>CP092093.1:23227500-23397500 GCA_029203775.1 Neoneuromus ignobilis
CAACACGATTAAATTTATGAATGTGTTTAATAATTACTATAGACAAAAGTGATTATTAAACACAATTTTAAATTATTAATATAAATCTTGTCTCAAAGAAAATAATGTTTTACCAACATTTATCGAAAAGTAAATAAAGTCATGAATATTTCTTGTAATTCATGTCATGTTGACACTACATATTATTCTGTAGGATCCGGTTTAAGTGATTTCCGGTTAAGATATATAATCATTATTTATATTTTAATTTCAAATGCTATTTTGTAAATAACTTTATCTGACTTCAGGTAAAAGCCCCTATTATGTATTAATTATCATCAAATTAAGTTATTAGTACGTATTCTGCAGGTGCATTCTATTGTAAGTAACGTTGAAAAGTTTTAGACTTAACAGATTTTTTTTACTCTTCAGTAATTTTTGTAAAAAAATAACAGTCAGCTGTATATTTATTAACTACTTTTCTCGATTAACGAATAATTATCGACTTCAATTTCAATGAATTTTCAATGAATACTGCTAACAGTAAAATAAAATAATACTTACATATTTGTTAAATATAATTTTAGTAAAATTGTTTCAATATGTCTTATTTATATAGTGAAATATGATTATTCAATAAAATAATAAAAAATATAATTATTTGACTTTACTGTGCAAGAAAAGATAAAATTTGTTAAATTTTGTAATATAAATTTATTCAATATTTATTTTTAACTTTCTGTGATTTTTTATGCTGGCAGTAATTTATTTGAACTAGTATGTGTTTGAAACGTGTAATTAAGTATTTCGCTAAAAGAGGTATGTACAGTAAAAATGAGAATATAATTAGTTAGGTTTTTAAATATAAATTGTTCTTCATATTTTTTTTAAAAAATATGGAAATTGATCTTCAGAACTATATTTACGTTATAAAACTTATTTTATTTGAACCAAAAAATAATATAGAGATACAATAATTCAAAAATAACATCTTTATTAGAACAGAATAGGGCGTTATTCGATTAAATTTTCATCCAATCAAAAATATGAAAAAGGTATATATAATTTTCAAGGACAAATCATTTTATCAAAGTTGAATTCAAAATCTTCAATTAAAATAGGAAAAAGTTATAAACATTAATATAAATTACGCTGTTAATTAAATATCAATAAACAGTATAAAAAATATTAGTTTTTATACTTAAAAATCTACAGAATATTTCGGTATAACTCCAATTATGGCACAATGCAGACATTTGTTTAAAAAAACAAAGAGCTAATTATTAAACACAGTTTTATTAGGAACATAAAAATTACTTAATATTTTCCTCATAATAACTGATATATTAACTAATAAATTATCTTTGGTATCTTTTCCTTTTTAAAGTCTTAAAATTTCTTTAAACATTAAAAAAATGAATTTATGCATATAACCAGTTTTTTTTTATTTTGCGAAAGAAAAAAAGTCATGCTTACTATGTGAATAATATGAATATATATATATATATATATATATATATATATATATATATATATATATAACTTTAAACATATATTGATGATATCATATTTACATAAATAACATAATAATAAATGAATAATAATAATTATGTACAGAAAACCAATATTATAAGAAAGTTTTTAGAAGTTAATTTATATTTGTATAATAAAATAACTAAAATAATAAAAAAAAATTATCCGTTGAAATACGTTCAAAGAGATTTTTTCAAGTTAAAAAAACTTGAAAATTGTTGACAGCAGAAGTATGTAGATTTTGTTGAAATTAATTTCCATTAAATTAATTTCAACAAAAGATTTCTTAAAGAAATTTTCTAGTTTAAAATATGTGAAAAATCTGAATTCCATAATGACATTATAATTTACAAAAAATATAAAAAATAGTCAATAAATATTTTTTTTAATATAAAATTTAAGTTTTATTAATTACATTTATTTAATTTATATTTATTTTATCACAAAATAAATATAATATTTAAATACATACAATTAAAAGATATATAATCAGTAAACAAGAATGTAAATGTAAAAGAATTTTCAAAAAAAATTTACAGTTTGAACGATGAACTAACGTATATATATATATATATATATATATATATATATATATATATATATATATATATATATATATATATATATATATCATAATAAGTCAAAACATAATAACAGAATAAGTCAAAATAAATATTGTTTCCAATTATTTTTGTATTAATATAGATATATGAGAAATGCATTATATATATATATATATATATATATATATATATATATATATATATATATATATATATATATATATATATATTTATCTATATATATATATATATATATATATATATATATCCGATTAGTCTATTTAAGACAATATATAAAATTTTGAACAAAATTATTTCAAAAAAACTATAAAATTAATTTGATTTTTTACTGTCACGAAAATCAGTGAGACTTCGAAACAGATTCAATACAATAATTTATATAAGTAGTAAATGAACTCATTAGTCGATATAAATAATATCATTTTGTATAGAATTTATAGAATACGAAAAAGCATTCGACTAAATCATACATCAATGATATTGAATAAATTGAAAAATTGAGAGATTGAAAACATATATATTGAACTTTTAGAAAATATTTAGTGCAATGTAATAACTTTTGCATAAGTAAACAACAAAACAGGAGAGAATATATTATAAACACAATGGAACAGAGAGATAATAATAGATCATTAAAACGATTTACAGCGGCACTAGAAATGTTTAACACATTAAACTCAAAATCTAAGGGAATAAAAGTAAATGAAGAGATATTCAGTTACCTAAGATTTGTTAACATTATTATTTACTCAAGACGTCCAAGCGAATTTTAACAGAAGAATTAAATAAAATAAAAAATGTCTTGTTATGAACGAAAACAAGACAAAGATTATGTACTCGTATAATAAATTTATACATCAGATAAAAATCGAATTGAAAGAAATAAAAATACAAATTTAAAAAAACGTGCATTTAGGATAACTCATTATTAATGAATTGTCTTAATTACAATTTTTTCAACTTCACATTTTTTTACTCATTATTAGTGGGCTATTTGTGAGTTGTCATAATAGAAAAATGAAGTAAACAGGAGAATAAAAAAAATGGTGTCAAAATTATGTATTTAAATTTATAGTTATAAATTTAAATACTTCTTTATAATTTAAGCAAAAAGTTTTTACTTATGGATTCTACCTATTACATTTAATGGTAGTGAACATATATTTTGAATGTTAAAATAATTTAATGATTTCAAATAGTAGAAAAACATGAAAAGAGGCATATTAGGAATAACACGTAGAAGCAAAAACAAGTTACAGACTGCATAACAATAATTTTTCAGTTTTTCACTGACAAAAACAGGTCTTTCTATGAACGAGGAATTATGAAGTTCGTCAAAAGATGACGAAAGGTCATCGAACAAAATGTCAAATATAATATTGATTAAACTTTGTACTTTGTATAAATAAATGAAATTTGATAAACAGAGTCAAAATTCGTCATGACTTTTCGATAATCAATATATACATACATTATGGCAAATTTTACGAACGATATTCGATTGCTATTTCGTATGAGAAACGATGATGTATACTTTCATGTTATCACCCAGTTATTGTATACTTTATAATTTTTTAATATGTTTTTATGTAACTAAATGTAGTGAAAAATTTGTTAACTAGAATTATTAAATATGAAAATTTAAATATCATTAAATATTTTGCAAAATATATATATATATATATACACAAGGATCGTTTGATAAGTATGGTAAATTTATTTATTGTTGATTTTAATTAATTAATTAATTAAATTTTTTAATTTAGTTTTTCTTACTTTTTTTACCATACTTATCAAACGACCCTCGTATATAATATTACATAAATACTTCAAAAGCTACATTTTATTATGTAGTATAAAAAGTTTGATATCAAAAACATTTTCATGAATGATTTGTGTATAGTGCTACAACGTACATGTCATAACAAATACTATGTGCCAAAAACAAGTTAAGGTAAAAACAACATTGTGAAGAATGGAATGCTAGTGAATTATGCCAACATCCGCGATTTATAAACCTTTATCTTTGTTGAAACTCTGTTATATTGGCAAACACAGATGATGAGTTTTAAGAATTGCAATTTAAATACATATATATATATATATATATATATATATATATATATATATATATATATATATAATCTAATTTAAATATATGTTTTTAACATTTTAATATTTTTTTACTAAATTACAATATCAAAGTTAAAATTAATACGTAAACTATGAAAACATTAATATCTTTGCATATATTTTGATTTAGTATATTAATAGGCCTATTCACACTTGTCGTGATGATGTGTCAACAGTACGTGATGTCATTCATATAAAATGTTCACCACTAGTATGCACGAAGCAGATTTGACTGTCTATATATTAGTCAAATACTTTATTTAAAATTGAACGTTTAAGGACAGCTTGGTAGTTAGTTTTTTAAATTGGTGTATTATTGTGATTTTGACACAAAACTCAGTTTCCAAGAAAAAACTGAAATATTTAAAATCTCTTTCTAATCTGTAAATAATCGTTTTTGGGAATAGTTAAAGTTTTATGGTCAAAATAATTTTATTGAATCTTTTCTTCTTAAATAAAAAAATAGATTTAATTTTCCATGTCTTTTTCTTTTGCTTGTAAAATCAACATCTACTGGACTATACAAACATGGATATTTTTGTAACTCATAAATAAGAGCTAATGTTTGCTCCTTATTCCAGAAATCAATAAGATCACTCAAGACAATAAAATTTAATTTCTCTTTTAATTTTATTTTATTTTCAAATAATAAAACACAACTTATATTATTTAATTTCATTTTGAAATTATTTCGAATAACAAACAATTTAAATAAGTTAATTTTACTTCAATTTTATTTCAAATACAACAAATATTACTTAAATAACAATTCGACCTTAACGGCTCTATAGCTGAAAATGAAATTATTGTTATAATACACAAAATTATTTCTGACCCTATCACAATTTTTACCGTATTTTTATTTATGTTAGTGCATGCATACCGTGCATCATTTAAAATTTCTAATGCATGGATGTTGCAGCGTCAAAACAAAAATCCCCACCTAAAAATGAGTTTTTAGGAAAGAAGGTGTGAAACGAGTGTTAATATTAGACCAATCAATAGGGCAAAAAAACACCTGTTTTTGACTAAAATTCTGGAATGGATGAGGCCGTTTTTTTTGTTGGGGGCGATGTTACAAGTAACAATATAAACTTTGCACTTTGTATAAAAAACGGTGCATAAAGGTACTAGGAAGGTGCAAAAGTTGGCGAAATTATGACTTTTCGTTAATCAAGCATACAAAATGCATTTTAGAGAAAAAGTTTTAGATAAAAGTTGTAAAGAATGAAAACGACCTTTAATTTGAGCCATTACTTGATAAATTACGTTGATTGATTATTTTTTTAAAAAGCGAAAAACCATAAAAATGGTGAATTATTTTACAAATCAATTATTTATTGCATTTTTCATATTTTGAAACTTTTTCGGCATGCGTGGTATATATATTATACGAATTTAAACAAAATACCGTGTTGAAAATTCGAATTCGTTCATTTATTTATTAACTTGATGTAAATTGTTTATCCCGAGATTAAATGTACGAGGCTAGTTTTTTAATGGCCGAAAGTTTCCACTTTCAAAAGGGCTCAAAATATTTTATAAAAATATATATTTTTATGTTATATTAGCGGCGTATAAAATTTTTGTATTTTATTGCAAAAACATCATTAGAAAAAGTAGTTCCTTATTTGCTAATAAACAATTAAATTTTCAGCGATCCTATACATTGCCAAAAACAAGGCAATTTATAAAATAGATGGAATCTGATTATGCCAACATCCGCGATTTATTGCAAGACGCAGATTTTAAAAAATATCTGTTCCACTAGAAAGCCAGATACGATTTTTTTTTTAAAAAAATCGTAGCCCTTTTGTTTAAAACATTGAAGAAAAAAATTTAGCTGCAATGGGTACCGAAAACGCTATAGTTTTAATAGTTTTATGTAATTTCAAAAGCTAACTCTATTTATCATCAAAATTGAATTAAAACTTGACTATTTGAAAAGTAACGGGCCGGTTTTGATTTAGGGGACGTCTGCCGATTCACACTTGTCGTGATGACGGCCGACACAACGTGACTCTTACGTTTGAAATAACATCGCTCGTATGCTCGGCGAATTTCTTGATAATTTAATACTTTTAAAAAATCGTATCTGGCGTTTAAGGACAGCTTGGTAGTTTTTTAAAAAAAAATTGGTCTTGCATAATCTTTTAGATTTTGAAATTTTATAAATTGCCACAATGTATAGGATCGCTGAAAATTTAATTGTTTATTAGCAAATAAGGAACTACTTTTTCTAATGATTTTTTATGCAATAAAATACAAAAATTTTTATACGCCGCTAATATAACATAAAAATATATATTTTGCTAAAAAGTTTGAGCCCTTTTGAAAGTGGAAACTTTCGGCCATTAAAAAGTTATAGCCTCGTACATTGGGCATCTCGGGATAAACAATTTACAGTAAGTTAGCAACTAATGAACGAATTCGAATTTTCAACACGGTATTTTGTTTAAATTCGTATAATTTCACCACGCATGCCAAAAAATAAAACAAAAGTGAAAAATGCAATAAATAATTGATTTGTAAATAATGGGCATTTTTATGGTTTTTCGCTTTTTTTGCAATAATCAATCAACGTAATTTATCAAGTAATGGCTCAAATTAAAGGTGTTTTCATTCTTTACAACTTTTATCTAAAACTTTTTTCTCTAAAATGCATTTTCTACGCTTGAAGAACGAAAAACATAATTTCGCCAACTTTGCACCTTCCTAGTACCTTTATGCACCGTTTTTTTCAGTTGCAAAACACATATTGTTACTTGTAACATCGCCCCCAACAAAAAAAAACGGTCTCATCCATTCCAGATTAATTTCCTTGTTTTTGCCCTATTGATTGGTCTATATACCTTGAAAACTATATTGTATGAATATATACAAGTATGAACAGGCCCAATGAATAGCCATTGTCCGATAATCGAATTATATAATAAAGAATGCAATAAAAATAATTTATTTCAGTTAATTTTTGTTTTTGATTTATAAGTTTTTAATAATAGTGTTATATTTTTCGAGAAATTAAAAGTTTTATAAGTTAATGTAGAATGCTATAAAATAATAAAGAAACTTATGAAATAAAAGTACTCTATCAAAAAATTATTATATATTAAGAGACGTATTTTCAATTGAGTGGTCACGTAAACAATTAAAATAGCTAGTTTTGGGACAGAGAAAATCTTCGAATTATCTATAAAATATTATTACATCTATTTAAAATGAATATTTTGAGTTAGTGCTTTGTTTATAAGTGGATGTGTAATCACACTGCGTTTTCCAATAATATTATAGCCGATCACATTACAGTCTCCAATCAGTGATACTATATGATCCTGATCAACTTTTTAGTACCTAAATTAAATTAAGAATATATAGTAGACATATTGTTTCAATAAAACCGTATTACATAGTATACGACGAAGAAAAATTGACATTTTGATTTTTGAAATGTTTCCAAGTCGACTAAATTCTAGTCGATGCAAAATCAACTGACCACCAAGGTCGTCTGATTTAATGATACCATATGTTTTCTTGTGGAGTTATTTTAAGGAAAATACTACATAAGTAAATCACGAAAGTTTATGAACCTAAGGGAAAATATTTGTCAAGTTATAGTCAAAATAACATTTAGAATGTTGGACACAGAAATGATTTATTTAATACAAAAATACTGATATTTTGTTCTAAAACAAAGGATCGTCAATCAATAAATTTATTTAAATAAATAATCGATTTTTTAAGGCTGTAATAAAAAATTAATAATGGTATTTCTAATTATTTTAAATCATTTTTTAATTCATTAAACAATGAATTTGTTTAATCATATTTTACACATTCTATTCTTATTTATTATTAGGTTTTAAAGATTTTTGTTAAATATTTTTTATGAGAAGAAAATTAAAGGAATTGTTATAATTACAATTCGTTAAATTTATTAAAATATTTATATATCTCTATAATTTTATGTAAACCACTATATTTACAATTGTAAGGGTCACTAAAAATTAAATTTTCATGTAAATGAATTATCATTCTAACACCAAAAGATATTAAATTGTTTAATAATGATTCATTATTCACTTTTTTATATGCTGGTACGCATTTCGATGACAAATCCATCTTCATCAGAATCTTGCGTTATAAAATCTAGATTAATTTTTGATTACAAATTACTAATATACTATTTCTTGTGTTATTTATATCTTTATTGAACTTATCTTCAATTAGTGGTTGACTCTTTTTTTCTCATTATATATATATATATATATATATATATATATATATATATATATATATATATATGAATATATATATATATATATGTATGTGTATATATATATATAAATACAAGGGTCGTTTGATAAGAATAGTAAAAAAATAAGAAAAACTAAATTGAAAAATTTAATTAATTAATTTAAATAATAAATAAATTTACCATACTTACAAACGTCCCTCGTACATGCGTACAGTTTATAAAAATTTTGTCATTATTAAATAAAATGATTTGAATATTTTGATAATATAATATTTAAGATTTCAATTTATTTTTCAATATTTCTGTTTAAATATTTATTAAATTTCTGACAGGTGATAATCAGAAAAAAATTCAATGTAATGAGATAATTCCCAACAACATTGTGATAAATTTTAAATTTTTTATTAAGATAACAGATTTTGAATCACTACATTAACAATGTAAATATTTGATTATGTATAAACCCATTATTATTTTACTATATTTTTTTATAAGCCTTTCACGTGTATGAATTATTATTCCAACACCATATTGTATTTAAAAAGTGTTCAATAATTATTTATACTTCATTTTCTTTATTCATAAGCTGACGGGCATTTCGATGGCAATATCATCATTGCCAAAGCACTGTATTATAAAAACTAGATTAATTCTTATTTAAAATCTATTATATATATATATATATATATATATATATATATATATATATTTATAATTCGTATATATATATATATATAATTTACTTTATATAAGAAAAAGATACGTTTTGTTCATATTTAAATTTGTCTGAAAGTAGAAAATACCGAACTAAACAAATAACAAATGCATACTCACTTATCATTCACATTATTAATATAAGTAGAAATACTTAATGAAATTTATCAAACAATATCAAAGTTATGTTTTAATTCAAATACTGTACAAAAACGAAAAATATTTAATAAAATTTTCCATCATTTATTAAAATTTAATTTACTAGTTAAGCAACTAAATTCAATAATAACGATTATATAACAACAGAAAAGTTTATCAAAAATAAGCCTGTTAAATATACCTTCAGAAACACTTTTAAACTCATCCCTATATTTAAAAAAATCAATAAATATAAAAAAGACAAGTATTTTTTAATATCTTACTTTTCAAAACTGAAGTAAATATAAAGAATACACAAAATCATATTATACCAAATGAAGAAAGCTATTCTATGTAATGAAGATATCAAATCAATAGTAAAATAAACACAAATAAAAAAAAATAATTTGAATCGCTAGTCATGTTTTATTTTGAAACTGCGGCAAATTCACTTTCACATAAATAAATTATAATCCCAATACTACAAGATAATGAAAATGTGTTCAATAATTATTTATTGTTCATTTTCTTAATTGATAAGGTGTTGCACATTTCGACAACAAAATTATCACCATCAAAAATATGCCTTATAAAATTTCTTCCTATAGATCGTTATTTTATTAACATAAACCAAATTGATACCATATTTAACTTAAAAAATTAGGGTTGAAATAGAATTTGTGAAAGTATTTACACTATTTTGTTTTAAAATAGATTAATACGCATTTTTATTCAAAAAAAATACTAAAAATATTTTTTATATAGCTTAAAATTATTGCTACTTTAATTATTCCATTCTGCCATTATAAAAAGAAAATAATAATTTTTGATATTTTAATTTTTGATATAAATATAAAAAAATCAATCTAAATTTTGTTGAGTCATATATAATTTCCGTTACTGAGAGTAAATTTTAATGACTCATTACTAATTCCAATGACTCACCACATATAACAATTTTTTGTTTATTTGAATTAAGTAATTAATGCTCAGGCTTGTTACGGCAGTAGTATTTTATACATCGTATTAAAATAATAAATTATTAATTATAAAATGAAGGGCTCGAAAGTGCACATTAGCCATGTAATGTTAAGGGAGTTTAAGCAGAAGAAAAATGCTACGGAGACAAGTGAAAAATATGCAATGTATATGACGAAGGAATTATAACTGACCAGCAAGTATGGAACTGGTTTGCAAAATTTAGTTTCGAAGATACGTCATTGAAAGATGAATCTGGACTTTAATGAAGAAAACTCTAAAATCATTGGTAGAATGCAATCCACGCCAAAACTCTCGAGAATTAGTAGACAAGTTAAACATATCACAGTCCACCATATATCGGTACTTGGAAAAGATGGGTAAAATCAGCAAGCTGGATGTTTGGATTCTGAATGATCTTGTAAAAGAAACAAAGTAAATCGTTTCAATAGTAACAAGTATTCTTCCAAGACAGAAGAACGACCCATTTCTAGATAAAATCATTACTGACGATAAACAGTGGATTACATATGACTGCGCACAACGGAAAAGTCAGTGGGTGGATAAGGATAAGCCTCCAGAAGTGTACCAAAAGACTAAGCTTCATAGAAGAAAAATAATGTTGTGCGTGTGGTGGTATCGTCATGGAATTATTTATTTTGAGCTTTTCAATTGAAATGAAACAAAAAATGCAGAATTGTACGTTCAACAATTGCAACTTGTTCAGCAAGTTTGATCGAAAAACATCCTACGCTCGTCAACATTAAAACGTTGTTCTCCTCTATGACAACGAAAGATCACATACAAGCAAGCGCAACGTAGGAAAAAACTTTAGAGCTTAGATGGTAAGTTCTCCTCCATCTACCATACATACCAAATCTGGCACGATCTGATTATTATCTTTTTCGATCGCTGCAGAACGCTTTGATAGGCACAAATTTCACGTATGAAAATCAGGTTTGAAAGTTTGTCGAAAACTTTTTCAAGTTAAAACAATCGGAATTCTATTTAAAAAGCATAAAAGAGCTACCTGGTAAATGGCAACAAGTCATTGCAAATAATGGTGAATATATAATTGATTAAAGTACAATTGCTGTTTTTTTTATTAAAAATTAAAGTTGACATGCAAAAACGGAAATTAATTATGACAACCTAATAATTATGTAATGTTTATATACAAGTATACACATCAACACACACATATGTGTATGTATATATATATATATATATATATATATATATATATATATATATATATATATATATATATGTATGTATATAGATAGATAAATAGATAGATATATACAAGGGTTATTTGATAAGTATGGTAAATTTATTTATTGCTTAATTTAATTAATTTATTAATTTAATTAAATTTTTCAATTTAGTTTTTCTTACTTTTTTACCATACTTATCAAACGACCATCATACATACACTACCAAGAGAAAGTCTGAGCACACCCATTCTATCTTTATTAATATCGCCTATAACATAAAAACACTATTGTTAATAACAAAGTAACTGTTTTATATTTTTCTACAGTCTTAAAAATGAAAAAAACACTTTTTAAATACCAATAAAGTAAAGAAAAATAGCAAAACAAACGAAATTTTAAAAAATTACATGAGAAAAAGTCTGCGCACACCTAATTAAAAACTAAAAAAAGACAAAATGTTATTTTCAGTATAATATTGGGTAACCTTTCCGTTTTAAGACTTCTTCAAATTTTTTTTTCATAAATTGCATTAATCGTTTAGTTTATTCAGGAATAATTTTGGCCCATTTTTCGATGATGGTAGTTTTCGACACTTCTTCGAAATTTCCAAATTTTGTGCAAAAGTAAATTCCATAAATGTTCAAAGGAATTTAAGTCAGGAGATTATGGGAGCATATACAAGTGCTTTGGAACATTATAGAGTACCCAAAGCTTAACAATTTTGGTCGTATATTTGTAATAATTGTCTTGTCGAAAATAAAATTTACGGCCTAATCCGATTTTTTTCATATTTTCGTTTAAATTTCACTTTAAAATATTGAGATAGTCGAATTTATTTATTATTGACTATAAATTCGATATTAACAACACCGCTACTTAACTTACACACACATAACATCACTCGACCACCACCATGTTTCACGGTGAGAAACAGGTTTTTCTTACCTAAGGCTATATAAAGTTTTCGCCAAATGAACTTTAGTACTTTTATGGCAAATATATAAAATTTACTCGTGATTATATTTTTTCAAAAGTCCTCCCACAAATTTACATGCTCATTTTACTTAATTCTGTTCACTCTTGAAATGAACGGTTTCTGTCTTACAATCCAACTCCGGTACCCAGCAATTATTATAGTTTTCCTTATCATATCATCAATTTTTTTTTATCAAATTGTATTTGGACACTTTCAGTAATTACAAAAGTGAATAATCATGGACTAGTCTTAAGTGTATTTATGATATAATGTTTATCCCTTTCAGATAACTTTGAACGGCGACCACAACGGAGATTTGACGTTATGATATCGGTTGTTTTAATAAATTTTATCACTCTATAAATTGATGAATGCTGTCTTCTTGAAATTGTTTTAATATTTTGGTAGCTATTTTCTTCTTTCCATAATTTTATAATTATTTTTCGTTCTGATATACTTATTTTCTTCTTTTCAAAACTATACATTTTATTTTCCATGATATTTACTTGTATTCCCTATTTGATAAAAACTAAAATTAAGAATAACAATCTGCAGTGCATTTTTAACAATCACTTAGCCAATTGTAATGCTAAAATTAAAAATTCTAAGGATAATAAACGATGAACGCAACTGTGCGCAGACTTTTTCTGACGTAATTTTTTAAAATTTCGTTTGTTTTGTTGTTTTTCTTTACTTTACTGATATTTAAAAAGTGTTTTGTTGATGTTCTTTAATTTTTAAGACTGTAGAAAAAATTAAAAATAGTTACTTTGTTATCAACAATAGTGTTTTTATATTATAGGCGATATTAATAAAGATAGAATGGGTGTGCGCAGACATTCTCTCGGTAGTGTATGTATATGTGTATGTGTATGTATATGTATATGTATATGTATATGTATATATATATATATATATATATATATATATATATATATATGTATATGTATATATAATAAAACTATATGTATATATAGGTATATGTATATGTATATGTATATGTGTATATATATATATATATATATATATATATTATGCAAACATAATAAAACTTAAATATAGGTCGCGGTCATCACTTGTTACTAGACCTTATTACAAATTTCGCAATATTGCAAACCTCACACCAGCAATTACTACACACTTTAATAAATCGTTTATAATCCACAAAATCGTATTTGATGTCGTAAATATAAAATAATAAAATGTAACAAATGAGATATTTTATTTAGTGGAAGACATTTATTATTTTTAAGAAAAATTTACGAGAATAATCGTAATTATAACTCCTACGTAAGCATAATGTTCTTGTACACATTATAAATACATTTGATGTGTAAAAATTAAAATAGACCCAACGTTGTCGAGGAATTGCCAACAAAAATGATTCGCTATATTTGAATGTATAAAACTATATTTTATTTTACATAAAAATAATTATAAAGATTTTTTTTAAATTTAACAGAAATTTAAAAATTCTCAATAATAAAAATTTCAATGAAACTTCAAGTGAACTTTTTTAAAAATCGTAATTAAATTTTATATCCACATCGGTTTTTTTATTTTATGATCCACAATTCACTTGGAACAGAACTATGAGAAGCGGAAAAACGTGATGGGCTATTAATAAATGTGTGATGAGTTGCGCAGTAAGATGTACTGTTGTAGAAACATTGCTGATGTAAATATTGCTATTTTAAGAGTTATATTAATTGTTACAGTGTAATTTATTTTGAAATTACATGTTAACACGAATGTTAAATGAAAAATCTGAAATATGTTCAATAAATAAATTAAAATATATATTTAACTACATATTTTTAAAAAAAATGTTTGGTTAGTGTTCCTAAGATTAATAGTTACTTACAAAATAAAAAAATAAGACACTTAAATTATTTTGTATATGTAAACAATATCAAATTATGGTTCATAGTACTAATTTTATGAATATTATTTAATTATATTATGAAAACATTATTCATTGCCTTAAATTCTTATTTCTTAAATTTCTTGCTATTATATAAGGTTATCTAAATGCGACATCTAGATTTGTTTTATTAAAAAGAAATATTTGTGTAAAGTGGAGTATAGGGAAACATGTGTATAGATTGATTCTTCTGATTCTTTTTAATAAAATACAAATCTAGGCGTCACATTTAGTTGACCCTATATAATATATACAATAGTTTTAAATTGTTTTGTTCCACAACATACAGTTCGTGATTAAATTTACTTTTAACATATACGAGGGTCGTTTGATAATTATGGTAAATTTATTTATTGTTTAATTTAATTAATTAATTAATTTAATTAAATTTTTCAATTCAGTTTTTCTTACTTTTTTACCATATTTATAAAACGACTCTCGTACATTAATATCATATTGTTAAGAATATCTTTTTTAACACGAATACATAGTTTAATATCATAAATATATATAAGAAATTTTAACAAATAGAAAATAAATTTATGGTAAGCCCTCGAAAAGACTTGAATATTTACGACGAGTCATGGATTCTTAGAAAAGTACAAAAAGGTACAAAAATTAGTGCTCACCAGTTAGTATTAGTAGTGGAAAAATATTTGAAGAAAAAGTTAAACCCCTAAACTATTCGTATTTTATTAAGAATAATAACTTGTATGGTAGAATATCTAGGAAAAAACTTTTTATTAATAAAATAAATAGAAACAAACGATTAACCTTAGTCCAAGAACATAACACGAAGACTAAAGAATTTTGGAAAGATGTAATTATTAATGGGCGAAAGTAAATTCAATCTACTTTGTTCGGATGGTCGGATAAATGTATGGAGAAAAACCAATTCGGAAACAAATTCAAAGAATTTACGTCCGAAAATGAAACATGGAGGTGGTAGTGTTATGTTTTGAGGGTGTTTGTCAGTGAGAGGTGTTAACAATCTTCATAACGTGGACCGTTAACAATGGACCAGAACGTTTATCTCGGCTATTTTGGAAGAAGATTTAAAGACTAGTGCCTAAAAACTAGACATACTAGACAATTTTAAATTTTATCAGGACAATGATCCAAAATACAAAAGATACAAAATATGGAATTTGCTTCTATATAATTATCAAAAAGTGCTTGCAACACCTCCACAATCGCGAGATTTAAATGTAATTGACAATTTATGGAACTATTTGGAAAGTGTAATAAGAAAATATAACATTTTGAATAGAAATGATTCAAAAAACGCTTTACTACAGGAATGGGAGAAAATTGAGTTCATTTATACAATCGATTAAAAGAAGTTAAATCCAACCACGGTTACTCCACTAAATACTAATTTAATACGAATATTGTAATAATGTATTACTAAATAAATATAAATTTAAATAGGCGTATGAGTTCATTTTGAGTTTTTTTTTGTAACTTCTTTTTTGGAAAAAAATTTCTTAAAATCAACACATATTATTTATCATTTCCAATCTGATAGAAACATTTCTAATTAATACATAAAAATATTAAAATAAAAAAATATTCTAATTGTGATTATTGATAAATTTTCCACAGTAAATATTATATATAAAATATCATGAATGAATTTCTCTTTGATTCACTGTACAACATGAGACATGATAGGTTTATCTTGTGAATTGAAGTTCCATATGATAAAAAATATCCTCGAACTAGAATACTTCATTGTCTATATAACGAGTGTAATTTTGAATTATTGTTATCATACATAATTAATTCCATCAAAATGAGATAAGTTTATTTTAAATTTATCGTTATTTATGACGTTCATCAATTTTTAGTGGCTATTTTCTACATTCTTGTAATTAATTATTAATTTATTTTGAACGTTTTAAACTATTATTATATCAAAAGAATTTTTATTGATCTACTAATAGATATTTTATCTTGTAAAACTTATCAAGTGTTTAACTAACTTTTAAAGGGCATTTTATATGTATACATGTATATGTATGTATATATATATATATATATATATATATATATATATACATTAAATTACACTTATAATTGTAAATAATGTTACACTTCTATGACTTTTTAAAAAAATAATTCAGTAAAAAGGGGAAAACGTTTACTTTTAATACCTTTTCCTTAATTCCTTTGTTTAATATAATAATTATTATTTAACTGTACAATAAACATTTTTCTAGTTACTCTGTTTAATAAAAACAATCCGTTAATGTGATTCCATAAAGTCTTGAACATAAGTATAAAAATTGTATTATACTAACATATGTCTATTTGCGATCTAAAAATATCAGCTGTCTTAACCTATACGCCAATCTATTTTAAGACATAAAATTTGCTACAAAATTGCAACAGGCACGTGAATAAGAGTCGTCGAAAATACTTTATTGTTAAATGTTCTCGAAGATCTATACGTAAGTCTTTCTTTTCAATCGTGGATTAATCCATCATTCAGCTCAATGCACATGCATTCATATATATTTGTTGTATATAGGAGTTTAAAGCGGTAAACATTGTGTCTCATGTGCGATAAGAAATGAAACAATAACACGTTTTATAAACTTTATGTGGTAAAATAGTTTTATGAAATATAGTACAAAATTGATTATTAACAGTTCATGTTTGCACACCAAATTATTTTATTAAGCGTTCTTTTTTTATTTTGTTCGTATTTAGGAACTATCCTACGCGCATTAATTACTTATATTCCAGTAGTAGTTTAAAGTAAAATTGAGAAACTTGGAATAAAAATGATTAATCACAAAATAACTGATATAATGGAACTATGATTACAAATTAATTTGATTTTTGTTAGCCAATTCAATATATTTTTTATTACATGAAATAGAAATGGAATAAGATCATAATAACAAAAGAAATAATTTTAAATAAAATAAAAGTCAACAATTAAAGTCATAGTAAAACTGAGACAAATCCGTAAATTTTAATTTCTTTTGAAACTAATTTCACAGTGCATTGAACACTTTAAAAGTCGTCGGATCCCTTCTCTGTTATTTTCTAACATTTTCTATTGTTCGAGTACTGAAATAAGTCGAATTATTTGGAAATATGAGGAGGTAAACTGGTCAAATGTCGGTTGATGTGCAAAAACTTATAATTAAACATTTCCAAGATGGTAAATTTATTCAACAAATATCGACAATAATGATCAAAAGCTATTAAACTGTACATAATATTACAAAAATGTATAAAAATATAAAACAATTAGTAAATAAGATAAGGAAAAGTACGAGAAAAATATACAAGGAAGGAGATGATCACTATATAGCATAATAAGTTAAGAAAATTTTATTTTTTGGTACAAAAAAATCAAATGAATTCGTCAAAAAAAATGTGAAAATTAAACCATGTACACAAATTATTCCAAAAATTTTGGAAAAACATAAGTAGTATTACAGTTACAAAAAATCAGATTAAACGATTTAATTTTACGAATTTGCATCAAAATAATAATTTTGATTTGTTTAAGTAGATATTATTTACTAATGAGAATATCTGTAATATTTTTTGATTCAAAGTAGATCTTATGTGCAGATAAAATCGAATGAACAGTTGTATATAAAAAATATTCACCCGATAATAGTGGTGTATCATTCACGATTTAGGTGGGGAATATCAGTTAATAATCCACAGATTCATAATTTTATGGATACAAATATGTATTTGAATATTCTAAATCAAAATTTACCTTTTAGATTTGAAGAAGTGAATTTAGGAAATGAATATTTTTTTTCGAGACAATAATCCAAAGCATAACTCATAAAAGGGAAGTATGGCTGTTTTGTAATTGTTTCCACATACATATATGGATTAATCTAAAAGAGTAAATTCGCAATTACTAATTTTTTAACAATGGTGACTTAAAAAAAGACAATGGAAATTTGGAACAATTTTGATCTAACATACTTTAAAAAACTAGTGAGAAATATTTTTTCGATACTTTAAAAAAATAAGGGGCTATGTACTACTAAATATTGAATGAAATAAAATTGATATATTATATATTTTATTAAAATGAAAGTTTCCCAGTTTCACTGCAACCTTAAAGTTTTAATTTTAATTTTGCTTAAGATTTTTTATTTTATTAAAGTTAAACCTTAAAAATGTATTCATTTAACTTTTTCTTCTACATAAGTTTCAATTCGATGAAAAATATAAAATTTATGTAACTAATCTAACACATTATCTGAGAAAAAAATATATTTATGATTATAACTAGAAACATATAAGACGGAAATTAGAAGTAGAAGGCAGTGTTATTGAGCATGTTATAACTTCACATATCTGAGGATAGATATATTAAGTGAATAAAATATTAACAGAGAAGTACATAAATAATAATCATTCAAAGGAATAAAAATATCGAGATTCTTATGTAATGTGTTCTAAAAAAACTAATACTTGAGCATTAAATTAAAATACATAAAAATGTGGTTAGAGTCATTTATGAAATAGAAACGAAAATTGAAAATAGCAAAATTGAAATAATTAGTATACACGGTAAAAATTAAATGTTTAGATCTATAACAAGTCATACATTGAAAAATAAAATATCTAATTTATTAAACGAAGGAATAAAAAATGGAAAACTCGCGTCAAAAGAATGTCACATGAAAGAATACCAAAGATAGCAAAAAAAAAATAAAATAAAGACTGATATGAAAAAGATAACCTGAAAGATCATCTAAAAGTTGGACAGAAAGTTGGAAATCATCTTCAATCGAAATACTATCACGGAACAGATACTAATATCAAAGAAAAACCAGGAATGTCTACATTTCATGGAGAAAAAATAAACAAACGTAATTTTATGATCAAATAAATATGTATAGAATCCTCAAAATGTGAAATCTAGATTTGTGTTTTATTAAAAAGAAACATTTGTATAGAGAGAAACACATGTATAGTTACTTTTCAATAAAACACAAATCGAGGTGCTGTATTTGGATGATCATATATATATATATATATATATATATATATATATATATATATATATATATATATATATATATATATATATATATTATTAAATGCATGAGTTAAAATAATAAGAGATACTTAAAATATCCGTACTCATTACTACGATTATTGAAAAAATAATGTCAGTGAATATCATAAAAATTATCTACTACTCATGCAACATTTCTAAACTAAGCTACAGAATATTGCATGATATATGCTAATTGTATTTCCATATTTAAAAATTTACTTTATAATATAATCACACACGTCATACATTTTTTTAATTTTAAACGATTATTTTTACGTCACAAAGATGTAGAATAAATATTAATACATAATTATATTAATCGTTTATACACGCACACACACACACACACACACATATATATATATATATATATATATATATATATATATATATATATATATATATATATATATATATAAAGTGTCCATGATATATCGGGTCATCCAAATGCGACGTCTAGATTTGTGTTTTATTAAAAAATAATAAAAGAAACTATACACATGTTTCCCTATACACCATCCTATATAAATGTTTCTTTTTAATAAAACACAAATCTAAGCGTTACATTTGGATGATCCTGTACATACAATTTTTTATAATTTCAGCTTGATAATTCCAACATTTATTGTTAGTAATATACAATGAGTGTAATAAGTATTCGTCCTCCTTGTGAATTTTCGTAATTTTTTTTAATTTCAATTAAATACACATTTTGATAATTATAATTTACAATAATAGATACCTTAAGGGGTTATACGCAGTTAGAAATTTCAAAAAATCGATTTTTTTTCTTTTTGCATTTTCGGAATGCACATATATTTGAGTATATTCTCTGAAAATTTGAAGTAAATCCGATAAATATTTTCGGACATACACCTGAATTTGTAAGTAATTTTTAACTGTGTGTAAACTACTTCCGAAACTTCAAACGCGTTTATCTCAAAACGGTGTTTTCATAGTCGGTGATCTCGATATCTCAGAAATGGCTGAACCGATCGGTCTCAAATTTTCACACAATCTTCTCAAATATATTCCTCAGGTATTGAACGAAGGAATAAGGTTTACAAAAATTATTACTATTTTTTTTAAACAATTTGGAGCGAAAATTTTAGTAAAAAACGAAAAATTTTTTTCAAGTAGACGCCATTTTGTCAAAAATGATAATTTTTATTACTCCTTCGTTCAATACCTGCATTAATCTATCCTTTAAAAGAATTGACCATATTTTTTGATTTCGGATAATCCAAACCGCCGATATGGAGATCACCGCCAAGCGCCTTTTTTTGGAGGTCGTTCGGGACATCGTCTGCAGGAGCGGCGCACTTCAATATTTTTTTATGATCGACATGTTATTTTATTCTTGAAAGTAGGATCTATTCAAATAACCATAATTTGTAATTGCAAAATAAATACTGTTTCTAAAATAAATTCCTAAAAAAACGTCGTTTTTGTGCCTCGCAACTGCGTATAACCCCTTAATATTACAGTTATAGTTTAGTACACAATATTTCCTATATATTTTTATTTCTGTTTAAATTATAATAAAAAGCTAACATAATGTTCAAAATCAGCGCGTAAAAAGTATTCGTCTAACTTTGATTACATTGAATATAAGGTTCATAAATAGAGATATCGCCAATTATTTTAACATTTTTGTATACTGAACAATATAAACATCATAAATTGCGGTTAATATACAATAAAAGTTAGAAAGGAGTTAAAAAATATTCTTAAACTGTTATAATGTCACGTAAAAGAAAAGAGCTTACAGAAAGTGAAAGAAAATGATTGTTCGTGCTCAGAAGCACGGAAAATCCTTAAAACACATATCATAAATAATTAATAGGTCATATTCTACTACAAAATCTTTCATGGCAAGATATAAAAAAACACTGGAAGCGATCGACATGTTATTACAAGAATAAGTAAGAAAAATCATAGAAAAAGGGCACCTACCATCGCTAAGAAATTTATTGCAAACAATAATATACAAATTTTCTCATTGACAATTCGGAATATTCTAAGGCATGATGATATATATGGCCGAATGACTAGAAGAAAATTTTATGTTAATGATGCAAATAAAAAAAACACTTAAAATTCACAAAAACTTATAAAAATGCTTCTCATGATTTTTGGAAAAATTATATTTACGGATAAAAATAAGTATAACATATTGGCTCGGATGAAAAATGAAAAATGTGACGAGAGAAAAATACAGAAATAAATCTTAAAAATCTCAAATCAACAGAAAAGCATAGAGGTGGATCTATATGTGTTTGGGAATGCATGGAAAATTCAGATGTAGGAATTTTACGAATTATAGTTGGAATTATGGATCATAAGATATACATTGACATTTTAAAGGAGAAACTTCACTACAGTGCTGATAATTTGAGGCTAGTAATCAATTTCATTTATTATCAGGATAACGATTCAAAATATACGTCTCTAAATACCGGGACTATAGTTTGTATACAATACCAAAAAATGTTTACAAACACTTACATAGTCCCCAGATATAATCGTTAAGAACATTTGTGGAATATTTTAGATAAAAAAGGGTCAAGAACAATTTCAAATAGAAATGATCTCGTTAATGCCCTAAAGGAAGAGTGATAAAAGATATCTTCCTAACAACAAAAAATCTCGGTTAATCGATGCCAAAAACACTGGAAGCTGTCATTTCATCCAAGGAAAATCCCACAAAATATTAGTGTTTTTTACGAATAATTTATAATTTAATTTTAATAAAATTAAAATATAATTTCAATAAAACAAACTTAAGAAGATGAATACTTCTTGCGCGCTGATTTTGAACGTTGTGTCAGATTTTTAATTATAATTCAAACAATATATATATATATATATATATATATATTAGAAATATTGTATACTAAACTGTAGTTGTAAGGAATCTATTAATAAAATTAAAATTAGTAAACTGTGTATTTTATTGAAATAAATGCAATTTTACAGAAATTCACGAAGGGAACGAATACCTATTACACTCATTGCACATAAAATTAAATTTGTTAACGTCAAGTAATTAATTGTCATAATTAAAGTATGGATATGCTTAGAAGACTTCGAAAAGTAATAAATCGATTATATTTATTCGATATATAAATCGATAGTATTAACATCGATCAATACAAAATAACAATTTTTAATTTTGATGTACTGTAACTTATACTTATTTTGATGTACTGTTAAACTTTCTATACTTAACATCTTATTGAAAACGAACACAAAAAAAATTACAACTCAAAATACATTTATGACATAATAAATTAAAATAAAAGAAATGTACTACGTAACGTTAATAATTTTCATTTTATTATTAGTTTTACATAATAATTTTTAAATTATGAAATAGTACATCCATGGTTTAGTCATCGTTACTAAAATTAATGTATAAAATATTTCTCTGTAATATTTATACACAAGTGTATATATTCTATACTAACATAAAATTAATTTTTGTATACCGATAAAATTTACTGCTGATTATGATATGCATATGTGCTAAATTAGTTTCACTTATTCATGACATACTTCAAGGAAATAGTCATTTTTCTTTGTACTGTAAGCTGGAAAAATACATATTGAAAATAATAATAAAAACAATGTCAATGTATGTCAAATATAATAAATAAATGTAAGTTGTAATTTTTCAATGCCAAATTTATTTATTAAAATGTATGAGTATAAGTTTATAGTTTTCTATGTTAATTATTTTTTATAAAAATTACAATTTTTACTAAAAGGATAAATGCAAGAAAATATTTTATGTTTTTTATAAGAAATAAATTGAGTACTAAAAATTAAATTAGTGTCTTTTTTGATTAAAATATAAAAATTTTAAAAACTTAGTTGTCTAATTAAATAAACAAATAAATACCAATCATATTAATTTTTGTTATTAAAAAATAATGTGCTATATAACACTTATTCAAGGCTATTCAATCTTACCTCTGTCTTGAATAAATTTATTAAAAAAACAACCAGGCAGTTTAACTTCAATATCAATAATTGTTTTAAATGACAAATAAATATATTTATCATTATTAATAATACAAAATGACTAATTAGAATTTTAATTATCGATTCATACTTAGTGAACTCTGTATTAATTTTGACCTTTATTTATTCATTAGAACACAATCAGATAATTGTTCACTAAATGTTTTGAAACTATGACGAATTCTTTTTTACACAAATGAACTATCACTTCAACAAAAAATAAAGATAAGAAAATACAATAAAAATATATAAGTAACTTTTAATCAAGAATTAGTGTACATTTTATAATGTAACGCTCTGATAATAATGACATTGTCATTGTAATGCGTATCATCTTATAGGTAAATAAAGTAAACAATAAACAATTATTGAATACTTTTTTCAATATCTTGTAATTTTAGAATAATAATTCATTTATGAAAAAGAAACAAAATCATATTTTTTGCTGTGATCTCATCATTTTCAGCAACTTTCCCATTTTTTAAACGTTCAATTGATTTTGAAACTTCTGCTAATTACACACACACACACACACATGTATATATATATATATATATACACTCTCTTTTATAGATTTTGTGCAATCATAAAAATATTTTCGATCACTCTAGAGATGACCTTTTTCTATAGACTTTCTAAGAAATTTAACATGGAGATGATTTTTATTTTAATTTTATTAATCACTCGTTTCTAGTTTGGAGAAAGGAATCTATAAACGATTATTTTGAATCAGATATTACAATATCAGTTGACTTATTGAGAGTATTTCATTTTTTTACTACCCGTACATAAAAGAAATTCCCTATTATTAATCAGCAAAGTTATTTAGAGATTAAAGAAATAAACAAACATCTTACTTTAAAATTCAACCAATTATAAAAAATTAATAATATTCAAATTAGCTAATATGGCGTACGTTTCACATTATTCTTAATTTTTATTAGAAACTTATAATATTCAATGTAGAATAAAAAATGTTGACTGTTACTTTAAACACTAAGTTATTATGAACTATTAAATTTTAATACTATTGGATCATCTTCATAATTAATGCGGTATTTTCGTGTTGGTCAGAACAAATGATACAATATGTAGAATTAATAAATAAATGAACCTATTCAAGAATCCTTTAAAACTTAAAAACGATTGACAAAGTTTCTAAACTGAGTCATTGTTTTTTTAAAAAAATATCAGAGTTGAATTTGAAAATACAAATGGACATCTGCACTTCTCATTTCTGTAGACTAGAAAAAAATAATAACTAAAAAATAACAATATTAAATATCAAAGACAATGAATTAACCGCAATGAGACATAATCTTCATAACTGAAGGAAGAACTCCATCCAAGAAAGATAATGCTGTGGGTTTGGAGGGATATGAATGGAATTATCAATTATGAATTGGTGCTAAATAACAAGTAAATCATGAAAGCATTGTACTGTGAACAAATAGAGAAGCTAAAGTAATCTATCGACGAAAAAGATCACCAATAATAAACAGTAAATAGAAAAGGCGTAATTTTTCACCATGACAACGTCCGGCCTCACACAGCACAAGAAATGCTAAAAAAACTGAGGCAATTTGAATGAGAAATTATGATATATCTGCCAAATTTTCCTGACCTAATATGATTATTAATTATTTCAAAGTCTCTAAAATTATATTAATGAAAAATAGTTTAATATAAAGACTGATGTCTGAAGGAAATTCGATTTATTCTTTAGAGCAATGTTGAAAGAATTGTGTGGCTAGAGTATTAAACATTTAAGATTAATATGAAAAGAAATTGTGAATAGTAATAAAAAATATATTTTGAATTAAAATTAAAATATCATTTTTTTATTTTATTCGAAACTTTCGCTAAAAACAGTATTTAAATTGGAAGAGTTAATATTTTTATCATAAAAGAATTATAGTAGAATTTGGCTTTCAAATATATTCAGTTTGAATGGTGATATCTTAAATTAAAATTAAAAATAATAAAAATAAAGTAAACTTAAAAAAGTAAAATATATAATAATAGAGAGAATATAAAGAAAATAAGTAGAGTAAAAATATCAAACAATCAACAAAATAATAGTGATTTTTTTTAAAAAAAAAACAATACTGGTTGCCTTTTAAATATTTCAAATAGAAAATTTTTTAAACAGTGAATAACTTTATTATTTAAATTTAAAGCTGCCATGAAAATTTTACGTTGTCTTTATTATAATGAATTCAACGATGTCTTCTTAAAGAGAATCGAATTAATGTTGAATATACTACATATTTTCCATAAATTTTCTAAGAAATAAACAATATTTACTTCTTAATATAAAAATTCTATAATTTTTACCTTTATTCTATAATATTGATATTATAACCTTACTATAAACTGTTACCCGAAATACAAATAAAAATTGTACCAAATACATCGAAAATACATTCAAACGTTTTAAAATAAACGTTCGAATCTATATAGAAAACTATGATATCAACCTAATACATTAGACTAACCGCTTCATAAAATGGATGAAAGCTCGCCTTCGGGTAATAAAGCTTGCACCGTTTAGTTAAATACGTATATGTGTATGTGATTTTATATGTGTTCGTAATGTAACATATATACCTGTACATTTGCAAGTTTATAGGAAATATATCCTCGTATATGTCAATTCCATATCGTTCACACGAGATTTGTTAATAGTGTGTGTGTATATGTCTGTCTGTTCATGTAAAATGATTTCGAAATAGTGTCCGTAGACACACAGAGTATATGTATGTGTGAATAAGTGGCAGTGTTAAAATGAATGTATGGATCAATGTATTTTATGAAAAAGTAACGTGATTGAGGAATGGTAGGAAAGTAAAAACAAAGTCTTGTTGTGTTCATTAAGTACGTTTTTGCAAAAAATATAACATTAATAATACATTGCATATTTAAAATCCTAATGCCAATATTCATATATTGTACTATTTTAAATTATCATATATGTAAATATAAAAAATACATTAAATAACTAAGAAAAATTTTCTTTTTTCCATCTCAGTTTTGTTACATCAATTATTTTTCAATTTAAAATTGTTGATTAAAGTACCTTATTTTTACTCTAAGCTACTGTAAAATATGATTTTATAGTATTATAAATGTATTCTCTTATTTATGTAACTTTTTTAGGTTAGATAGAAATTTTGATAGGAATAGCTGTCAGTTTACGCACAGTGATATTTGGATTTAATATATTATGATAAATCATTATGAAACTTTTACACTTGAGCAACGTTTGTAAATTGTAGAAATTTATTTAAAAAATCAGTGTTCCTTTTGCCAAACTTGTAGAGAGCAAAATTTTGTTGAGTAATAAGGGTCATTTATGGGTAACGGGTGTTTTAATAACCAAAATTGTCGCATTTGGAGTGAGATCAATCCTAATGTGATTCACGAGAGCCCGTTACATCCTGAAAAATGCACCGTATAGTGCGGATTGTACGCTGGTAACATCATCAGACTTTATTTCTTTCAAAATGAAGCCAAAGAACGCGTTATCGTCAATGGTATACGTTACAGAACGATAATCAATGATTATTTGTTTCCAAATTTGCATGACATCGATCTAGAAAAGATGTGGTTTTAGCAGAATTGTGCCACGTGACATACTTCGACCGAAATAATCGAGTTATTGAAACAAAAATTCGGCGAAACGTTATCTCTAGAAATGGACTAATGAATTGGCCTCCACGATCGTGTGATTTGACACTTCTAAATTATTTTCTTTTGGAATATGTGAAATCTCTGGTTTATGCTGATAAACCAGCAACGACTGAGGTATTAGAAACCAATATAACTCGCGTTATTGCAGACATAAAGCCCTACTTGTTTGAAAAAATAACCCGAAAATGGACTGAGAGAATGGGTAATGTCAGAGTTATCCGTGGTGCACATATACTCGAAATTATTGTGAAAATTAATTCCATAAAATAATCTTTCCACTAATACCAAATAAATGGTCATCCGGTCAATTGTGTGTTATTATTTCAATTTAAAATTTTATCACGCTTAAAAAACACGCTATATCTTGTGTACCCATACAAATATTTACAATCGCCCTAGAAACGCCTTTTTTATAGAAAATTTTGATAAATTGAACATAGGAATAATTTTCAGTTGTATTTTATTATGACATTTGTTACTAATTTGAAGAAACGAGTCATAGTCGCTTACTCCGATTCTAAATTCTTCGAAATATTTAATTTTATTCTTGCCATCCATAAAGAGAGGAAATTTTCTAACCATTAAACGACAAATTTTTTAAAGATAATTTGCTTTTAAATGATTTAGCAAACAGTTATTTTTTTAAAAAAAACTATCAATAATTGGCATTAAATCGATACACTTTCATTTTATTGCTTTACTCGATTCAAATAAACCCAAAGAATAAATGTGACTAAACTAGTTAACATAACTGTGTAAGGATGGTAAAATAATATCAATTCTAGTTATGAAGCCTAACTTTCATCAAACTACATGCTTCAAATTATTACAGAGGAGCCATTTTAACACAATGCTATTCAAGTGTTAATATGAAATAATTTTACATGTCAAAGTACAAATTTATTGCAATATTTGTCTTCACATGCATTAATTCATTTTTTATTTGATATATTTATATAGATAAAAAAAGTATTATTGAAAAGAGTACATTTATTTGACTAAATATCTTAAATGATGTTTCATGTTTGTTTTGCTCTGCTAGTTGTTTCAGAACATTACAAAAAACGTTTATATATTATTTACTCTATGTCTACTTACTTCAAATAATAAAATTTCACAAATATTTATTTATACTAGCCTTATCAAACATGCTGCATACATTACGAATGCTTTTTAGAGCGGAAAGTCACTTTGTATAACATATATGTATTTTACATATTATTCTCTTAATACTTTCACCCAGATAATAATATTATAAATATATGAAAATTGATTGATTTGTGATATTCATTTTAAATAAAAAAAATAAAAATCTCTCTCTCTCTCTTTATATATATATATATATATATATATATATATATATACTCGTATATACAAAGAGTAAAAAAACCATTGAGCCTAAAACGAAAAGTATATAATCAATATATACTACTTATTTGTGCTTACAGATGATGAGAAACTTGAACATTCAATGCAAAAATGAAGTAAAAACTTTTGACAAGTAAGTAAATCATAGAAAGGGAAATATTATGAATTTCTAAATATGATTGTAAAACAGGTAAATGTATATGAGAAGAGAAAAGGATGATTGATATAATAGAAAAAATAAAATCGATGAAATGATCATGGGAAGAATATATAGCAAGAAAATAAGACAATATAAATGGACAAAAATCATTATACAGTAACGACCAGAAGACAAAAAAAGACAAAGACCCAAAAATATTAAATGAAAAATTTCAAAAATAAACGATTTATAACTTAATTTTGGTTAACAATGACCCTAAAATGCAATAGTATTAATGCTCACAGTTCGTCAAAATCTAAGAGAAGTCGTGAAATGTTTCTCAACAATGAAAATGTGTCTCAATTTATCTCATCGTCGTAGGTACTATATTATCGTCACATCATTTTATTATCAGTTATAACAACTTACAATGTATTTTATTATTATTTAAAGATGGGAATATCTTATTGTATATAATTTATCAATTAAACTTTACCATAAGTATACATGTAAACAAAAACGATTTATGTACAGGGTTCGCTATTATCTGCGGTTTCTGGCATCCGCGACAGTCTTGGAACGTAATCGCCCGCAGATACAAGAATATGTTGTGTATGTGTATGAATGTACTTCTCAGTTCATAACTTTTACACTTCCATAACTAAGTCAATAATAATAGAAACTGAATAAAACTATTTATGTGCATATTTTATTACCCGTTAATTTGGGTACATTTTTAATATTCAGAGGAACTTCTTTTAATCTTATTTTGTCATATTTTCATTATAAGTGTTGCTCTCTGATACATAAAAGTATATATATATTCATGATTTAATTGATTTTATTTAAATGAGCAATGTAACTGATAGTATTTATTTTGTATGTACTGGAAATGTTGCATGAATAATTTATGAACGCTAAAGATATAATTCCGTAAATTCAACAATTGTATCCATTATTCAGCGATATAAAAAAGAACGAATTACATTTTCACAAAAATGGTAGACCATGAAAAACTACCAACTAGGATGATGCGCATATAGTCAGAACAGTGCAAAAGGAGCCTTGTTTATTAATGAAAAAATCAACGAAACAAGCAAATATCAAATTATGACATTTCTGATAAGAATTCTTTATAACAGAAACACAAAATAATTGGAAAATTTCCTTACAGATAAAAATCTCATAATAAAATCTAAAATATTTCTACGAAAGCATATTTCATCTATATAATCTTAATAAAGTCCATTGATTTATTATTTTTTACATTTTAGTTAACAGACTTGGAATCGTAATTGATAATAATGAATAACCAAAATTTTATTATATTAGATAAATATGTATTAATAAATATTATAATTGGATCACTTTCATTGTGACGTTTTTTTTAGAAAACATTTTTATTTTTAGACGCTATACAATATTGTTTTTGTATTATTTTTGTAGAATGTAGTACATATTAACGGAAATATAACAAGTGTCTGAATAATTTTTATATTTTCTCAAATTCGTGTATATTACTTAGAGTTAAAGTTATTCACCATGTTTTTTTACATGGTGGATCACTTTGACTGCGAGTCACTGTATATATACACACTTAAGTATGCGCCCGCATGTAGAACATTCATTTATTTATATATATATATATATATATATATATATATATATAAAGAGAGAGAGAGAAAGATAACTAGATATTTAAAATTTATATTCTTAATAAAAAATATATACTGAAAAATAAAATGTTGAACCCTAAACAGAAAATGAAAAAGTAATTAATATTAACTGTGTTAATATTAATTAATTAATAAAAAAAGGGATTAAAAGATAACTATTCAAACGGCATATAGTAAATAAAAACTAAATAAATTTTGAAAAGCCAAACACATGTAAAAAACGAATACAATCCAAATAATGATATTCAAACATCGTACGTTGTTATATTGTATCGTATACTTCTTATTACTGTATCATTCCAATGCCTTAAGATAGATATTATCAGTAAATACTAATACTGCGTGAGAAGAATTTAATGGATCGGATCTCAACCTGTAAATTTACTTGGATAACTGAATGGTATTTTAATTCGCATTATATGATCATTACATACGAAATATAATTTTAATAAATATTACACAAAAAAAGAGTTACAAATTTAATGAAACTGATTGAAACAAAAAAAAAAGTATTATGAAAAATATTGATGTCTCTTTAGTGAAAATGAAAAGAAACAATACTTCATTAAATATTATTTTCTAATGCAATAATAATAATATGTATATATATATAAATATATATACGAGGGTCGTTTGATAAGTATGGTAAATTTATTTATTTTTTAATTTAATTAATTGATTAATTTAATCAAATTTTTTAATTTAGTTTTTCTTACTTTTTTACCATACTTATCAAACGACCCTCGTATATATATATATATATATATATATATATATATATATATATATATATATATATATATATAATGTGTATACATTTTTGAGACACCTGTAAATGTATATACACCTAAGTCTGTTATTATGCGGTAGATACGTTCCGCAGAAAACCGCATTAAAAAATCGCACAAAAAATACTTAACTTACATTGAAAAATTAGGAATACGTTCCGTAATTTTCAAAAACCGCATAAAACCAAAGCTACAAAGTGAAATTACTCTAAAATTCGCATAAAAAATCAGGAAATAAAGAATGCTTAAAAAAATTTTCAAATATCTGCAAAAAAATTGATACAAAACAAAGCTTTTTATTTATTTTTTTATGAACTATTTAATTTTATTCAAAGCAATGTGTACATATGTGTAATTTATTTTAAAATTTTTCATACATATTTTAATTATCATCGCAATAATATCTGTACTGTTTAGAATAAAAATAAGAAAAGAAAAAAGAAAGTGAATAACTGCACTGTTTTCAAGGCATGTAGGCCAAATCTTTTTACAACAGGCATTTAAAGTGTGTTGTTTTATTTGAGTAATAGCAAATGCAACATGATTTATACAGTCAAAGATAGAAATTTTTTCAAGCGTCAGTTATTGTTATTGACTCATTTTCTATTTTATTCAATATAAATTGAAAAGTGTGTTTAAAGTAATATTGTTTAAAAAATTTGGCAGTTTCTTCATCTGCCGATGCAATCGCTCCCGTAATCTTTACGTTATGCAGTGCATTCCTTTTTAAAAACCCGGTTAACCATCCTTTGTGAGCCGAAAATTCCTTATTAGTTTGAGAAGCGGAAGTAAATAGCTCTGATTCCTTCATTTGTTCATAAAACTGAAGAGCTTTTCGTTGAATTAAATAACCGCTTAAAGAAATAGTTAAAAAAAATCATATAAAAAGATACTAAGCAGAAATATGAATCGCATAACTTTAAAATCACATTAAAATAATCCGCACAAAAACATACTCAGCTGTGTGTGTGTGTATATATATATATATATATATATATATATATATATATATATATATATATATATATATATATTCATTATCACATCAACTTATATAGAGTAGCGCAAATGAAACTGAAGGATAGTAAAGAATAGTACATGATGATAAGCAAGTACGTGTATGTCTAAATCACATTTTGTGTCACCCGATATATCCTCACTACAGGACGAAAGCCTTAATGAATGTAATAATTCCCAGTAAATAATTTCTCCTGTCCTCCAATGGTCTTCTCTTTTTACTATGCGACAGGACCTTTTTTATTTTGATTTCTCACTTTTGCTATAACTTTTTTCTTTTTCATTCGCTTGTATTTCTTTATCTCTACGTATTATTCCTAATATGAATCTTTTAATACTTATTGTGTTGTCTGAATTCACTGAAATAATCTTAACCATTTTGAATCCCTTATATATATATATATATATATATAATGATTTTTTAATATCCTTTATGTTTAAAGAGAAAAGTTTTTCACCTATCGGTCGAACAATAAATGATTATTGAATACTTCATAATCAATGTGGTGTTGGGAATAAAAATTCAATTGTGTTAAAGGAAATTTTCCATAGTTCCAAAACAAACAATAAAAATGGCATATTTTTAAAAATAGTATGTTTTAAAATATTTTTTTTATTTTTGGAACCTAATGATCGTGTTTTACGGGGGGTTACTTTTATATATATATATATATATATATATATATATATATATATATATATATATATATATATTATGAACTATAAGTTCAATTGAGGCAATTATTTTAAGAAAGTCTACGACAATGCTATATATTTCATTTAAATAAAAAAATCATATGATGTCAAGTCATAATATAAATAAATATAGGTATTAAGACTATAAATAAATTATATATTTTATTTTATAAATATTGTAATATACTTGTATAATCTTATAAAAGAGGTGTATGAATGATGTAAACATTTTTGCAATCACTCAATATAAAATATATTTTTTAAGAAATAAATTTAAAAGTGATGAGCAACTTAATCGTCTGACTTGATATGGTACTTGCCAAAATCACTTACCGTGTGATGTTTTTGAGTAAAGACGTGACCCGAGATTCACGATTGAGATAATTGTTAAAAATTAAATGGAAAAAATTATAGATTGGAAAGTTAAATGGCAAGCTGAAAGTTATGTACCATTAGTAATGAAAGTATTATTATTTAATTACAGTTAAACATGAATAATTGTTAAATAATTGATTCCTCAAAAATACCATGCATAAAAGTTATTTTTAATAGAATTTTATTTATTTTACAAAAATAATTAAATTATGAATTTTACATATACTAATATATTAGAATTTATATACCAAAATAAATTAATGAAACGATAGAAAAAAATCCTAATTTAATGATATTTTTAACTTCATCATTATTAAAGATGACTAAATGTTTTAAGTGACTTAATTACTGTTTATATTTATTAAAATAATTAATTATTCAATAAATAACAATACCAATATCAAACATTAATCATATTCTAAATATTCTTATTAAACCTTTATAATATAATAAGCTTAATTAGTGTTAGACAAAATATTTTCGAAACCTTAAAATAAATGTGCGTCTTGATGTTAAATGAACATGAAATTTATTATTTACTTCTACACGTGGCAAAAAAATAAAAACCTGTTGGCACATGCTGACTATATTGGTCTGAATGCATAATTGAATGAATAATTATAGCGAAAAAGGGGGGTGGACGTAATAATGTTATTGGCAAATACAGAGCAAAATGTGTTTAAAATTTTTTGCATGAAAACATGTAAGTTTACAAATTATTAAAAAACATTTCATACCATTAATAATTTCATACTCTTGTTTGAAATTACTATTTTCAAATTTAACCAATATTTTAAAATTTAAATTTGTGACATTTTACTAATTACATGTTTATACTATATGAATGTTTAAAGCATGACTTCACTTTTACTTATTTATTAGTATACTTCATACATACATACATACATACATACATATATGCTTTCAGTCCGTAAAATAACGGAACTTTCTCTTTTAAACTGCGCGCGCTTGTGAAATGTAATGTAATTTTTGTTAAGTTGGTAAATATGTCAATGACATCTATGTCAAAGTGCATTACACACACACATTAGTAAATAACTTACAGTGGTTTTTGTTAGACAATGATTGTTATTTACGGCGATTTTTATGATATCAAAAACAGTTGATTAAATAAATTTCATTAAATTTTGTGCTACAAATTAAATAAATTTCAGGCAAATGTTGAAAATATTAAGAAAGACATATTCTGAGGATTTTCTATCGCGAACAAGAGTTTTTGAGTGGCAAAGGCGTTCAAAGAAGATTATGAAGCCGTCGATGATGACCTATGATCTAGACGCCCATCGACATTAATTGAAAACGAATACATCGCAAGTCAAGGTATTGGTGCTCAAAAATTATCGTATATCTATCAAGGAATTAACAGCTGAGTTGGGAATCTCAAGAACAAATTTCATGTCATTTTGGCTAAAATGATGGGCATAAAAAGCGTCAGTTCTTGTATGGTGCCAAGAACACGAAGTTATTCGTGAGTTTTTGGCTAAAAACTCAACCAAGAACGTTCTACAAGCTATGTATTCGCCTGATAGGATTTTTTCTATTTTCAAAAATCGGGTTGCCGCTTCGAGGGCACGTTTTGAGTCTATTAAAACCATAAAAGAAAAGTTGCTGAGTGAACTAAAGGATACCCTATACCACAAAGCGCGTTTGTGGAGGCGTTCGAAGAGTGCAAGAAGCGCATTGGAATACGTGTATTTCTTCCAATGGGGACTACTTTGATGGCGACAAAATAAAAATTGATGAATAAATAACTGTGTTTAATTTCAAAAGTTCCGAAAATGTGTGTATATGTATATATATATATATATATATATATTTATATATATATATATATATATATATATATATATATATATATACACCCGTCCCTCAATACACACACACACACAGTCCCTATCGGAGTATCCGTTCCACGTGGATTTGTTTAATTTGTTAAATTGAGTCTGTCAATATAATAGAAAAAATATTGGAAATAAAAGCTAGTAAAGTTGTAGAAACACATATTTATTTCACATAGCTTAACAAAAAAATAATCTCGTCTTAGAAAACAAAACTAGATAAATTTCATTCGGTGTCACTATAGCTACTGTAATTCAAAACAATCAACCTTTTATATATTTATATCCTGCTTTTATACGTTTAAGTAATATTTTGCGTTACTCTGATATATAATAAATTCCATGAAAAATTATATAAAATGAAATCGATCTGACCGCGTATAAAAAGTGCCGCTTAAATCAATACCGCGTAAAAAAAGTCCCGCGTAAATAGAGGTATAATTTGCAGCGTAAAAAAACTCACGTAAAAAAAGTCCCGTGTAAATTGAAGGACGGGTGTATATATATATATATATATATATATATATATATATATATATATATATATATATATATATATATATATATATATATATATATATATATATATATATATATATATATATATATATATATATATACACCAATTATTCAATATATGCACTTCAATTTTGAAATTAAAATTTACAGACAAAAAATTTGTGTATACATTTTCATATAGATATATTCCTATGTACTCTCTTTATTAAGTTTCATAAATGTCAATTTATTATAGTCGTAAAACAAAATTCAATAATTTTGTTCTTTTACTTAATAAAAAAATATATGGATCAGTAATAAATCACCTTATTAAACAAGAAATAAGTAAAATAAAATATATTTAAATAAATGTCAGCAGTATATAAAGACTACACTCTGTTGTTATTGAGAATTTAAAAGTGGTTTAACGAGTTCAAATGCAGAATAACATTATAAGAATATAATTGTTATGGTGTACTTGTAAATGCGCAATGAAAGTTGATTCACTTGTATTAATCCAGATTTGAACACGTGACACATTAAATAGTACATATAGTAGTAACCAATTAAGTAGAATTAGAAATGATATTTTATGAAACATGTTATTTTTATACAGGTGACCCAAATGAGACTGAAGGATAGTAAATGATATTAAACAAGTAAATGAATATTTAAACTTTTTAGTCTTAGTTCGATCACCCTATGTTACTATACAATATTTTTTAAAAATATTTTTATATATGGGTCTTTTAATAGCCACTCCTGAAGTTTGGCAGCTGATCGTGGTAATGTTTAAACCGCCAGCGCTATCATTCTATGACGTTAATATTATGTCTTAGTAGCCATTTAATCATCGAAAACTACACGTTTCAACAACACGTCGAAATTGTGGAAATTTATTATAAAAATTCGTGTTCTGTTCGCCAAATTTTTGTGAAAAAATCATCTTCAGCGAAGAAGCGCATTTTTGGCTAATAAAAAAGATGAAATATCCTGCAAGAAGGAATTATAAAGCTACCCGAAAGATGGCAAAAGTAATGGAACAAAATAGTCAATACATTGTTTAACAAAGTTTCCTAAATTTAATAAAAATTACTATTGTTTTTACGACACTGAAATTCTACTCCTTTACTGTGAAAATTCGGGCATTAATTTCTGGTCAACCAAATAGTATCAAAAAATAGAAGTTTAATTTTAATCAAACAATAATTTAATAAATCATAGAAAAAGACAAAATTTAAAATTCTGACGACAATAAAAATATCTAGTACTAAAAATAATAAAAATATTTATGTTGGAAACACAATTAATATTATTATAGAAACTAACTAGACGCTATAACAAGTATTTTATACATTCATCAAAAAAGTACTGATGATATTTTTTGTAATAAAAGTTGTATTTTGTAGAATATCTAGCAAATATTTGCATAATTGTTTACGGCCATAAATTTTATTAGTAATAAAATAAACTGCATATACAAACATTTTTAATATAATACCTATAATAATTATTTGAAACTGTACAGTTAACGCTATTTTCCACAACAAATTAATCGAAATACTTAGAAAGTTGTCTGTTGGTTAATAACTTAAGGTTAATGTTCTTGGGTTAAAATGAAATTTTATTAAAATTATAGACAATAAAGCTTTTTGATGAGTTTTATTTTAATTGTGTAGATAACAACTTAGTGAATTGCTTCCGTATAAAAATAGATATCCAGTGTTTATAAATAAATATATATATATATATATATATATATATATATATATATATATATATAGAGAGAGAGAGAGAGAGAGAGAGAGAGAGAGCATAATGCATATAATTTTATTTTATAAATACACTAACTTATTCAGCAAACAAGTCACAGACTTCTTAACAACAATAAAGAAAAAATAATTAAAAAAAATATATATTTCTAATTTTTTAATTTAACTCCAAATAACATTTCAATACATTTTTTATAACGATATTTTCAATTGACTATTACATAAAAAAAACCTTCGTTTTAGTCAATATTATAGTTTCATTTTTTATCTCATTTCAACTATTTTTACTAAAATAGTCAAAATTTTTTACTAAAGTTAATTCAAATACATATCGTTATCTTTTTAACATTTTTTTCCTGATTAATATGGGCGAGTTATCTCAACCTTTTTATCAACTACCAGGAGCAAAAATTAACTTCAGTCAGTATAATGTGATGTAAAGGCAATAAAACGGATGAATAGTCCACGTATGTATTATTTTAATAGTAGATGCACGTAATTTTGAGAAATGAATATCTGTGATTGTAGCTTAGTTGGAGAACAAAAATCGTTCTATATTTAAAATAGTGACTATAATCTTGCTGATAAAGAGATGTGAATTTAACAAGTCTTAGATTTTTACAATACAACATTTGATATTTTACCTTTAAAATGTTATTATCATCTTCTTATTACAATAAGGCATGAATCTTATTAACTTGTTACATACTGAGAATTTTTTCACGAGTCATTAATAGAACGCAATTATTTAAAAATATAAGAAATCTTGATACTTAACAGCAAACTAAACCTTGTTTATATTTAATTTTAATATACAATATCATTGCATCACTTATTGATAGAATATTTGTATTTTATTGTAAATGAACTATCATTTCAATACCACAATAATGTACAATAGTACTCTGATGACATGCCATCGAAATATGCATTACCTCATAAATAAATAAAATGAACAATAAATAATCATTGAACATTTTTTCAATATTTTTTAGTGTTGGAAATTATGTGAAAATGAATTCGTCCTAGTTCCAAAAAGACAGTTTTTTTGTTGTTCCTAATTTTAATTAGATAAATTCTTTCCTTTTCTTCTTTTTTCGTCATTAATAGCTTTGTTTTCTTTATTAACATAGGAATTCATTTTAAATGATAAACAATAATCAAAAATAAATATTAATGGGATCAAATGAACGATAATAGATATGGAAAAGTATTGAAAATTTTGGAATCAAGAATAATTAAATGACTGCAAATTTGATGGAGGCAATATAATAACATGGAAATCTAACTAGATAAACTCCATTGAATTACAGATGTGATGAATACAGAAAACTATATTCATATAAAACAAATGTCATTCTTAGCGTTTTGGTACTAGAATAATGAAGTAATATATCAAGCCCTAAGCAATAAAGTTTGTAAAACTTTGTAATAATTCAAAGTGAATACATAATCACTAGACTCAAACATAAGTGAACATGTTTGGAATTCTTTAACAAAAAAAGTAAAAAATTCCTCTATAGCCTGAAAGTTGTAATGAGTTATGGAAAAGGGCCCTTATCGTGCGGAAGGGTATAAAACAAAATGAAAAAAATTAATGTAAAAGAACATTTTTAATTTTTTCCAAAAGAATAAGAAATGGTATTTTGGCAAAAAGTAGTCTAGACAAAATACTACAAAAGTAAAAAAATATGTTAATTATAAAACTGATGAAATAAAGTTTTTAAACGATGTAAATTATATAAATATTTATTTTTTTAAAATTTTTGCAAAAAAACTAAAAAAATGTATTTATAAATATTTTTATTAATTTTTCTCATTAAAAAAATATATCAAGCATTATAGCATTTTAAATTTAATTCATAAAATTAAGAAAACTAATAAAATGGAAACAAAATGCTAGAAAGTCTCACTTTCGTATTTTTATATGAAAAAATTGTATGTTTAAGAGATTACAATAATTCATATTTAGAATTTTTACGTAAAATATAGTCATGTCAGTGCAGATTATGTTGGCTAATTCAGTCATTCTAATAATGCTAATAAATATTTTATAAAATTTTAATTTTTATGTAAAGAAAAATCTGTGATATCTATTGAACTTCAAAAATTGATTATCAATTTCGAATTATGTGCCATTTTTACAAAACAATTTTTTTTAATATTTTTCAATCTAATGGAAATCAAACAATTCAGAGATAATCGAATGAAGGTTTAAATTCATGATATATTTAACATATAGTGAAATAAGAAAATGGAAATTTTATGGTTTAAAGGTCTTTTTTCAGTTTTTAGTGTTAGAAAATTGCATTAGGCAGAATTATATGAAAAATTATAGATTAAATTATAAATAGAATAATCAATAAAATGAAGTATATTCATATTTTTTAAAAATGCATAAAATGCAGTCAATTTTCTTGAGAATTAGAAAAAAAAATATTTTATCAAGATAACTATCTCAATCATAACACTAAATTTCTAAACTTCCTATCTATCTCACTTTATCTATTTTTTTTAATATCTCAATATAATCCGAAATTTCTTTTTTACAATTACTCTTAACTTACAAAAGCAACCTTCACAATAACTTGACTTCAACTAATTCGAAAATTTGTGAACAATGTTACAATATGAACTTTATAAATATAGATTTAAACAACTAATGAACTGAAGAAGAAATTATATATAGTAAATATCAATCTGTAAGCTATTGAAAAATTAATGAATTCAATGCCAAACAAGTAAACTGAAATAATTATAAATACAAGCTTCTCAATAAATTATTAACAACAATACTACTTTATATTTGTCTAATTTATGAAATAAATTTATATGATAAATTCATTTTGTACAAATTTGTTGAAGAGAGATGATTTTATGTTCATTTTAAATTATTTATCGTTTTGTAATTTTCAATTATTTGTTTCTTTGTATATTTTTATGAACTCATATTTGAGATTATTTAATGTTTAAAATAAAAAAAATGTTATATAAAATATCTTAGAAAAAAAACAAATAAAAATATTGATATTTAATGTAGTGTATTTCTTTTTTACATTTGTTACTCGTTACAGTAAATAGAGTGCATTACCGAATCATGATTAATGATTTTTTTTCACTAAAAATGATTGAAAATGGTTTGCATGATATATGGTTTGAACAGGACGATACATCTACGAAAACAATAGATTTATTGGAACAAAAGTTCATTGAGTTCATCATTTCACCAAATCGACCCATAAATTGGCCAACAAGATCATGTGATTTAACTCCATTGAATTATTTTCTGTGGGGTTATGTAAAATCATTGGGTTATGCTGATAAACCACAAATAGAAGCATTAAAAATAAACATCGAACGTGTAAATCATGAAATTGGACCAAAATTATATGAAGAAGTGACTAAAAATGAGACTGACCAGATTTATTATGTCAATTGGTATTATGGTGGTATTGGTATTGGTCAATTGATATTGATATTGTGTATTATGATGGTCATATGAGTGAAATTATGCTCCATAATTAATGCCATAGAACATGCTTAAAAATTAAAAAAAAAACTAATTAATTAAATACTTTTTGTTTTATTTCAATTTAAATTTCTGAAGCGCTTATTGGAAAGCCATATATATTTATATACGAGTATATAATATTGTCGATCTAAGCGGGAAGTTTTGGGAGAGATCTTCAGCAGTAGACAGAAAGGCTAATGATTATTTTTATATACAAACTTCATCAAAAATGATATTATTTTAAAGTGCATTTTTATCATAATTTTTATTAATTTAACAAAGTAAAAAAATAATTAATAAATATTTTAAAAAGAAAAACTTATAGAGTAAAAATATGAATTTATTCCAAAAATCACTATATAGTCTTTAATAAAATTATATTTTCTTGATGTCTATTATACGAAATGTCATTAATATGAAATTACTAAAAATAAAGTATTTAAAAAATATAATTCAATCCAATTTACTTTCCTACCATTTTCATATATCAACGTATATGCTTGCATGAGCTACCGGTTCCTGTTTTAGTTATATATTTATTCGCAGTTACCTAGAGCACCATTCTAAAATAGTTCGCATGCACAATTTGCATTGAGATCATTTTCATGAAACAATATATACATATTGAACATTTTATGTTACATGCATCTATTTTATGACCTTCACGGAAATTACTCTTTGTTTGGTGGCGAGCGGTGAAGAGGTGTAACCATATATCCGAGCAATATAAACGTTTTATACAATTCACGACGTTTAGAACAATTTTTAATGTATAACATTTCCTGCAATATTATTCTTTTATAATTAATTAATCTTTTGGCTTTAAAATGAAAATGTACAGTATATTTCTAATTATATTGTTTTTAGTATGCAAATTTGTAATAACTTTTTAATTGTAAATTTTAATATGACATACAAAATTGTAAAAACGAAATGTGTTTCTATTTAAAATTTATTAGAAATTTCATAGAAATGATAAAATATTAATTTTTTTAGAAAGAAAAATTACTGAATTATCTGAAAAATACTGAAACTACTAGGAATATATTTAACTTGTATTCATTTCTATAAATCGTTATTAAAAGTTATATTTTGAACTTAGAAAGTGTAGAGAGGTTGTAGGTTGTAACAAAATACCACACAAATTTATTTTCTTTTGTTAAGACTTCTTGTAATTAGAAAACAACATTATTTATTAAGAATAAGCATCAAAAGCAAAATTCAGAAATAGATGCAATTATATGTATTAAAGGAATATTTTCTTTCAATTTTTTTTAATATTAGTTATGTTACATAAGAAAAACAAAACTGCGTGTTATTTTGCTGTAATAAGATTTGTTTTAGTGTGATAAAAAATGAAGCGTACTGAAGAATTTAATACGTTTTATTTTTTATGGTTGATGAAAAACGTGATAAAAAGCACAGAAAACAGTTTGTGAGATTTACAGGAAGACCTATTTATCTATTAGTAGGTTGTTATTTTGGTTTAGAAGTAGCAATTTTGATGTGAAAGATAAGAAACACTCTTAACAAGAAAAAATAACCAAAGATAATAATTGCAAGCTTGTCAACATATGCATTTCCCTGAATTACAAACACAGAAATATTTTTTTTTGTATTGAATTATAACTGGACATGAAAAATAGATACATTTTAACAATTCTAAATGTAAAAAGTAGCTAAACTCTAGTCAATCACCCAGATCAACACTAAAATAAAATATTTATTATCTAAAAACTTGACTATGTATTTTATGGGATTAGAAAAAAATTCTATATTTTGAACTTCAAGGGTCGTTTGACAAGTATGGTAAAAAAAGTAAAAAAAAACTAAATGAAAAATTTAATTTAATTAATTAATTAAATTAAACAATTAATAATTTTACCATACTTATCAACCGACCCTCGTATTTCTCTAGGTGAAGCAGTTTCAGTTAATAAATACAGTCAAATTAAAATGTTAAAATAAGCATACTTCGGAGAAAATATAACTTGAGTACTATAAAGTTATAAGGAATCAATAAGAAAACATTCAAAAAAATGAAAGAATTCAAAGAAGCACTGTTTACTCCATTTTACATAGACATTTGAAACTGAATAGCTTTAGTGAAATTATAAAGTAGTTTGGGCTGGAGGATTAAAAAATCGACGAATATTTGTGACTTAAATTTGTATTCTGGATTTTAATTTAAGAATAGTTCTTCCTTCCTATGACAAAAACGATTACGTACTATAAATGAAATTTGGAAGCTACAAAAAAAGAATTGAAACCTAACTCTTTTATAGAAGTGCTAGAGCTAGGTATGATGTTCATTCCAATAATTTTAAACCGCCGCAATCTACATTTGAAATTTCTAAAATTTAAATTAAAAAGGTTGAAATATAATTAAGTAAAAACTGATCAAAACTGCATCGGACTTGCAATCCTAAGAAAGGATATTAGTATTAATATTAGGTAACTAAGAAAGATTTAGTTGTTTTCGCATGTATCATAATTTCAAGAAATGTTTACGCATCATATGACTCATTATCTGAGTATATTAATTGAGTAATAAAGTACATTGTTTCATTTGTTCAATGTATCCGACATGTTCACTTTAATTTCAACCCTTTAAGATATCTGTGTAAAAAAATATCATTCGTGCATGCTTAGTTTAAGAATTTAAATTTGGTTCTAAGGATACTTAGGTTGTAAAAAAAATATAATGGATTTTAAGAAGAAGAAACTACATCAAAGCTAATTTAAAAATCTTTTTCAAGGATGAATTATTAGAAGTCAAAACCAAAAATTAGGCAGACCGTCAAATGTAAATATCGACGAATAATAAGTAATGATTGAAATAAATTCAAATTTAACCAGTCAACAATCTTACTGAAGAGTTAAAAATATGCGACGAAACAATATGAAATTATTTGCATAAAAAAGGGAAAAAGTGGAAATTATGTAAATGGCTATCGCGCACTTTAACTCCATACAACAAATTATAGCGTTTTAACATTTTTTTGTATATCTTATTTTATAGCTAAGACCTCGCAACTTTTTGAATTAAACTTTGAACTTTGACAAAAAATGGATTCTTTATTCCAACTTTAAATGTAGTTAAATGACTATCATCAAATGATATTTACTACAAATGCTTGAAGCAAAATTGACTCCAAGAAAAATTCTTGTATATGTTTTGTGGATTTCAAAAGAAGCTATCCATAACTAAATCAACGAACATTTACAGCTATAAAGAGTTATATTGCATTATAATAAAAACAACCAGCATAAGTAAATCATTAACGAGTTTTATTTTTCAAAATAATGTTTAGACACATATTGAGGTAAGGATAAAAGAAAAAATAATGAATTCAAGATGGGAAATTTTCCATATCTCCCATATTCATCAGACATATAATCATTGAATTTTTACTCATTTTGTCTCTAAATAACAATATATCTTACAAAGACTCAAATACTGACACAGTATTAAAAGCAGAAGACTATTATTTTTTTGAAAATAAAAATTCTGAATTTTATAAAAAAATATTTTAGGAATTATCTACTTGTTTGAAAAGAGTAGTTCAATGTTAAATTGAAAATTTTAACCAAAACAGTTATTTTAAATAAAAATATAAGCATTAGTTCTTATTTTGATCTCAAAATCCACATAGCTTATTTGGTTATCTCATATATTAAATTCACAAATTAATTAAATTAGAAAAAAAATAAATTTATCAAAAATAAAAAATATCTACGTTTTGTGTTTTTTTTTTGGTTTATTAAAAAATTGAATTTCAAATAGCTGAAATAGCACTAATTCTTAGTAAATATTATATTATAGTCATTTTTTAAAATATTCTGATGTAAAAATTTTAAATTATACCATTTTACACAGTTAAGATTAATGTAGAGAGAGAAATTAATAAAAGACTAATATAATATTAAGTAAATACAAATAGTATAGACAGATAAAAACAAAATAAATTTTATATATTTAATATTATATGCGTACTAAATGAACATTTAAATATGATGAAATGAGAGATCTCGTAAAAGTTTATTATTTCAAGCGGAAGTTTGGTACTTACAAAGAAATCGAATATAACCTAGACTAGGTAATAATCTCGCCTACTTAAACGACATTAAAATGTGCTATTTTACTGATATATTTTAAAGTGATGAGTCAATTCAATTCATAATTAAAAGAAATTTAAATAATTGTAATATGCTCAGATCTATTACTTTCAAAATAGGTAATTTGTAATAAAAATAATATTTTTCTTTATTAAGTCAGATAATATAATAATGTAGAGTATAGTAAATACATATATATATATATATATATATATATATATATATATATATATATATATATATATATATATACGTATGTATGTATGTATAAACAATATTTTATAATAATACAGATTATAAAAATGAGAAAAAAGTACGAATAATGAAAATAATTTCTCAATTTTAGGTATTGAAATAAAGTATTGTATAATATTTATTACATAAGGCAGTGTAATAATGGCATTTTATACGAATATTATATTTATACTAATAAAATAAATTACGAAAATGTTTAAAATATATATTACTTGTATGTATTATATAAAAAATAAATGATTATTGCTTACAACAGTCTGCAGAGCAGCGTTAAATCTTCTAAGCATTGATTTTTCCAGAGTTTGTAAAGCACTGAGGCAAACTAAACCACGTTTTTAAATTTTTGTCTTTGAATTGAGTATTGTGGTGTCTTGAAAATGTGGAGATCCTGGGGTCCAATTCGTCCCATAAATTTTTAATAAGATTAAGGTCTGACGACATCGATGACAATTCAAATACATCTACTTTATTGTCTATAAAAAGTCTTTAGTTATTTTAGTCTTATGTTTTGAATCGTTTTCCTATTGAAAAAGAAAAGCTTGACCCAATTCCATTGTTTCAGTACATTGGTATAAATTTTCTTGTAAAATATTGCAATACATTTGCGCTATCATTTTGCCCTCAATAATATATAATTTGCTAACTCGATATAAAGAAAAACATTTCCACACTATGACACTTTCTCCACCATATTTTATAGTCAGTTGCAGGAACTTTTTAATGTGCTTTATCACTGCTATTTTCCAAACTGTTTGGTGTCAACGATTTACAAATATTTCAAACTTAGTCTCGTCATTAAAAATTATTCGTTTTCAAAAGTCCAGTGATTTATTCACATATTTTTTGGCAAAATTTAATCTTATTTTTTATGAACAGATGTCAATAAGGAGTTCTTTTTAGCCACATGGCCACTAAACTTAGTATCGTGAAAACGTCTTCTAATAGTGGTTTCAAAAATTGAAGCCTGCTTAATGCAGTTGCTCTCGAATTCCTATACAACAATTTCCTAATTAATTTTGCACTGTCGTACTACACACCGACCATTGCTGACAGTAGTGACTTTAAATCGCCCCAAATATAGTTTACCTGCAAATGTCGAAACTTTTTTACTATTTTCCTTACTCCTTCGACACTAATTTTGAATATTTTTCCAACCGCACTATAATTTTTGAGTCTTTTAAATTCAATCACAACTTTTGATCTTTCTTCTATAGTTAATTTGCGCCCCGGAGCCATTTTTTACTAATAATGAACATGTGTTCTTAAAAATTAAATATAACAACTTCACAGTAAAATATCTACGAAAATAAATTAAACTTAAACAAATACATCCTTCTCCAATGCGAATAGTGCGAGTGTCCGGTTTCAACTAACTTCTAAGTACGATGAATTTCTATGATTACGTACTACTTACTGTTCAGTTACGCAAGCGATATGAATTTCGGAGAATACCCTTTTTAATTCAACGACGCTGTGTACTTATAATTCATGACAATACGCCAGTGATTAGAATTCGAGTTATGAAACATTGTTACTTAACAGTTTAGAAGTGTTTATTCAACTAACTTTTGGAGTCACTGTATATTATATATATATATATATATATATATATATATATATATATATATATATATATTAGTTACATACATTAAATACATAAATAAATAGTATTGAATAGAATCAATTCTAATAACAAATTGTATAATACGACGAATGAAATGATTATTCAAAAATATTATAACTTTTACTCTTATGTTTACTAAAAAAGTTAAATTTGTTACAATACTAATTAATTATAAATATCAGTTTCAAAATTTTCTTTAATTTTTTTATAAACAAATCTAAAAAACACTCATACATATCTTATGGAAAATCCTAGTATCACATAAGCAAATAGGTGTGATAATAATATAAAGTTATTTACTTCAATGTATAGTAATAATTATTCGATGAACGACCAACGATTAAAATTTTAGTTATTTTAAATTAATTATTATTTACCATTAATTTATTAATTCTTAGTCATTTCAAGTGACTGATAAGATGACTGGTTTAAAATTAGTCGTTTTTAAATCAGTCGGTGACTAACGAATAACAAGTTAATAATTTGTAATGATTTATTTTTGAAGTGAAACTTCCTTAGCGGCGTTGGGGTAACATTTTTACATGAAACGGAAGTCACGTATATAGCGAACTATTTAGCGAAACTCTAATAAATATAGTATTAGCGGGTTTTTTTTAAAATTTTCCCGTGGTCTCAGCAAATGTATACGGAGAGGTATAGTATAGTATGCATACTCATCATGCATGAGTTATATAACTCATAAAACTTTAATAATTTTTCTCAAGGCTAGTCACACGGGACAGCATATATTAACAAGCACGTAACGATTGTTTGAATAATACCTCTCTGGCGAGTGCAGAAAAGCATTTAGAACCACGAAATACAACATAATCAATTATGTCAATTGATTATGCAAACCAAATATCTTGATAACAAACAGAGGTTTCTTTGTGAATTAAAACAATCTGTAAAGGCAATTCGATTATTGAATACGAACGGTTCGAACATAAAATCCGAATCGTTCATATTTAGAGCTCCTCAAGTCACAGTGATGATTAAGTGATGAATTCTGTGCAATATTTGATTAAAGTGTTGTTATAAAACTGATAAAATAAATAAATTTTGTTTAATAATTCTGCATTTAATATTAATTATTAAGTTATCCCAATCGCTAGCCTATCCCAGTGCCCAATTATAAAACTCATGCGCGTCGGTTTAATATGCTAGAAGAGGCACTAAGTCGTATTTGTTATATTTGTCGCTGTTCTGTTAATAATTGTTATTTACAATTAGTGTGTGAATTGTGTTTAAAAAAGAGTGTTATTCAGTGTAATAACATTGATATTTTTGGTAAGTATATTAATTTATATAATCTCCTATGATAATATTAAGTGAAATAAGACTACATTACATCCACGTGGTATTTAAAAATGTATCAAATCAACGTGAAATTAAGGTTATGTACATGTATATCAACACATTGATATAGTATTTTATAACATTATGTATATACATTTAATCTATTTATCAAATAAAAGAAATACTATTAAAAACACATGGTATTAAAAATTATCGAAATTTATACAGTTTTGAGGTTATCTGTTGTTTTATTTGTAACAATTTCTCACAATAATTTTATTTATAATTATGATCAAATTATTCTACATTTTTGTCAAAAAATGTTATATTAAAATTATTATGAATTCTTTGTTCTCAGGTGTCATTTTATCGATTTATTGAATTTTACGTGGTGTTATAAAATTATCATTTATCAATAAATAATATCTAAATAGATGCTATTTACTGCAGTTATATATTATTTGTGAGTATTTCCTTTAATTGTTTAATTTTTAAAACATTGATCTGATTGTATATTATATATTATACAATAGTAATATAATAGTAATTAAAAAAACTGTTTTTTACAGGCTTTAAGATGGTAATGTCTATTGCGTAAAAAGTTTTCTTATCAAAAACCAATTGTATCGTTCATACCTACTCAGTCACCACCGGAGGAAGCAATGGAAATCGAAAAAATTCCAAACGAAAACGAATAAATTTTCATAATTCATAATTTTATAAAAGTTTTAATTTGAAAATAAATATTAATCTTACTTAACACATTGTATGCGGACAACGTCTTCGCATACTATTACTAGAGCGCGAAAGACGTCGTCGAGACACGTTGTTCGCATACGATGTATTAATATGAAATAATTGTAAAAATTTAATTTATTTAAAACATTGATCATTTTCTACTTAAATTTTTATCCCGTGTATTTACCGCTTCTCTCCCTACTATATTTCTTCATTTTGTTACTTGCTTTATCCTGATGAATTTGTTCATTTACGAGAGTTAGGCATATGCTTCTCCGTGTACCTTTTGATTACTTTACTTAAAAGAAGTTTCACTTCTGGCATGTGTATATAAGTATACATACCCTTTTTTAGACATCAATCGTTTTACGTGCTAATTAAACTGATAGGAATATTCAAAATCGTATAATATTAAAAACATTAAATATTAGTTGAATACCACTATTAATTTAATAGTCATGAAAAATTATTTAAAACTTAGACATCGAATTTTCAAATTAAATTATTTTGTCTGAAGAAATTACAAATAATTTTTGGTGAATTTTAATTTGTAATTCTAATGAAATTTAATTTTATATATTAATAAAATATAATAGTTTCTAGATTATTTTCATGGAAATATATAAAACAGTTAAAATAAAAAATAAATAAGGATTACGATCACATATTTCATTCATTTTAAACAGTAAAATGGGATGAATTATGTTAAAAAAAATTCATTTCCGAATAAAAAACAGATACATAAGGGACGAAAAAATATACACTGACACCCATAAGTCATGGCACACATGGGTAACATAAGCAATTTATTGATATAATTTAATGAAGTCGTTAAATTAAAAAAAATATATTTAATTGAAAATAAATGTAATGAATATTATATAACGAATAAATTTAATGAATATTATATTTATTTTCAATTAAATATATTTTTTTAATTTAACGACTTTATTGAATTATATCAATAAATTGCTTATGTTACCCATATGTACTATGACTTATGTGCGTCAGTGTATATCATACAAATATATATCTAAAATAATATATATTTTATAACATTGTAAGTTGTTTTAAGAGTTTTCTATAGTTTGATTAAGATTATTTATCTTAAACACTAGAGAAAAGGTATTACAACATATCACAACACAAAAACATTTTTTTTGTCTGTAATTCATATTTAAAAATGAGATGCGCAATATTAGATTAAGCAAGTGTCCGTACCAGACGTGTTTTGTTTAAATATTCTGGTAAGAATTGGTCGCTATGTTTGGAAAATGAATAAATTTAAATGTCATATTGTGACTTAGTTAACAAAAGAACAAATAAACAGAGAAAGGCATAATAACGACTGAGATTCACTACTACTTAATAAATATTTATGAGTGGCTATTTCATCACATTCAATCGTTCTTGTGTGGGTGAAACTCTTTGTGATAAAAAAATATCTTCATGGTAGAAAAATCTATTTAATGGTAAAATATTTTTTAAATAAAAAAGATTAATAAATATAAACAATGATAAAGTGATATTAATATTGATAAGGTGAATGAAAAAAGGCTCAGATATGATAAAAAAATCTTACAATTCTGAAAAAATAATAATATATAGAAATACTATATATGTATGAGGAATATAAAGATAAAACTAATTCTGTGCCGAAAATACTTATATGACAACATAAAATAAAAGAGATAATTAGTCGGTAAGCATTCCTTGAAAACTGATTTAAATAAAGATATTTCCCTTACTGTAACCGGCGATGAGACCTGTATCTATACTGTGACCTAAATAGCAACGCCACAGAAATCGATTATACATTAAATTCAAGGTTCAATCAACTTATAGAAAAAGTGTAACAAGCATTTTCTGGAAATAATAGGAATTAAATTGTTTGACTGCATAATTCGGAAAAAAAACAATATTACCCACAAGTGATTAAAATATTACACACAAATAACGCGAATTTATTGGTCAGTAGAATTGTGATATTAATTAAAAGGCAGTGACTCACGAGTTTCTTTTTACCGAAGTTATAGTAAATTATTAGTAAGTAGGTATTATATTAATTAAATTAATTAAAATGATACTGAAAATGAAATCAAAATAATTTTATTTTTAGTCTCCAAAAATGAGCACTTAGTGGGGCAATATTCTTTAAAACATCATTATGGAATATGTATGAAGCTTAATGGATTTTAATTAAGAAATTGAATTGAGTTTTTTTAATATTTTACCTTTTATTGCACCTATGAATTTTTTTGATTTAATATTGCGTAACAAAAATTTCTGAAAATGTCCAATATCATATAAAACTTGAATTTATTTTAATTTCAATTATTTATGTAACTCTTTTATATTAAGTATTGTTTTTGAAAATATATATTATATATTATTATATTTTATCCAAAAAATATTAAAAATAAAATAAAATAATATTATCTATTGCAAGTATAAAATAAGAAATAAATTACAAGATAATTACATATAAAATTACTTTTATGAAATTTAATTTATAATTCACACAAACTATCATTGCAATACCGCAAAATATTAAAAAAGTGATTCAATAATTATTTCTTGTTTACTTTATTTATTTATAAGTAGATGTGAATTTCAATTACAATACCATTATCATCAAAACGATGCGTTATAAAAATCAGATTTTATAATAGAGTTCTGATAATAATGATATTTCTTTTCTTAGCAATATATACATATACATAAACATATATATATATATATATATATATATATATATATATATATATATATATATATATATATATATATATATATATATAATGATAAATAAAGAAAGAGAACAATAAATAATTTTTGAATATTCTTTTGATAACTTGTTGTATTGGGGATGATAGGTCATTTATGTGATAGTGAATTTTCCACGGTTTCAAAATAAATATTGAATTGAATTTATATTTTACATCAAGTATTATGTATTTATTCTATTTTATTTTTTTCAACAGCAATGCGTTTTTCTCTTTAATTTATGTTTCTTATTGACTGTTACCGAAATTACTAATTTCTAATACTTGCTTTGAAACTGACGAATTTATTTTCACATAAATGAATTATCACCTGGACCCTATAAAATATTATAAATGTTCTATGATTTATTGTTCACATTATTTGTTTCTCAGCTGAAGCGCATTTCGATGGTCATCATTATCAGAATGCTATATTATCAAGTCTAATTTTATAATTTAACAATAGAGTGGTAATCATTATTAACCAAAAGTAAATATTATAAAAATCACCTCACTGAAAAAATTCAAAAATGAAAATAACAGAACCATTTTAAAAAATTTAAATCATACAAAATGTAAAAATAATTATGATAACAGAAATATTTGTAGTATCATTTTAATATACTCTGTTTAAATTTCTTTATTTCTAAAACAAACAATTATATACCACATATATTTACGATAACCCAAATGAGACTGAGAAATAGTAAAGAATAATAAATGATACTAACGAAGTAAATGTATGTCTAAACACTTCAGTCTCATTTGGGCTATTTATATTAACATTATTTGTTCTGTATTTTTTCAGAGAATTAACTAGAATAATACTAATCATTTTACTGTAATTATTTTAATATGTATTATTCAAATAAATCATATTAAAGTTAATTAAAATAAATGTTGGAAGTAGTGTTTTTATAATTATTTTTTTTATTATTTCTTATGTTAAAAAATATTTCATTATATATTTTAAAATTATTTATTTTGGAATTTTTTTACACATAAAAGAAATTTATTTCACACTTTACGAACGACAATTAATTTGTTCTATATAATCAACAACTAAACAAAACACGATATGTTGTATATATGACATGCTTCCTAGATGTGTATATCGTTGCTATTCTCCAATACCCTTCCTCAACGATATAGAGAATTTAAATGTCCTTTAAAAAATTGAGCGACTCTTTTTGCTTCATTTCAATCAACTAATGTAGGCTGCTTATTGTGTTGACTTAAAATTGTTACACTTGCTTCAACCTGCTCCTTTGGACTACCTGTCTTTTGGACATGTTTCAATTCGAATCGTCTTGGATTCGTGCCTCTTGGACTGCCTGCGTCTTGGACTGCCTGCCTCTTGGACTACCTGTCTCTTGGACTACCTGTCTCTTGGACTACCTGTCTCTTGGACTACCTGTCTCTTGGACTGCCTGTCTCTTGGACTGCCTGTCTCTTGGACTGCCTGTCTCTTGGACTGTCTGTCTCTTGGACTGTCTGTCTCTTGGACTGTCTGTCTCTTGGACTGTCTGTCTCTTGGACTGTCTGTCTCTTGGACTGTCTGTCTCTTGGACTGTCTGTCTCTTGGACTGTCTGTCTCTTGGACTGTCTGTCTCTTTTAGCGTAACCTTGATCTAACGGTATGTTAGATAATTTTTTTTTTTTCGTTTTTCGCGGCAATTAAAATGTCATCTACGTAAATAATGAGATAAATAACCTCTCCCTCTTCATTCTTTACGTAGAGATAAGGATCTGCTTCACCTTTAAACCTGATGTGAATTTTCATCTTTATCAGCTTCATTTATATGAATTTACCTTTAAACCTGATGTAAAATTTCACAACACTTTAATATCACTGTATTATGCACTTTAACGACACTGTATTACTGCTTATATCCTTTATATTCCCCCATAAAGATCCTGGCTTATAATTTATATTTTTAAGTTTTACAGAGAAGAAAAATAAAAAAATAAAATATCAAAAATTTAATTATTTCTAATTTTAATTACATATATATATATATATATATATATATATATATATATATATATATATATATATATATATATATATATATATATATATATATATATATATACCCGTCCCTTAATTTACGCGAAGTATCCGTTCCACGTGGATTTGTTTTATGCGAATGAAAAATGAATAAATTGAGTCTATCAGTACAATACAAAAAATATTGGAAATAAATAAAGTTGTAGAAACACATATTTATTTCACATAGCTTAACAAAAAAATAATGACGATTTAGAAAACAAAAGTAGGTAAATTATATTCGGTGTCACTAATCGCTACTGTAATTCAACACAATCAACCTTTTATATATTTATATCGTGCTTTTATACGTTCAAGTAAGAATTTGCGTCAATCTGATATACAATAAATTCGATGAAAAATTATATAAAATTAAATCTATTTGACCGCGTATAAAAAGTGCCGCGTAAATCAATATCGCGTAAAAAAGTCCCACGTATATGGAGGGACGGGTGTATTAGATTCTTAACAATTCATTTTTTCTACCGTGAAAATTTCATTTAATAAAAAATTAGTCTAATGCCTTTGAATTGTTTTAAAAATAAAAATTTGAAACTTAACAAAACTGATGTCTAAATAATATAAAGACAATGTTGTATATATTTGATATTTTGTAATAACAAAGATATAATAATACTTTTACAAGAATTTGTATACATTTAAAAGTATAGTTAATTAATATTTCATCCAAGTTTGATGAATTATTCAAATGTTATTAATTCAGAAAACTATAATATTTTGCATACATATAGTATATACTATTTATAATTATAATTCATTGAAAAATAGTGATGATACGTGACTTTCATAAAAAATACTTTTATCACTGTATAGTCACATAAAAATGTTATAAGATTTAAATGACATGTTTATTGGTTTAACAAGAAAAAATATTGATATTTACATATTAATCTTCTAATGCTTACATACAATATTTATAAGAACTCATAAATTTGAAATTCAATAGAAATTTGAATTTAAAATAATGTTGCAAATATTTTTGCAGCTAACAATTATTATAAGTATAACACAAACGAATTATTATTGAAACTTTAAAAAAGGAACAACTATATATAAACCAGTGGAATGTACACTACATTATTCAGGAACTTGGTAAGTTTTTCTCTCAACAAAGATATTCTTAAGAGACGTTATCAGTTAAAATACCATTGTCTTGTAAGAACGTTCTACGTGTAATACACACAGATATATATATATATATATATATATATATATATATATATATATATATATATATATATATATATGAATAACTGTATATATATTTGTATATATATATATATATATATATATATATATATATATATACCACCTTACAAAAATATAAATTTATTTTTTCGAAGGTTGTAAATGTCTGAAACTGTACTTCATTCTATTTAATTTTTTTTTCATTGAAGCAACATTAATTTTTTGCATAATTATATATTCCTCTGAGTGGTTGAATCATTCTTTTACATTAATTTTTTATATATGTTTTGTACTATAGATATATATGCATTTCATAAATTTGATTTAATTTTTAAAAAGTTCAGCACTTTTAATTCGTTTTAGATATTTAATTCTTAAAAAAGTAAAAACATTGTCAATAATAATAAGAGAAATCTTTTAAAATATTTAATGAAATAAATTCCAAAATATATTTTCATTTACTCGAATGAAATATTTATCAGAATAAAATGAACAAAATAATTTAATCACAAAATTTATCACTAAATAAAATATAGTATAAATTCTTACCATTACTTTTTTAGACATTCCTTAAATTTATTTTTAATTGTAATTGTTTAAGTACCCATATAACTAACATTGATTTAAATTATAACTTAAATTATATAGAGAGAAATGCATTTTTTGTATTAAAAAAAATACAATCAAAATTTGATATGATATTTGATAAAAAGGAAAAAACAGAAAAGTATATAATTATCTAGATCAATAAAAAAATAGATCAAATAATAAAATGTGACATGAATAAAACAGAAAATATTTTTTTAAATAGTATTATACATAATAACAATAATAAGAATTTGGAATAGTATATACAAAAATAAAATTTATATATTGTATATTATGAAAATGTATATTATGAAAATGTACATTTCATAAATTGAAGTTTAGATTTATAAGTTCTATTATAGTATAATTTGATATTGCAGCTAGTTATTTTTAGAAAACTAATTATTATTCAACAATACAATATATTATTAAGGCATTCATTAATCAATTATTTATCATTTTTAATTTAAATTCAGTAATTTTTTAGATCACTGACTTAGACATCGTTAGAATTTTTGAAACGCCAGAGTTTGCCGAATCACAAATTGTTACACTAATATTATATACATTATTCAACAGTCAACACAATTTTTTCAAAAATAAATTGTGTATAAACTCAGACAATGGCCCAATGACCTTGAGTTTATTCAGTCTTTTGCACCGTAGAAAATTATATTTAAAAAATACAATTATAGAGAATATGCATGACATTAGTATAATATATAAGGCATGATGTATAAAATCAAAACACTACTTCAATATAGAAATAAACACAAAAATGTAATACGTGTAGATATTCTGTCCTTCTCAAACAGCCACCTCATAAACTCTTAAAATTGGCAAAATAGTTTTGACTGAAAATAAATAAACAATGGCAATATGTCAATTTCATTTTTTTTTTAAAAAAAACAAATCTAATGACACGAACGAGATTGCAAAAAAACAATAAATAACATTTATTCACTTAAAAGTAACATTTATTTATAACATTCAAAAATTCTTAAATATAAACCAGGGGTAGTCAACCTTTTTATACCTACCGGCCACTTTCGTATTTTTGTTGGTTGTAAAATTTTATTCGATAAAAATTATTGAATAATAAAGAAAGAGGATTATCTAGATATTCTGCAGACCTACATCTTGTTTGATTTTGTTGACAAATGTGTTTATCGAATCGATGAAATAATTTTCCAACATGACAGCACCCCCAAATATAATGCGAAAATAGTGACAAAATGACTCTGAGAACATAGTATAAAACGACTTCCGTAGAGCCCAGATTTAAATTCAATCTAAAAACTTATTATTATAAATGTTAATCCGAGGAACCATCGAGAAGCTCAAATGAATTATGGAATAGAATACAGACAAAATGGAACAATATCACTAATGAAAATATTCAAAATTCAGTTGAGTCCTTTACTTAAAAAAGTGAAAAAGTATGATAGAAAATAATGATCCTTAAACAAAGAATTATTTTTTTTAAAATAAAAAAAAATATTGATAACGTGAAAAATAAAGATCAGAATATTTTTTGCGTTATAATTTTATTTTTAGAATGATTTTTTTATGTTTTGTAAATAAGTTAAATTATATATCAGCAATAAGAATATGAAATATCAATTTTAAATTTATTTCATAAAGATAAAATATTTTAATATTGATATAAGTTTTTGAATTATACATCCAGTTTTACTGGCCACTATATACATATATATATACACACACATATACTCGTACAGTGGGGTGCACATATATATATATATATATATATATATATATGTTTTCAAAATTTTTTTAAAATGATAAAAAAACAAAGACAATAAACTTTAATTGAATTATAAAAATTAATTAATTGAAATATTAAATAATAAACAAATTAATTAATTAACATCATTTTGTTAAAAAATACATATGTAAAATAAAATCGCACAAAATACACAAAAAAAAATAAACTTAAATATTAACAAAAAATAAGAAATTAAGGTAACTAATTATTTATTTTTGAAAAACCAGAAAAAATTTAGACATTGTTTTTGGATTTCTTCATAAAATTGAATACAAAATTCCTAAAATTAAATAATGATCACAATTCTATGATGGATATTTAAAAACCTTTATTAATAACATGTATATATGTACATATATATACATACATTCATTCATTAATATATATATATATATATATATATATATATATATATATATATATATATATAAATAATTCAAAAAAATTATAAAAATTACACCCATATTGAATTTTAGAATATTCATGGCTTTTACAGATACTTTTTTTCTTTAAAAAAAGTAAATAGTAGTTTTCTTATAATTAAACACACAATGTTTTTCTTTTTTTAAAAAAATAATATTGATATGTAACCTTGTTACACACGAGTCTCGTATAGTATAATTTTTATAATGTAATATTTCTGTGAAACTTCACTCGACATTTCACAAGAGTTCGTTCTTATGTTAATATTTGCTCAATATAATTACATACTTGTTTAAATTATGTTAATTATCGTTTTGTCGGTATGATTGATTGTATAGGTGGTCCAAATGAAACTAAAATATTTAGATGACATTTACTTCTTTTTACTCTCCTTTACTATTCTTCATTCTTATTTAAGCCACCTTTATATTATTCTAATATGCCTTCTGTAAATTTCTGTGCTATATATAACTAATATTTTAGTTATATATAACATTAATTTATAAAGATAAGAAATATTTCAAAAATACAAAAAAAAATATTACATTAACTAATAATCATATATTATGTTGCATGCCAATTCATGATCTAAATATAAACAAGATAATAACTGATTTATATACTAATAATTCATTTGTATTAAATTAATATTATATTTATTTCAAGCCCCACACTTGTATAAGATTTTATCGAGATCAATAACCTGTGAAAGTGACATCACTGTTTTTATATTCATACACAACATATACACAGAACACAAACAATAAATGTATGATATATTATATGTATGCATAATATAAATCCATATGTATGTGAATTTGTGTATGCATTGCTTATGTGATATGTAGAAGCAACACGATCTGTATATTTGGATGAAATTTGATTTTTCTTTTTGGAACAGCAGTCTGTTAAAACAGGTCAATAGATCAACCATACTACTATTACTTTGTAAGCTAAGTTGTTGACATATTAGTAAAATAAATAAATCGCTCACGTACAATTTGTAAATGAATATATATATATATATATATATATATATATATATATATATATATATATATATATATATACTTTGTTATATATATATATATATATATAAAACAATACTTTGTTGGTAATGTGGATACAAGTTGGCAAGATTAAATAAACAAACATTACGCTTCAATGAATACAAAAATAAATATTTGTTTTTGTAATTTGTTCGTTATATTTACTTAAAACATGCACTATTTAATGAAATAATATTTTATTTTCATCAAGGCTGAAGCATAAATCCTAAAAAAATCTACGAAATGAAAACGATACGGGGTTCCTTCAACGTTACTAAAAATATATACTAATTATTTTAACTGCATACAATGTATATAAAAAGATAACTATTAAAATCCAAACATCTCACTAAATGAGTAACTCCTATATATATCTAGTAGTACAAAAAAATTGTAATTAAATTAAATTTAATTAAAAAAAGTTATAAAAAATATTTTGTAATATATATAATCAGGTCTTTTTTTATGTGGTTTTAAAATTATGCACTGCATATTTAATGCAAATTCGGATGTGTTTCAAACAGTGCAACTTTTCAAAACATCGACATTATTAGATAAAATCATTACTTTGGCATATGAAATTGTCGGAGATGGTTTTGATATTTTTAGTTTGATTGATGTCGACAAATTGTGTGTGAATAATTTAAGTGAAAATGATATTATTGGTATAACATTAGATATCGCCGAAGATCCATAAAGCGACAGCGATGCAAAAAAGACAGTTCTTCTCACTGCAAATATAATTTGAGAAAGTCTTCAACTTTGAAATAAATTGGAAAATTATTTTCTTGTTAATGACACACATTTTAAATGAACTTTCGAATTCTAACGTGAGCTGAGGCACTGAATGTCTGGATATCGCGAACTGTATAAAAAATTAATAAAATCACCATCGTAGAATTTAACTACACATTTTTAGAGGGAAAAAAGCAACACAGAATGAAAATGAATTTAATTGGAATTTTGTTTGTGAAAATCCATTACCTTTACCGTGAAAATCTTATACGGAAACAATATTTTCTAGTAATGAAAGTGATTTGGCATCAGTTCGCAAACAGTACCGAATATTGTCAGATAGCAACAATAATTCTGATGAAAAAATATAAAAAGAATTGTTACTTTTTAATCAAATCAAATAAATAAAGTTTGAAAATGAATTTATTTTGTTTCATATTATTTTTTTCAGATTTTCGAAATAATTTGTTAAGCATTCGTATTTTCTTGAATTCCTATAAACTTTTTTAAGCGATTTTAGATTAATTTTAACTCAATGCTTCGGTTTTAGGAAATTATAAAATGTATACTCAATTTTTCAACGTAAATTAAGTCTTTCTTGTACGATTTTTTATACGTGGGTTTCTGTGGAACATATCTACCGTATAAAAAGAGATTCGACTGTATGTATGTGTATATAAATATATATATATATATATATATATATATATATATATGTATATATATACCTATATATCAAACAAGTAGTAAGAGAAGTTATTAGCCGATGCAATGAGTTTCAAATACCACTTTGCCTTGAATTTATATATATGTACATTATAAAAAATCAATCGACAAGTCAATACGACAGAGATAATAAATGCATTAAAGAACTACAGTATTGAAGTATATATCAAACTCTTAAGAAATATTTATAAGAATGCTACATCCGTCGTAAAAAACACCAAAAAAAAAAGAAAATTTAAAATTATGAATAGTGAGACAGGGTGATACATTATAACTGAAACTATTTACGACTGTGTTAAAATCATTATTTAAAAGATTAAACTGGGAATATGAAAAAATATATAAGTAAATGAAGAGGTATTTAGTCATTCAAGATTTACTGACGACATTATTTTCTCAACAAACTTAGAGAAATTCAAGAAAAACTAGAAGTATTAAATTTAATAAAGAAAGTTAACACATTGTTTGCGGGCGTTTTTCGCCAATCCAAACCGAAAAGCGGGCGATTTTTTCAAATATGCTCGCAAAATTATAAAAATAAAATGAAAAATAAAAGATGCATAATTTTTTCTTCAACAAATACCCGTTCTCGCATACGATGTGTTAATAAAATGGTATTATGATGAACTTCAACAAGATAAAAAAAAACCTTAAATGATTTTACACAATAAAAAGATTAAACTAAGAGGAAAATAAATAAAATGAACTGAAAACTATGTATATCTGAGACAACTTATTAACATACAAACAACATCTATAATGAAATGAACAAGAGATAGTATCAATTCGGAAGATATTCAAATTATTATAAAGTGAAGGTATTTATTTGCGGTTTTTTAAAAAAGTTTTTAATCATATCCTACATATTCTCACTTAACCCGTTCGCTACCAGGGCCTCAGGAGAAAAACCGCCACCACAGCTCAAACGTTTTATTATTTAAATATAATACCAAATTTTCATTAATTTTTTGCGATGTATTTATAACGTTTTATATGATTAAAAATGTAATTATCGGCAAACCAATAACATACTGTATCTATTTTATTGTTTTTTTTTTAACATAACCCATCTGTTTGCGGCACAATTTGGTACAAACAATTATCATAAACTGATAATGAACACCCGTCACATAATTGTGACGTCGGGTTCAGGTAAGAAAACTGATTCGTCATATATATGTGACGCTGGTAGCGAACAAGTTAAAATAGTGTAATAAATAATCCTTAAAGAAGTGGAATAATGGGTTTTGAATTCCAGAATAATTCAGCAACTTCAGTCAACACGAAGAAGCATAAAAATGTATTTTGAGAATAACACGTAAGGATAGAAAGAGAATCAAATGATTCAGAAAGAATACAAAAGTTACGGATGTGATAGTAAAGTGAGAAGTTCGAAATGGAAATACACCGATCAAATAGCAAGAAGAGAATATCATTAATGGTCAAGAAGGATTTTTGATTGAGAAGCTAGATAAATAAAAAGTACCAAAAAAGACACATGGATAGATGATACAAAGATATAAAAAAATTCGTCGGAATAGACTAGAAGAGAAAGGCGTTAAATAGGTCGAAGTGAAACATTTTGAGAGAAGGCTTCATGATTATTAAACATTGGCATATTTCACACATCAATTTTTTTTATTAAGAATAAGTTCGAATGTGGATAAGTAACAAAATAATAGTTTCCATTTATTTTAATACATGCATATTAAAACAGCTTGTCTCATAAATAATGTAGTTTTTGTACTAAAGATATGCATACAAATCAAAAATAGTTTATTGAATTAAAATATGGTGTGTTCTAAAATTCTACACTATTTACAACACCAATTAGTTATATAAAAATATTAAGAAATAATTAATATCTATTAGTAGTTTTTAATATGAAATTAAAATCACTAAAATACAGATTAAAATTTTAGTTCTTTAATAGAAACTGTATAAAATTATTATTAATATTTTTATATTATTTTTCGTTCTCATGCATTATTACAAAAATTAAAAGTTATTTTGAACCAACAGTGCGCAATGATTCATATTTCAAATGTTATAACAAAAAATATCAATGATTTTTTTTGTTAGTAACTTTGTATTAAATATTTTAAAAATATTAAATGTGTGGCAATTTCTATATGAAATATCCATCTGTTAAAATATGATGCTATTTTTTATAGTTACTGTAGTAATTTGTAGTTTTTGTAATGAAGATATACATAAAAATCGAAGATATGAATTAAAATACGGTGTGTCCTAAAATTCCATACTATTCACAACACCATTATTTATATAAGAACATTAAGAAATAATTAGTCTGTATTATTTATTTTTAATATGAAATTAACCCTTATCAGTCGTATGTCACCTCTGACGTGACATTACAACTTTGCTCTCAGTCGCATGTCACGTGCGAGGTGACAAGACTGAACAAGTAACAACGTCCTCATTGTTGAATGTACACACTGTATCTGTTTACAGTTTAATTCTTACTCGATAGCAGACAACACGCTCTGTCATATTTCAGCAATTATTTTACTTATAATATTTTATTCCTCCAAAAATGAATAAAGAAAACTATATCAATATGGAAAATAACAGTGATAGTTGTAGTGAAATGTGTGAAAATTTTGAATATTCATCAAGTGATTTTAATTCTTGTATGAAGAAGACAGTGATACAAGTGTTATATTTCAGTCAAGGAAAAAAAATTGATCCCTTTTCAATATTCAAGTGAAGAGGAAAACGAAGTGGAAAGAGAAATTGTTCCTGATTGTGATGAAGATTAGATTAAAATCGACAGTGATGACGAAGACATTTAAAGTGTAAATATAAATATTTTTATGTACAAAACTATCTTTTTCTATCAAGTAATCTTAGTTACTCTTCTCTTACAATAAGCACTCAAATATATCTCCGACCTAGCGGAAAGTTAAGTACAAAATGCTAACGTCCGATAAGGGTTAAAATCACTAAAATTTGTATTAAAATTTCAATTTTTTTAATATAACTACACAAAATTATTATTATATAATGATATTCTTATGTAATTTTTCATACACACTCATTATAAAAAAAATAAAAGTTATTGTAAACCTACAATGCGCAATGATTTTGTACCGAAAATATGCATAAAAATCGAATATAGTTTATTAAATTAAAAATACGGTGTGTCCTAAAATTCTATATTATTTACAACACCATTATTTACGTATATAAAAACGAATATTAAGAAATAATAAGTCTGTATTATTTGTTTTTAATATGAAATTAAAATCACTATAATTTGAATTTTTTTAATAGAAACTACACACAATTATTATTGCATAATGATATGCTTATATAATTTTTCGTTCACGTTCATTATTATAAAAATTAAGTTATTTTACATCTACAGTGTGCAATGATTCATATTTCAAAGTTATTAACAAAAAATATCAATGATTGATTTTTTTGTTACTAACTTTGTATTAAACATTTTAAATGTTAAATGTGTGTAATGGTTTGTATATGAAATATGCAACTGGATAAAAGATATGCATAAAAAATAAAAATAGTTTATTGAATTAAATACGGTGTGTCCTAAAATTCTACACTATTTACAGCACCAATATTTATATAAAAATATTAAGAAATAATTAGCCTGTATTAGCGGTTTTTAATATGAAATTAAAATCACTAAAATTTATATAATGATATTCTTATAAAATTTTTGATAAATACTTACTACAACAAAAATTCAAAGTTATTTTAACCCTACAGTGCGAAATGGTTCATATTTCAAAGTTACTAACAAAAAATATTACTGATTTTTTTTGTTAGTAACTATATTAAACATTTTAAAGACATTAAATATGTGACGGTTCATACATGAAATATCCATCTGACAAAATATGATTTTTTGCCAACATTTATAAATTTAGCAGTGTGTGTTGACATTTTGTCAGATAAACGTAAGAAGTGATTTCATTCTGTGTTGTTATGGAATAATTTTAAAAATAAATTTGAGTCCACTACCTCCAAAAAATGATTAGATAACGAAAACAATTTTCCATTTGATTGAAATGCAAATATCTTGAGCATAGCTCAAACATACATCATATATAGTTTGTGAAAAATGCAATACAGCATTGTTTTCTTTTCAAGAAAAATAAATGAGAAAATAAAAAAAAATTTCCCATTTTTATTATAGTAGTTTGTAATACACATAGTTTTTTTTAAAATAGAAAAATGCACATTGTTGAATTGAAATATCGTTAATGTTTCTAACGAAGAAGTTCATAAGAAAATATGTAATTTTATTATAATAATTTTTAATGGTTTAAAGCGTAATTTAAAAAGAAATGTTTTCTAAATATACTATAGGAAAATGAATTAGTATATTTAGAATATAAAAGAAAATTTAAAATGGAGTTTATATTAATAATAATAATTCAATATCTTGATAAAAGAATTAGTTTTATAATTTATTACGAACAATAAGTAAATTTCGTTCATAAGTAATTAAAAATAGTTTTATAATAGTGGATTATTTTTCAATGAATTATTATTAATTTTCATTTTTTTACAAATAAAAATCAATACAACTTTTATTTGTATTTTTTATCTATTTTCAGGAACATTATTTTCATTAGCATGCACCCACGTTCACGTGCATACACACACACACACACATACATACATATATATATTAGGTTGTCAAATATCTCCCTTCCGCCTTTTTGTCTTTTGAATTTCGCGGCTATGTACAAAGCGTTACAGAGCTCGTATCGGGCAACACTATACATCATTTGAAAGGTCTTTACATAACCTACAAAACGACGCTATGCATGATTAGTTTGGATACTGCGTTCAAAAGTTATAGACGTGTAAACATGGAGTTCACTAACGCCGAAGTTCGCGCTATTTTGAAGTTTTCCTTCGTTAAAGGCAAATCCGCTAGAGAAACGTTCCGTGAGATTAATAGTGTTTTGGGGGATGGTACTCTATCACTTCGAACCGCGGAAGAATGGTTTCGACGATTCAGAGCCGGTGAAAACGACACCATGGATAAGCCAACCGGCGGAAGACCTGTGACGACGAATACCGATCAAATCATGGAAATCATCGAGTTAGACCGGCATGTGACATCTCGTGACATCGCCCAAGAGATGGCAGTTAGTCACCAAACCATTTTAAACCATCTGCAGAAGGCTGGATACAAAAAAAAGCTTGATGTTTGGGTGCCGCATGATTTGACGCAAAAAAACCTTCTGGACCGAATCAACGTCTGCGATATGCTGCTGAAACGGAACGAACTCGACCCATTTTTGAAGCGGATGGTGACTGGCGACGAAAAATGGATCACATACGACAATATTAAGCGAAAACGGTCGTGGTCGAAGGCCGGTGAATCGTCCCAAACAGTGGCCAAGCCGGGATTGACGGCCAGGAAGGTTTTGCTGTGCGTTTGGTGGGATTGCAAAGGAATCATCCACTATGAGCTGCTCCCATATGGCCAGACGCTTAATTCTACCAACTACTGCGAACAACTGGACCGTTTGAAGCAGGCGATCGACCAGAAGCGTCCAGAATTGGCCAAGAGGAAAGGTGTAGTGCTCCACCAGGACAACGCCAGGCCACACACATCTTTGGTGACTCGTCAGAAGCTACGGGAGCTCGGATGGGAGGTTTTATCGCATCCACCATATAGCCCGGACATAGCGCCAAGTGATTACCACCTGTTCCTGTCCATGGCAAACGCCCTTGGTGGTGTAAAGTTGGCCTCAAAAGAGGCTTGTGAAAAGTGGCTATCCGAGTTCTTCGCAAATAAGGAGGGAGGGTTCTACAAGAGGGGTATTATGAAGTTGCCGTCTAGATGGAACCAGATTATCGAACAAAACGGCGCATATTTGAACTAAATCCGATCACTGTAACACTTTTTATAAAGCATTGAATAAAGAGCAAAAAAGCGGAAGGGAGATACTTGACAACATAATATATATATATATATATATATATATATATATATATATTCATAAAAAAGGAGATAAAAAGGATTAAAAGAATTATTGACCGATAAATCTATTTTCGATAATATTATATATAAAATTTTTAACAAATTTATTTAAAGATGATTTTACAAAGGCTAACAAAATTTTTCACATCTAGAAAAATAAACAATATTTCGAAGTGTAATTAGCACAATGGATCATATTCAAGTAGTAAGAAAAATTATCAGTTTATGTAATGAAGAATTTGATGTAAGATTACAAAAAAATGCCATCAGCTCAATATATACATTCAACGAATATTTAATGTATTGAAAAATCAATGAATTGAATTAAAATATAAAAGATTTGAAATCAACTTGATTTTGAAGAAAAAAATATGTGACTGGACATTTTTCCCCACTAGGTTTTATTTTCTTGTAATTAAGGAACACAAAGAAAAAAATAATTAAATTATTTTGACTTTACAAGTAATAGTTATTACCATAGATGTATATTTTAATATCTAAATGTTACATTACAATGTAGTTGTTTCACTAAATTTTGTTTAACAATAAAAAAAATTGCGATTCTACCAAGTAATTATTGTTTTTGAAAAATTATTTGAATAGTTTTTATATACTTTTGTTTCCAAATTTTTTTTCACCCCTTCTATATAATATGCGTGTTTTTAATTTTTTTTATGTACTCAAAATAGTCGAATGACTTTACACATTAAACTAAATCATTATTGGTATGTGCAGTATATACAATAAAAAATCACTTAAAAATCTTCAAAATTATCGTGAGTTTCACACACTTTTGCAAACCTCTGACAAAATTTCCTTATCATACGGTTGTCAAGATTTTTCCACGATATCATGTGATCTATGATTATTAAAATATATTAACCTTTATCACTCCAAGAATTTTATGAAATGATTTTCAGCCAACTCCAAACAAACTGTGTTAATTTCAAAGTGCTAAGATAAGACGCTGCATAAGTTTTATAAAGTAGCTTTTTATTTGTAAGAATATTTATAAATGTTGAGTAAACGAAAAATTACTCGCAAATAATAGCAGATATTTTCAGAGGTAAGATGTATAATATACATTGGCTTGCAATGTACTAAACGCAACAATAATAAAATTCTAAAATTCTGGTAGTGACACTTGCCGGTTGGAGTAGAACGCTGGCTTAAGCTTGGCAGCATTTCTGTCGGTTGGAGTGATAAGGGTTAATAAATAAAAATGGCGCACAATTTTTTTTTAATATTTTTAGCAAAACAGTCTTGAATTTAAATTAAAAAAATCGAAGTTTATATCCGATTTTAATTATACCAGTTCACACGATAGCGACATTACATGCGAACAAATTGAGCTATCATTCATGAATAAATCCACTAGTTCCAGAGAAATTTTTCCAACCAGTTGAAAAGAAATGATTTCGAAATAATCGCATTTAAAGTTTTGGACTATTGATAAAGTTACATACGTACGTATAAACGCTGTAATTGTTTATATTTTCTAAACTATTTCTAATTTCTGGAAATTTTTTCCACATACGTAGTCTTTAGGGTCCAGGGAGTAATAATAGCTATAAATAAAAAAATAGATTTTTTTGTATCCGATTCATGAGAATACCCCCTTAATACTCTTCTTGAACTAACTTTTTCTTATTTTCTAATTATTTTGTAGTTTCATATTTTTTAATAACATTGTGTAGAATCAAATGGCTTTTAACTACAATTTTCAATAGTTTTTGAACAAATTTTCTATTGTGAAATTATTAAGTTATAAATTTTTATAATCAATTAACATTTTACTCAATTATCTATATTTTTAAATAATATGACTTACTTAAACACTAGTATAATAAAAAAATGTCAAAAATAAATAAAACTGAGTAAACCACGTATTTTCAGTTATTATTTAATAAAATTATGACGTTAGTTGCAAGAAAAGCTTAAATTTATGAACATACTCCAATTTCACGGTAACAAAGTGGCAGAAAAATTTTATATACTAAGATTTAAAAGTGACAGAATACTTAGATATAAACAAAATATATGCAATGAAAAAAAGAGTCGGCCACTAACTGGAAATGTGTTAAAAAATATAGGAAAATGCATGAAAATATATAGACAATTAAGTTTTAACTAAAAACTAGTCTATATTTTAATTCACAACGTGTTTCGCAAAGATAATAATATTGCAATCGAAAGGAATATCGGCTTATAAAGAAATAAAGTAAATAAAATAATTACTGAAAATATTTACAATAATTATGTCCAGATAATAATTCATTTGTGTGCAAGTAAATTCGCCACAGTTCCAAAACATAAGTGATCAGAAAATATTAAATAAGCTAAATAAAAATATCGTTCTTTTTTCATTCCAATGTCATCACATACATTATTTTGCAACTAAAGTTATTGTTTGATGTGTCTCAGTTTCACTACCAATCATTCCATATGTTTTTATAATATTTTGTACACATATGTTTGTACATTCATACATTCTTTTGACTGATATTATTATTATATGTATATGTGTGTATATATATATATATAAATAAATGTAGTATAAAGAAAAAGTTTTAACAAATCAAATAATAAACATATTAGAAAATCGATTTTCAAATGCGATACGCATAATCTAAATATTTCAGAATATAAACATTTTATTCGCACTATAGTCTTTAAGATCACATAAACTTTATGAAGTGGCTTATAACTACAATGTTTATTTTTCATTCAACATTTTTTTATTCAAATGAGATGTTCATGATAAATGCAATAAATAACTAAGAGAATGTAAATAAAACATAGTCCGTTAGCAACGTGTTAATAGAAATATCGGAACAGACTTATAAGTAGTGATCACTTGAACAAACATTACGTGCCACAAGCTCCATACTTAAAAAAAAGTTTCAGTCAGAGGTGTGTATAATAAATATATATATATATATATATATATAAATTTCTATTTATAAATTTCTGTAAAATAATTTGACTACATTCATATTCATCTGATAACTATTTTTAACTTAATTTTGTCAAAGAATCTTTTCAAGGTAAACCCTTGATATAGTAGTTAAACTAATAAAACATACAAATAATTAAAATAATAAAATTACAACACATGCTTATCGAATATTTTAGAAAAAATATTTGATAATTCTATCTTATCCTATTTTAAATATAAGGTTTTAAATTGTAAAAATATTTTATATATCATATCAAAGTTTTATATATTATTGAATAAATTAATGGTTATTGTTAAAATATGACATTTGAATATAGCAATAAATGATTTAATTTTTAGCTTATAGCCATATTTGTACTTTAAAATAAATAAAATATTTCATCAATCACAAAAATCTTTTTAAAGTATACAGATAGAGATTTTTTTAAAAAAATAGATAGTTTGTAAAATCTTGTATTATAAACATAAGTGTATGGGAAATGATCTTAGATACAAAGCCATATATGTTAAAAAATAAATTACCAAGATATTTAACATATGTATGTAGATAATTGAATAAAATAGCTTTATTTCAGTATAATAAAATCAAACACGTTTCAAAAATGTTACAACGCAAATGCAACATTTTTTCAGTGATTTATAATGCAAATATTTTATAATACAGATTATATAAGATTTTATGATTTTAATATAAGATTGCATGACTATTAAATTATTAGCAAATAAAGTTAACAACAAATGGCACTAAACACTTTCATAAAATATTGTGATATTGGACTAACATATTTCGGTAAAAGTAAATTAATTACAATTCCAAATGAACAATGTAAGAGGTTAATGTTTCAATATTATATTTTTTAATCGAAATGAAATTAATAAATCTAATTTCAATATATAGGATCATCCAAATGTGATGCCTAGATTTATGTTTTATTAAAAAGAAACAGAATGGTTGGTGTATAGGAAAACATGTGTATAGTTACACATGTTTTCCTATACACCAAGTTGTGACATGTTTCTTTTTAATAAAACATAAATCTAGACGTCGCATTTGGATGACCTTATACAAATATTATTTAAAGACTGACTAAACATCTTTAAGGTTTATTGAACATTGAAGACGAAATAATATAGATCAAATATAATAATTCGATTTTAAAAAGTATTAAATATTTAGTTAAATTCCAAAAATGATATTAAAGGTCAATTTACAACTTCTAAAAGTATTTGCTTAGTAAAATTGAAAGCAAATATCGAATTGATCAAAAAGTAAAGTCGGATTTTTACAATAGATCAAATTTTTGTATTTTTCAATACAAAACACTTTCTGTTCTGTGATATATATATATATTTATTCTGATATTCTCAAATTTCAACATGTTGCTTAAAAAATCATTAACGTTTTTTTATTTGACCTTTTTTGAAAATGAATGAAGATAAGATGTATTTTCGAGTAAATATGCTTTTTATTTTCATAAAAGGATAAAATCAGTACAAATAATAAAAGAGATTTCCACTCTATATGGTGAAAATGCTGTAAACAAATGATTCAAAGATCATTTAAAAAGTATTATAATGAAGATTTTCGTCTACTCAACATGAAAAGCTCTGGTTGGCTTATCAAAATTGATAACGACCAAATATTCATTTAAATTAAAAATAATCCACATTACATAATACAGAAAATTACCCCAAGATATTAAAAGTATCTAAATTTAGTGTTGACAACCATTTACACCATCTTAGAATGGTTTCCGGATATATTGTTTGGGTTTTGAATAATTTGAGTAAAAGAAACTTAGTCAATGAAATTTAGGATAGCAATTTAGTATAAAAAGTTATAATAACGAACTATTTTTGGACTAGGTTGTTACGAGAAATAAGAAGTGGATTGTTTATAATAATATAAAAAAAAAACATTGGAGTAAGTCAGGATCAGTTCCATTTATTACTCTCGAGGCCAGTTTACACCCAAATAAAGTCATGCTATATGAAAGGTGAGATTGGAAGGACAATATTTTATTATGAGCTTCTGTTATTTAATCAAAACATTAATTGCGAGAAGTCTCAATTAAATTAACTAATAGTATTTAAGAAAAGCGGCCAGAACTAACCAATAGAAAAAAAATCTTTTATCAAGACAACTCAAGATCTCACACACTTTTATAATATAAGGCTCGATAAAAATCCAAAAAACTGAATTTGGATATTTTCATCCATTCAGGATTTTAGGCTATCAAATTAACATTTCTTTCAATCTTTCAAAACTTGTTTGATGATAAAATTCTAATTTTCTTAAGGCGTGCAAAATACACCTGTCAAAACTTTTCCTGTAAAAGATGGAAGTTTTGAGAGATGAAATTATAAAGCAACTCGTTAGATAGTAAAAGGTTGAGAATCAAAATAGTTAATGCATTATTAAATAATTTTTTCTATATTTAAAAACATATTTCTGTTTGTTCTGAAAATTTTAACATTACTTTTTGTCCAACTGAATAACTTTTATAAATTATTGGCCAACCCAATAACTTTTAGAAAGTTTATTTATTAATAAATATTATTGAAAATTACACTAACCAAACCAAAATAATTAAAACACATTTTTTCTAATTAAAAAATTTTTACTCAAAGCGTTTTGATAAAGACGGTATCACTATTGAAATACGTATACGATTATTGTTGTTATAAACAAAATGAATAATAAGTAATTATTAAACACTTAAGTATCATCTTATGATACTAGGGAAAAATAATTAATTTGTAAAAAAGATTTATCATGTTTACATTTTTACATTTATTTATATATCAATATTATGAAAAAATCTTTAGATGTTACAAAAATAGTTTTCTCTATTTTTTAACAACAAATTTTCAAATTTGACAACTTAAATTGTTAAATGCCCAAAAATATACAAGAAAAAGTTATAAAAACTGTCAAAGTTATTTAGATAGCAAAATACCATTTCATTAGAAAATAAATTACTTATTTTTAAGATAAAAACAACATTTTTATAATTACAAACATGTTTTCTAAATAAATTATTTTTTTACAATTGACTAACTCATTTTCAAACATTAAATTAAATATTATTTGAAAAATAATTAACTGATTTATCTTCTAAAAAATCGAGTATTTATCTTCGAATATTTATTTATTCATTAATTTTATATTCAATTTTATTTTTTGATCAAAAATAAAATCTACTTGGATTTCATATTTCTTTTTTATTTAAATAAATTATGAATAAACGAATAATTAATAATGTAAAAATTAGGTCCAGTAAAAGATTTTGTGGTTAAAATAAAATATAAATATTATGCAAGCAGTCATAAATTATATTTAATTATTTAGTTTCTTAAAAAAATGTATAAAAATTGGATTAGAATAAATTATACTCATATAATTATTTCTTAATATGAAACATACATCTCATATCTACACAAATCATTTGGTACTGCAATTTACCTGCAAAATTCACATTTGTCAAATACACAGCAGGTTCTTCGGCTGTTGTCGTTTTATTTGTGAATAAATTAAAATATTCTCGTATAAACTATTCTCTCCGCATGAACATTTACGCACTAATGTGTTACTTTTATGATTCTAAATTTTAACATTTCATTCACGTGTTATTTGCATTATCTCATAAGAAGAAAATTTATTTTCACGTAAAAAGATAAGTATCTACATAAATAACATTACAAAATTAATATTTACATTTTACAAAAGATAAATACTACAAAAAAAAAGTAAAAGTAAGTAATTTCAAACTGAACAATGAACATTTATTTATAATATATAAATTTATTGTATGTTTTGCAAGATATAATGATAAAGATTTTTGAACAATTTTTTTAAACGACATAAAGATGACTTAAAAAGTTCTTAGAATGAAATAACAAATAATTCATATTAAGTTCGATGAATTTCTTAAAGGGCCATGCTCAGTCAGAAGATCAAAAAATTCGATTTTTGAATATCTTCTGTAAGTATAATATTTGGAGAATATTCTCTATTATTTAGCGAATGTTTTAAATTAATCCGACTCAAATTGATGGAGGTATAAGCATTTAAAAGATAAGCTCCACTCAAACATTTGGATGAGATATAGTTTATAAACTAGTTTTGAAACTTTAAACAAGTTTTTCTGAAAATCGCATTTTTAAAACCAGTGACCAAAATATCTCGAAAAGGACTGCATTGATTTACTTCAAACTTTGCAAATTTATAAATACAAAAATTTAGTCCTTAAACAAAGGATTTTTCGTTACATAGTTTTTATTGTCTAAAAACGAGCGATTTGTTTATCGAAAATCGAAATTTTAAATTAGAATATCCGTCATTTTGTTCCAAATCAATATTTCGAAAAATGGATCGTTCAAGAACTACATAAATTAATTTAATTAATAAATTTTCTTATTACTTCTTTTGGAATTGTGGCGAATTCATTTTAACATGAATAATTTTTCTCCCCCAATATGTTATAAAGTATATAATAATCACTTATTATTCATTTTTTGTTTATAACAATAATCGACTTATACGTATTTCGATGGCGATGCCATCATCGTCAGAGCCTTTTTGCTTTTTTCCCTGAAACGATGACCTTTTTGTTACTGCCAATAGCAAAAAGGTTTTGACAATGATGGCATCGGCATCGAAATATGCATTAGCTAATTATTGCTATAAACAAAAAAATGTACAATAAATGATTAATTAACACTTTATAACATATTGTAGTGTTGGAAGTGAATATTAACACTAGATTTACGGGCATCGACTGAATATCTATTTTTACTGAAACCAGTCATTTTGACGGGTAAATTAAAATGATTTTTTTTGTACATTTTTTTATTTTAAATCAATATATTTTTATTAATAGTTTTCTTTAGTACATTTTTTTACAAATAAATGTAAATTAAATGTACATTTTCCGCATACATTTTTGATATACTTAATACAAATATTATAAGACCTATTTTTCTCACATAATCTGACTTGGCAAGATTTTCGTACATTAAGATTTTCTATATCTAACAATGAATTGAAACTCGTATTTTGTTCGTTTAGATAGTCACTACCTAGATGGTTGACCTTGATGGTCGTAATTCGTCTTGCCCTAAATATGGGAAGCCATTTATGAGATAATTGCTTGCAACGTCCGATGCCAACCAAAACTTTATTCCGAATTTATAGGGTTTATTTGGTATGTACTGTGTAAATCTGCATCTAGCTTTGGTTGGGAACAATTGTTCATCGATTGTAATGTTCGCGGCGGACTTATAGCAGGCCTGACTATTTTTTATAAATCTGTCCATATTACAAAAATCAACGAAAATTTTCTCGTGTTCAACCTCTGACTTCGTTAATTTTTTTTATCAAAGCGTATAAATCAAAGAATTTCCACCTTCTTCTAGTGTTTTCTATAAAGTTCCATCGACAGAACGTTCGACTGAATTGTCTTCATTGTTACAGATATCAGCAGTTTCTATATCACTTTCGCTCTCATGGTCTGAAAATAATACGCATCCTTTTTCTTTTGCGACATATATTGCGAAGATTTTCATCATTACTGTCTTCTGAATCTTCAATTTCGTTGTTTACGTCGTTAATTTCTTACTTGCTTTTGCATAGTTCAGTAAAACTTGCATCAGAATCCGATCCAGATAGGTCTTCATCTATGCTGGATTTACGGAACCCGTCAATTTGACTGATTTCTGATTTCATGCTTAAAAATTCCGAATATGTAATTTATTTTTTTAGAAACATACACTTGATGTACATAAGTCAAGGCATACATGGGTAACATAAGTAATTTATTGATATAACTCAATGAAGTCGTTAAATTAAAAAAATATATTTAATTGAAAATAAATATAATGAATATTATATAATGAATAAATTTAATGAATATTATATTTATTTTCAATTAAATATATTTTTTTAATTTAACGACTTCGTTGAATTATATCAATAAATTGCTTAAGTTACCAATGTGTGCCATGATTTATGTGCGACAAGTGTATGTTTCTAAAAAAATTAATTACATATTCGGAATTTTTAAGCATGAAATCAAAAACCAGTCAAATTGATGGGTTCCGTAAATCTAGTATTAATTTCGGTTAAAATAAATCTTCATTTTTTGATTTCATATAATCCAAATCTGAACAACAATGGTCACTGTAAATGACCTTTTTTCAAAGGACTTATGGAAGAATGACCATATCATTTTTATTTTTAAATATTTTTTATTAAAAAAATTATGTCAACTTCTTTTAAATATACGTTTTTAGATACTAAATCATTTACTGAGAAACGTGTTATAGTTCCTGAAAAAAAAACTAAAAGTCACGTTTTTTTCGACCTCCTGACTAAATATGATTCTTAAATGTCAAATTTCCATAAAACCTGAATGAATATCCTTGCATATCATTATAAAAATTGTATTGCATTCAAAAATATTCATAAAAATTGTTTAAAATATATCATATGTATGAAATTTCGTTACAAAATCCGTCATTTCAATTTTTACGTAACATTTTAAAATTTGATATCTACATAGCGTAATGTGATTACGGAATGTAATTAAATAAATAAAAAAAAGAAACAATAAATTCTTTATTACTTTATAGAAACACACACGATGTATACGATCTTTTGTACTACATCAAGATTATTTTTGTATTTTACATACTTCGGCATTTTATATCATCTAAACGAATGAATATTTCTTTATAAATTATTTTTAGAAATTTCTACAATAATAGTAAAGACACTAATAATCCTGACAACTTCACTGTCGAAATAACTCAAGTTGTTTGAGATAACTAAATTATTTTGAGATTAATATTCTAAAAAAAAAATATTTATATAATTATTACTACTGCTTCTATATATATTTTTTTTGTATTTTTGCTCACATAATTTCTTTAATTTATGACATATATTCACTATTTCAGCACTTTTTTCATAATTAGATAACTGAATGAAAATAAAACAATTTCTTTATTCTCAGAAGCATGATATATTTCAGTAAGAGGTTAATGTTATAGGTATTTCATTACAAAATACTGCGTGATGCACATTTAAAAATTACAAATAGATTGATTTTAACTAGTACAACTACTACTAGCTATCTGATGTAAATTTGCATATAATTGTCGAACGTTGCAATTCATTCGATTATAATTTATACAAAAACAGTCTTAAATGGTTTATAAATTATTTACCATTGTTATCTTTGCATTTTCTTAATGAACATTAAATAATCTATTGTTTTGAATAAAATTTCATTTTAATTTATAATTTAGATTATAAATGATGTTAAATAATAATTATTTTGATTTACATTTCATTGAATAAAAATACATTTTACTTCCTTATTTTTTTTTAATTTTTTCCATAAAAAATAATGTATTATTATATAATAATTTCTTTAACTATTTATAACCCATTTTGCATCTAAAAAGTTAAAATGCAACTAGTAAACATTAACCTTCGAATATGAACTAATAATCAATTCTTTTATTATTAAAAAACGGTTTGTAACTTTGAAGGCACATTGAGGTTCAATAATACTCGTAATAAATAGTAATATAATTTTACACATGGAAGTCTGTAAAACAGTTTCATTTGGAGTTGAACAGAAATGACATAGACATTACTTGAAACATTTTTTTAGGAATACCTTTATACCCTAGTATTTTACAATGTCCTCTTTTATCAAAAATTATTGACCAATGAACTACAATTGGTCTTTTTTTTCTTGTAATTTCCTATTTATAGAATATCAAGTAGAACATATTTTTTTACAACTTCCTTTCCACTCTTGACATAAACAAGAAGAAATTTCTGTTTAAATTCCAGAAGACTATTAAAGTTTACATGATTAACAATCTTTTCTAGATAAAAGTCAAGCATTTACTACCTTAAATTCAGTATATGGAACATTGTGCAGTGATACCATTTTTAATTGAATTTTTATTTGATATAAAGCCTGTAAATATTATTATAGAACAAATATAGAAGAAAAACGCAAACGTTATAAAAATACTCGATATGTTATCACTACAGCTTTGTGTAATATGAAAATGACCAAACTATATTATGTGTGTGAATATGTAACTTCAAAATTATATGCCGTTTGAAGGGGTTAAGTAATATAATTTTAAATATGTAAACTTTTAATTAACTCTTTAGAGCGTGGTAGAGTTAAGTGTCTTACCTTTTTGATACCTAAATATGCAAGATGGGATATTTTTTATACAACCTCAAAAAATTACAATAGCTAGAAGAGTAGAGGATTTATAGTCCCATATGGCACAGTGGGGCTGTTTACGTCCCACCTTATAATTAAAAACTTAAATTACTTTTTATTTTATGTTTCATATTTTTACTTCCTTACTAATTAAAATAAACCAACTTTGTTAAATTTCATAAAAATTAAATTTCTGTACAACATGGGTCTTTTTATTTTCTAAAGTTCCGTGCGTCAAAGAGTTAAATAAGTAGCTAGTACCTTTTGAGAAAATATTTATATATATATTACATTTCAAAAATGTAACAAGAAATTGATTAATGAATTTTCACATTTTTTAAAAAAAAATCAAGAAATCAAAAAAATCATTATAGTGAATAATTTTAATAAATATAAAAAATATAACTTACTAATAAACGGATTCGGTTGTTGTGGAAAATGATGTCCAGACATGACGACTGACGATGCTGCGGACATCCCTGTTTGTGATTTTCTATACGCCGTCATATCGGCGATCGCTGAAGACATACTCATAGACAAGGACTGTTGTGACTGATGAATGTTTCCTGTGCCACCTCCAGGACCACTGACACCGCTTCCACCACCAGACGTTGAACAAGGTGATCCAGCTGCGGAATCACTGCAACTGCCTTCCATTGAAGATCGCGTTGGTGTTGTCATACCAGTTGGTGGCGGTTGAATAGACATAGCATGAGGACCGGAATTGATAGTAGATGCTAGTACGGCAGGTACCGGTATTGGAGATCGCCGTTGTCCAATTTGGGGCTGATGTAATGGTATTGGTGGTGTAACGACGCCGGTCAAAGATGAATCACCAGATGCTCGCACGCTGTTTAACATCGCTTCGTCCTGTAGATAGTATATCGTAGGTTGTGGTGACTGATGACATGCACAAAAATGGGGACTAAACATATATTTGTATTGAGGATGAATTATGAATTTTAATATATATTGTAGTAAGGAATATTGAAATATTCAAAAGTAAGTCGTCAATGTTTTTGGATATATCATGTATTACAAAAAATGTATCATTTGTAATTGTATGATAAATTTCCTAAATACACTAATATGACATATGAATATCATTAAATATGAAAGAGTCAAACTATAAATTAAAAGTCTCGATAATACTACATTCAAGTCACGATATCTCATGTTTTGTGGACGATGAGGTTAGGTCACGAGATATTTCCTTTTTTGCATTTCTGTTATTGTGTTTGTGTAACAACCAATATTAGCATATGTAATATCTAACTTTCCATGTAAATATTTAATGGTTTCACTGTTTACATTTATAATTAAACTTATCATTGAAAATATAAAAAAAGGTAATTTATCTTTCATCACAGAATACAAAATATGAATTAAAATAACCATACTTCGTAAGACTTTTAATATGACAACCATAAAATACATTAACATATTATTCTTATAGTTTATATGTATGTATGTATGTATGTATGTATATATATATATATATATATATATATATATATATATATATATATATATATATATATATATAAACAGTAGTCAGACAGTCACTAACTTATTCTTTCAGTAGATATTAAATAATACTGTCTATATTTATTTTCAATACTAAAATAACAAAATTTATAAAAATAAAAATAATAATTTTATTACAACGCGAAAAGCAAAAAATATATATGATTATGCTCAAAAAAGAACTCATAAACTCAAAATTTAATTATATATTTAAATATTTTATGCTATTTAATATTTTGTTGGTAATCATTTGTTGTTTTTTATTGCTGTCAATCTTCTAGGCATCGATTCTACAATTTTTTTTTACTAATGGCAGAATCGATTTTGGTACATTCATCCTTTAAAATCAATTCTAAGTATTTTTTGTTTGTAACCTGATATTTTTTTAATTGACTTTACATACATACATACAATATATATATATATAATTTAGCTATCTAAACAAATATTAATAAAAGTCAATTATATCAATCTATGAAATAATTGACTTTAATAAATATATGGCATTGCTTTTTTAAATTAAATAATGGAGATCTTACGTTATTTATATATATATATATATATATATATATATATATATATATATATATATATATATATATATATATATATATATATATATATATAGTCCCTCATTTTCGAGGGTTGAGCATGAAGGCTGACAACCTCATCTTGTAAAAAAATAACTGTCGAAAAATTAAGGAAGTAAACCTCGAATAAAAAATCTTCACCAATCCGCCTGGTCAGCGTGGTGAATATGACCAAATACACAGTGATTGGTAGCACTCATTGAGGCTTCTGTCCAGTAGTGGATTGATATGGGCTTTATGATGTGATATATGTATATATATATATATATATATATATATATATATATATATATATATATATATATATATGTATGTACATATATATAATACAAATAATTATAACATGATACACAAATTACATAAATCATTTGTCCCAAGGTATTAACTAAAGTGCATTTGACTTGGTATCGTTATTTAAAAGCATCAAATAACAGCATAGAGTAAAATTGTACAGATTGCACATGACAATGTAATCCTATGTCCTAGTGTAAACAAAAAAATGAATTAAAGTGAATTTTAACATCTAAAATATAGTGCACATCACAAAACAGCAAATTGTATGCGACAAATAACGAGATTTGTTAATAAATTTTGTGAAATGTATTTGGCTTGTCATATAATAGGAGTACATATTTTGTCACTTATGTTTGTTGTTATACTTTTAGTATATTTATTTATTATTAGCAATGTTGTTAATAGAAATATTGGCTATAAAAATATTTAATTAAGAAATGAACCACATACATCTAGATGGAGTTAAAAGCATGAGAAAAAACAAATTAATAGAATATATAATCAACACTCTTAATCTTTTTTATTGTATATCTTTTACCTAAAAAATTTTCAAAGCAATTTTTATATTATTTAAAAAAATTTAACTATAGCTTATTTACTAATTTTCCGTCATATAAGATAATTTATAATTATTTTCTACAACAAAAAATATTTTTATAGTTGAAATGAAATATTTCGATCGGCAAAAAATATGGTAAATCATTTCTGAAAGTTATTTAATTATGCAATTATAACCACAAGTAACAAATGTCTAGAATAATTATATGATGCTCATTTAAAAGTATTATCAACGATCATAATTAATTAAAAGAACTAAATAATGAAAAATGTAAATTAAAAGATTAAAAATAAATTCATTTTACTGTAAAATAAACTTCTAATAGTACCAATTAAGCTATTTCTATATTTTACAATTCAAACAATAAACAATAATAAATAGGGTACTATAATAGGGTGACCAAAATGAGGCTAAAGTGTTTGACATATGTACATTACTTGTTTATTATCATTTAATATCCTTTAGTCTCATTTGGGCTACTCTATATAAGTTGTTACTTATTAAATTGCTTAAATATGTCTAAAATATTTTAATAATTAGAATCTAAACAATCAATTGTGTCTATTTGTTAAATATTTGTTTAATCAACTAATTGAATGAAATTTTAAGCGTTAAATAAAACTTAATTTTTAGTTTCCTTACCATTATTTTTTATATCATAAAAAAAGAACACAGATGTTCCTATTAGTCCTTTATATATTTTTCTTCTTGTTAGTCGCTATTCTAATATGAAATATTACAATACATACGTACATACGGATGTACAACAAATGCACACACACACGTACACACACACGTATACACACAAATACGCACATGCAATACATACATACATACATACGAGAGTCGTTTGATAAGTATGGTAAATTTATTTATTGTTTAATTTAATTAATTTAATTACATTTTTCAATTTAGTTTTTCTTACCTTTTTACCACACTTATCAAACGACCCTCGTATATGCCTACATACATACATACACACATACAAGTTTTACTTTAATGCACCATCTATCGACTGCGCCAGTTTTATTTAATGCACTGCATTTACAATTTAACAAAGATGTTTTTCATTTATCAGTCAGCTACAACAGTGGCTTGAGGAGTTCTATCTGTTTTCATTGAAATTTCTATTTTAAAACTGATGTTGTTGTTCCAACGTCCAGTTTAGAACTGATTCTACAAAGTATTTTAATGAACAAAGAAACCTTTAGTTCTCATTATTAAGATATTTTATTTACTTCAAAAATTGATTGTCGCGTTTTTTATAGTTCTATTTACTTCCTGGTACTCGCAAGGGAATTATAATTTCAGCAATCAATACGTGGTTATATGTATGCTGTTCCCGTGTGATTAGCCTTGAGAACGAAATATGTTACATATAACTTACATACATACATACACACACACACACACACACACACACATACATACATATATATACATATATATATATATATATATATATATATATATATATATATATATATATATATATATTGCAGTGGCTAACAACGTAATGATCCATTTGTGATTTTCTATATCATTGTCTTGTTACAAAATAAAAGCCCGACCTAATTAAATTGTTTCAGTGGATTTGTGTGAATTTTCTTCTTTTCAGGCCTATATACATACATATATGGAACAGAGATATAAGAAAATTCTTCAGAATGGATTGAAAGACATTGGGTCGGTTGAAGAAGAAATTTCTGAGAGAGTGGTTCATCCTGTTGTGAATAGAAATTTTGATAATATCGGGTAGTCGAAAAAGTCTTTTCGTATTTCTAATCAAACTTCAAGTAATTTTTTTTATATTGATAATTATATATATGTATTGGTCGACCACCTTTTATTCGGCGAAAAACTTATTTTATCTCTATAAGTCAATATATATATTGACCGAAACAAATGGTATATAATGCAAGGTCATACTATATGGTGGATATATATACTTATATATATATATATATACGAATATCAGTTCTGGTCGTTTTATTGCTTCCTTCAATCTCATCAGTTGTTGACAATAAAGTGTAGAATCAATCGTTCGATAGGCTGGAGCAGCTCATAGTGGATGATTCCTTTCCAATTCCACCAAACACTCAGCATAACCTTTCGAGGCGTCAATCCTGGCTTTGAGACTATTTGTTGATCACCACGCTTGTACCATGATCTTTTTCGCACATTATTTCGTATTTGATCCACTTTTCGTCTCCTGTTACCATTCGCTTCAGAAAATTTCATTTCGTTTCAAAAGAATCGCAGATGATTCGGTCCATTAAATTTTTAAATTGTGGTTCAGTGCCAGATGGTTGTGATGATGAATGTTTAGTTCTTTTCAGATCAACGATATCGACCAGAACATATATGAAAGAGAACTGATTGAAAATTCTTCTTTTTTATATAAAAATTTCAAAATATGAAATTAGACATTTTTGAAAAGCTGTAACTTTTGTTCAGCTTCACCAAATTTAATTTAAGGTTAAATGAAGCTTGAAATTTCAGAGAGTGGTTCATCCAGTTGATTGAATAGAAATTTTGACAAAATACGAAAAGACTTTTTCGACTACCCGATATATATATATATATATATATATATAATATATATATATATATATATATATATATGCAAATATGAAAATTTTGTTCAACAAAATTAAATGTATTATAAATATTACATTATATATCATATGCACAATAAAAACAAATATAATAGCAAGACAGTAACTTAAATGCAGTTGGCATTAAATCACAGAGACTAAACACAACTGATTATAATATTTATATTTTAAAGTAATTTATAACATTAGCAGGTACAAAGATGGTCTATTGTAATTACCACAATATAAGAGATAATTTATATACATACATATATTATAAACGCAATTCCCAATTTGAACAATGATACATTTTTCGTATTCAACACTAGGTTTACGGAACGCGTCATTTTGACACATTTCGAATTTCATGAGGGAATTTACAGAAACCATTTACATTTTTCTTCTAGCACTTGTACTGACTTTTATATATTTAATGAGACAAATAAAATAGGGAAATTAATTTTCTTCAAAACTCTCTAATTTAGAAATTATGTATGTGGTATACCTATCTTTACGGTACGCGTCAATTTGACACAATCGTAAAATAAACATTAATGCTAGTTGGGAAACCTTGATCTGATATAGAAAAGGCAATTTGGTATGTTCGGGAAGCATATGAAGAAAAGTCGATAAAAGATTTTTATTTATGGTCGAAGAAATGGGGACCCGCTTTCTTCTCGAGCACAATGCTTAGAAATCAATTTACGCAAATTCTTCCATTCATATGATTTGATAAAAGAACAAAACGATCCGAACGTTTACGTACAGATAAATTTGTATTGATATCTGAAATATGGAACAAATTTATACATAATAGTCAATCCTGTTATAAACCTCACGAAAATATTTCAATAGACGAGCAACTGTTCCCTACGAAAGTCCGATGCTGATTCACGCAATATATGCCAAATAAGCCACATAAATTTGTCATAAAGTTTTGGTTGGCAGTAGATGTAAATTCAAAATATCTAAAATATAATTTCCCTAATCTGGGTGAAGACGAAACGCAAACTTTAACACTTTTGGGCGGATTTTGTAGTTTTAAAGTTAGCCGAATCATATTTACATCAAGGCAGGAATATAACAACCGATATTTTTTTACAAGTATATATGTGTAAAAGATACGCGGAATAGATGTAATGTTATATAATGTTAAATATTATAAATTTTATATAAATGTATATCTTATAGTTTTATTTATAAGTTAATATTATATAATTGTTGTTTTTAAGTTGTTTTTTAAAGAAAATGTATGATTTTGTTCATTTATCAAATTGACCGTGTCCGTAAAAATAGGTATACATGAAACGTCCGTAAACCTAGTGTTAATACATGAAATAATTCGTTATTTCCGAATATATTTAAAAAAATAAACAAAAGTCTAGCATGTTTTTTCTTTTATTTTTTGTATAAATTTAAAATGTTTTGAATTGAAATGTATAAAGAATTAGTAGTTCATAAAATTATTAAAAAATATGATTGTTTTCAAATTTAGATTAATGACTTTTTTGTATTGAGAAATATTTCCTTACTGATAAGTGTATTCAACAGTATATTTTGAAGAAAAAGAAGTGCTATTTGGAAATTCAGTTGAAATTTATTTACTGAATTGTTCAAGATAGTTTGAAAATCTATCCATAAAGAAATATTTTTTTACATTTATATTCTCCCTATTAATCCAATGCTATTATGGACAAGTTTCGAAAAGATATTGAATTGATAAAAAAAAAAAAAATAACCAGCATAGATGAACACCTATCTGGATCGGATTCTGAAACAAGTTTTACTGAACTATGCAAAAGCAAGGAAGAAATTAGCGACGTAAACAACAAAATTGAAGATTCAGTAATGATGAAAATCTTCACAATACTCGTATATATATTCTACCTAGTGTATATTACAATGGCTAAAATGTTATATATACATGCATACATACACACACATATACATATATATATATATATATATATATATATATATATATATATATATATATATATATATATATATATATTTATATATATTTATATAAATGCATTTCAAAAATAACTATGTATATGTATATTATGAAACAATGAATATCGATACATATTGATAGTTGTGCTGACACATTTATATAAAATATGTATAACTTCAAAGTATTTACATACAAGTACATCAAGTGCAAGGTCACTAAATCTATAATAATTGTGAACACATTCAATTCATACATCGCTTTAATTTATTGGCATATCACGGTACTCTCAAGAGTTTTTTTTTATGAAAAACAGACTTCTATACTTTTTTAACTCTATTATATACATTATATTTATATACACAATATCAAGTTATATTGTTTGTCATATATGTATATGTTTTTATGCTAAATAATATATTATTCAATTAAATTTTTATCTGATTAAATATTAAATCATAATTTCTTAATCAGAAAAATGATTAAAAATCTAATGACTAAATTTCCATCCGACTAATCAAATGGCAAAAAATTAATTCATTCATTTTAGTCATTTTCTAAAAAAAAATGTATAAAAATTTAGCCGAATTTTAAGTTAACTTATTTCTTATTTTACGTTTTCATTTCTTCTTTGGAAATAAATTTCTTTGTTAAACACAGTTCATACCATTTCACCGCCTAAAAGATTGGATGAAAAGTGTGAACTAAATCCTAATTTGTCTCTTGTTTTAACTGTTCTACATACTCTTGTGAAAATAATTTAGAAATTATTGTATTTCATTAAAAATCATATAAAATTCAATATCAGTAAAATTACAAACTAAATTTTATTAAAAATTGTTTGTAATTTCTTCAAACAAAATAATTTTATTTGAAAATTTGATTTTTAAGTTTTAAATAATTTTTCGTAACAATTTCATTAATAGTCGTATTGAATTAATATTGTATTTAAATAATGCACAATTTTAGATATTTAAATCAATCTTAATAATCGCTTTAAACGATTTGTGACTAAAAAAATAATCACAACTAATAATTAATATATTGGGAATTAGTCACAGATTGATTTTAAAACGACTAATTCGTTTTACCAATCACTTGAAACGACCAACGACTATTTAATCGTAACTAGCAATTAATTTAAAACGATAATTTTTTTAGTCGTTAGTCATCAATCGGATAATTGTTGCCATACTCTGTTAGTCTATATATGTATATGTATATGTGTATGTATGTAAGTATGTACGAAAGTCGTTTGATAAGTATGGTAGAAAAGTAAGAAAAACTAAATTGAAATATTTAATTAAATTAATTAATTAATTAAATTAAACAATAAATAAATTTATCATACTTATCAAACTACCCTCGTATAATGGTTCCATATAAAACTAAGACGTTTTAGACAAACATTTTTGAACAATAATTAATATAATGAAAACTGAGTTAAAAAAATGTAATTTTTAATTAACTGATTTAATATATTTGCTGATTTAAAAAATCGAAATGTAATAAGTTTATAATACTAAAAGGAATAATCTTAAATTAATGTCAAATATTAATCAAGTTGAAAAACTGGGACACGTTTGCGAATTTTATTTGGTTCTATAACTAATTTCACAGTACTATTGTGTAATAATTGGAAAATATATGTACGATTTTTTCTATTACAATTCTTTTTTTGTTACAATTTATATTGTACAAGTGTTGAAGTAAATCAAATTAATTGAAAATAAAGAAAGACCAATTGGCCAAATGTCGACTAATGTTTTAAAACTTATAATTAAACATGTTCAAATTCAAAAATGTATCTAATTCATTCTAAATTTATTCAATTACATTAAGATCTGAAAAATGTATCTAATTCATTTTAAATTTACTCAATTATATTAAGATCTGGAGCTTGAACTAGAATTTTTATAACTTTTGGACAGTTATACAATGTACATATTCGTGCAACGTGTGAAGAATGATTTATATTATTGTCAAATTATGGTTTAAAAGTTTTGCGGATATCCATTCCTCCAACACTTTGTTTTAAATTCTTCTTTAGTATATTTAGATATGCCTACTTATCCATTATCCATTATTCCTTTGATAAACATTAAATTACCTACTCCATATGCTGACATCCAGTCCCATATGACATCCTGTCCATACCAATAACGATTTTCATCCACGTTTTATCGTTGATCATAAGTTTTAACATTTATTTTATTATTTGCTTTTTCTATACTGTAACTTTTCCATCATATGCAAAAACATTAAATTTTCATTCGTTCGTGAAAATGACGTTATTTCAAAAATCCAAAAGTTTATTTACATACTCCTTTGAAAATTAGAGTTTTCACTCATTTTTCTATTTTACTTATTAATAAAAGATTTATTGCGTGCAATTCTTCCATGAAAATCTTTGTTTCGCAGCACTCGTTTGATTGTGTAGAGTCTATTCATATTTTTCTCCAAATATATTTTAATATCCGCGGTGATCTTAGGGATTGAAATTCGACAATTTTCCTTAATTTTACAAATTATACATCGTTCATTGATTGAGGTTAATTTTTTATCCGACCGAATTTTTAATTTATTTCTTATACGATTTTTTGTGTATCTTTTTACTATGTATTGAACTATACTACGGCAGTGATTTTTGCGTAATTTTTTTCATTTTTATGATGAAGAATAACAAATTCATTTACTGCTGCAGACGTTTGTTTTATTCTAAAATTTTATTTAGTTACACACTTCTAAAAGGATTAGAACATTTTTGTAAATTTAAATATATAATTAAATAAATGTCAAATACACAAATGAATTTTCACCCCTACACCACAATGTACATACACAACATTGTGGTGTAGGGGTGAAAATTCATTTGTGTAAAGTGAATCAGCCACAGTTCCAAAACAACTAATAAATGTCAAATAGATTATGTAAAAAAAATATATGAAAAATTATATTTTATTCATATAATTTTCTTCTAAATAAAAAAATACTTATTTATTCATTTAGTATTTAAAAAAAATAACGTACGTTTCAGATGTTGCATAAAAATATAATAAAAACATATATTCCATATAATTCATATCCAAGATTTTTTTAACTAGAATAAATCTCATAAATTTACAATTAAACTATGGAATATTTTTACAGTCATTGTCCTATTAATGGTAAATGTTATAAAGATTCAATTTGTTTACTTTTTCATCAGATTTCCTTCAAACACAGTTAAATATATAATTTTATTTGCAATATTGTCAATAAAAACATGTTGGACGCCTTATACTGTACATAAAACACAGTCACCTTTATGTTGGGCATTTTATAGCATTTTTCAAATTTCTCAGATTTCAAAGACATAAACGAGTTGCTTATCTTTATTATTCAAGAACTTGCTGCCTAAATAGCACATAAATTATCATGATGTATAACATTATCATTTATATAAAAAGTATATTGGTTTATATTTCTACAAATAAAATATACAGCACAGTAATAATAAATGAAATAAAAATGGAAATTATACATTTTTAAAAAAATCTTTTATGACACTTTTTTAAAAAATTTCTGTCTGATATACAACGTGTTACTTTATGTTTAACAATTATAATTTGTTTAATTTTTCTGTAAATAACATCAACTATTTTAATAAAAATATAATTACATTAATTCTACAAAGAAAATTTTGTTGAAAAAAATGTATTACTTTCATAAAAATGTTATGAATTAATATATAATTTTTATACTATTTTCCAATATAGTTTTTCATTAATAATGTGTTTAACAAAATAAATCACATAAGCAAAGTTGTGGAATGTATAACACGTCTTTATTGTTTTTTTATTATTTCAAAATTAAATTAAATTCATTCACTTTTATAAGATTTTTTTATAGAATAACTACTTTTATGTCTACTCTGGCAGCAAGTTTCGTGGGCGACTGCTTCTTATGTTGTTTTATAAGTTGTCACTGTCCTCGAGTCGTTTAATGACATTTCGCACAGTAAAACTATTTTTTTTTATTTGACATTTCAATAAACAATTTATTTTCTTTGTAAGAATTTAATGATGATTTTACACTTCACTAGTATTACATTTATACTCTTGCATAAAATTTTCAAATGAAATGTAAAAAATACACGTACATTATCATTTATATGTACATAAAATATTTTATTTGAATATTTTATATATATATATGTATATATATATATATATATATATATATGATGGTAATATACAGCATGTGATGGTATATTTTTCTTTAATAATGCATTTTGGTAAATGAACTTTAATATTTCCATAATTTAATAAATACATTTTTGATATCACTTTATAAAATTATTTATTATAGTTATTTATATTATAATTAACTGTAGGACAATTTAGTCTTCTTTTACATTTTTTTTCAATTGTATATTTTGAACATCTATCATTGAAAGGCAAGCAAAAATTATCAGTGACAATAAACATTAGTTTATTAATTTATATAAATTGAAGTTTTTATTCTTATTATTTTATATTTCTCGCAGCTATAAAATTACCATATAAAGGTAAAAAAAATCTTATCTTTAAAAATTAATACAAAAGTATATTTCTCGTATTTTAATATAAATAATATTGTTTTCTATCGTCAAATATGATTTTTAAAAATAAACAAAAGTTATTATTAATAACCCACTAAAATTTGTCTTAAACCTCGACAAGATAAAAGAACTGTTCAATATTTTTTGATATCAAAGAAGAATCGAACTATAAGGAAAATACGTAAAAGAAATTGAAAATTATATATATTTAGGATAACTCATCAACACCAAAGAAGTATTTATAAATGAAGCAAACAGGTGAATAAAAATGGGCTGGTGTCAGTTCAGAAGAAATTCATATATTATGAAGTTGAATATTTCATTTCGTAAGTTTAAAAAGAAAAACTTTGATCAATGTATCCCACCTATTCTTATTTATGAAAATAAAATATGGGTCTTAAATGCCAGAATAATTTAGTGGCTTCGGACAATATGAAGAAACACTACCATCATATAAGACAATTTGCGTATAAGACGAGGCCCAATTTTCAAATTACATTTTATGTATTTAGCAAATATTAGGTGTATGAGACGACCTGAAATTTTAGGGTAATTAATTGTTTACCGATTAAAATGTATTAACATTTCAAAGATGAAATTAAGGAAATTCTCTCTTAACAATTATAATTCTATTCAGAATAATAACATGAAACCGATTTACCAGATTCGGACATCGATTCGTATGATAAGAATTTAGATAATAAAAGGATTAATAAACTTCTTTCATTGGATTTCGAAGAAAATTAGGAACGCATCAGCCTAAATAAAATATATTTTTTAAGTAAAATATACAGTGCACTTGATATGATGATGCTAATAGACTATTATATATTAAATCGAACAATTTTTTCTATATCTTATTAATAAAAAAAAATCTGTACAAATAACTTGACATAGGATAATTCAATTCAAACATAAACATTGGGAATTGAAAATATTTTTTTCACAATGTCACAAGTTTTTATAAAAATATTTAAAAGTCTAAATATTTTTTTCTTTACACATTACCGCCCGGCCACGCCTAACGCGTGTTTCGTGTTGAACTATTGTAAATCCGTTCACGCGTTAACGCGTGTTTCGTTGTATGAACTTGACACCAATATATATATATATATATATATATATATATATATATATATATATATATATATATATATATATATATATATATATATATATATATATATATGATTATGATGATGATATATATATATATATATATATATATATATATATATATATATATATATATATATATATACAAGCTATATATTTTTTTAATTCCATCAAAAAATGATGGTGTATATATTCAAAATATTGATAAATTACAAAAATTATGAAAAATATTTCAGATATTTTATATAAAGTAATCCATATCCCTAGTTAAGTTCTGTTTTTTTGGAATAAAATCGAAATTGGTTCTCTTATTTTTTTTCTAACAACTTTTGTATATAGAATATATACTTTACGTAATTTATCATATTTTTATCCCTTCTAGATGTTTTTTTACGCTAAACAGTGTTTTTTTATAATAAAGTATGTTTATTATAAAGCATCTCTTTTTTATACTTGATCACGCTGGTAAACTCATTATATATTGAAAACTACTATTATATTTACATATATCTATCCATCGAACTCTTTTATAGGTAGATATGAAATTTTATTTTAAAATGTTCATCGGTTTAAGAATTACATCGATTTTATGAAGAAGTTATTTTTGTGCATTTTTTTGCGAAATTCGCCGGACTCTAGATGAAGTCTAGTGCGAATGTGTTAATGGCTAATTCAGTAACTATATCGCAATTCTTAGAGTCGAAATTGGTCATCGAAATGCGCATTGGCAAAAAATATGATTAAAATACAAACAAACAGTAAGTGATTGTGAAACACAAAATATTGCGGTATTGAAGTATAATTTTTTTAAGTGGGTATATATATATATATATATATATTAAAGTACAAAACTTGAAATATTTCTATTACTTTTTATGTTATTATTTTTAATACGTTTTTACTTTTCGCATTTATTAAATTTAAAACTGTGATCTAATATTTGTCTATTTTTTTATTAAACATAATAACTTCATATTAAAATACTGATCAAAATTGAAAAAAACATTACTAAAGAAATATATTTATATAACATTTGGCTGACACAAAATATTAATAGTACCGTAAGTAAATTAAATTGTTTTACCTTACTTTATATCAATAAATTATATTTAACAACTATGCTTATTTGATATCTATAAAAGGTCATCAGTAAGAATAAATATCCAAATCAATATTTAATTATCTTACAATGTATTTTGAATAGATGCGGGCGAACAGACGTATATTTTAATATTTTTTTTAAAAAAATCTTATCTCAATTGAGTATAATCAAACACTATATAACTGACCTAACTGCACTATATAACACTGACCTAACTGCAAAAACGCAATAATGATAAGTAATTAGAAGTTATAAATATTATATTTATTCATATTTCTTTACTTAATAATAATTATAATTGAGTTACTTAAATATTTATTAAAATATTATTATTGGTATATGCCACCTGTAGCAAATAAATTAATTCTTCAGTTTTATATAAAAAAATATATAATCTTTCCATATTATAACTTGGAAAACCTCTATTATAGAATAAATATATACTGTTTCTAATCACTATTTACGTACCAGTTGGTAAAAAAAGTCTGCATACATAAAATATACTTTTATTCAATGCCTAATTTAATTATTATTAAATTTTTTAGATTTTTTTCAGGTGTAGATTTTTCAGTATTTTTGTGTAAAAGACAATAGGAATCAAATCTAAGTGTGTATATTTTTAAAGAGTGTTTGCACAGCAATGTAATAAAATCAAACCAAAAATATCAGCATGTATGTAAGACTGAATTAATTTTCGGTTATCATTTTCAACATTTTTAGATAAAGACGATTACTCAACAAAGTATGGCTAGTTCTACTCCTACATTTTAATTCAAGAAAATTTGTCGAAATGAACTGGAAGATAAAGGCATTGAATCAGTCGAAGTAGAAAAATTTGTGAAACACTTTCATCCAGTAGTGAATAGAATGAGACTGATGACGATGATTTACATATATCATCATTATAAGAGCGTATGTCAACCCCACTGCTAGATGGAAACCTCATCAAATGTCATTAAGTTCTCTTAAATGTTTTCCAAAGATATTTCCTTGTTTTCGGTCGGCGGTTAATTTCATTAAACTCTCATCTCTACAATAGTCTACAATATCATCCCTTCACATATTTAATAGGGACTTTACATGTGTTTTTGCTTCTTGATCCAAAATCCATATTGATGTTTGTTCATCTATTGTCTTCTTTTCTTACACTAATATATTCCTATGTCCATTTTATTGATTTTATTTCTTCTGTTACATTAGTTTTACTCTTGTCTGTTCTCATATCCATTTACAAATTTCCCGATCGTATTTAGACATTTCTAACATTATCTTTTACGTGTCGTTAAGTTGTAAAAAATGTTAATTCATTTTTCCAAACGCTGTTTATTTGGCACTAATTCTAGATTTCATAAGTCACCATTATATCGAACAATTTTTCTTAAGTATTTTATTTCATCAACTTACATATATATATATATTAGGTTGACAAGTATCTCCCTTCCGCCTTCTGGTCTTTTGAATTTCGCAGCTATGTAAAAAAAAAAAAAAAAAAAAAGCGGAAGGGAGATACTTGCCAACCTAATATATATATATATATATATATATATATATATATATATATATATATATATATATACGAGGGTCGTTTGATAAATATGGTAAATATATTTATTGTTTAATTAAATTAAATTTTTCTTACTTTTTTACCATACTTATCAAACGACCCTCGTGTGTACATATATATATATATATTACATTTGAACGTTTATTAGACACACGGAAATTTTGTTCGTTTCTATAAAAGTATTACTTTTTGAACACTTTTTTCAAAATTTTCGGACACATTGTTTATTTTAGATAAATGTGCATATGCTTATCATCTACGTAAACATTTTTTTTTTCAGTATTAAATACTATTTAACACATGATATATATATATATATATATATATATATATATATATATACATATATATATATATTGATTTTGAACAAGGTTATTTGTTCTCATCAATCTGCAATTCTGACCTTTGTGCTACTGTCTATTATAATAGAATACTAATAAATAAATATTTTTTGATTTTTATTTTCTTTTTCGCCCAGAGTTGGACATCACATTAAAGGCTTAAAAATAAAAAAATCAAATCAAGAACAATAAATGTTATTTAATAATGAATTATTTTAATAATGAAACTGAATTAATAATGAAAATAACTATTCAAAAAAGGTGAGTGAATAATTTTTATTTTAACTTGTTAAGCTCTCAGAACCAAAGCGTTAACCAATAAGATACTGCTTAGCAACAGATATATAATATTTAAAAATATACTTGAAAAGTATGTAATACATACGTGCATACATACAAACATTATACATATATATATATTTATATATACATAAATCAGTGTATGATCTCTTAGATATAAAATACGATTACTATTGTTATAGAACAAGTTTCGCAATAAAAAGTAATTAAAAAATGTCGTCTACACTACAGAATACTTTTTGTAATTAAAATTTTTCATATTAATGATTTTCATCGATGATTACAATTCACCAATCTATGCATATGGATCTTAAGTCAGTCGAAACAAAACCTAAAATGCAGTAAATTAAAATTATAAAAACATTTTTACTCTATTATGAGAATGATAATTAATTTTTACTTTATTGAAATTTTAAATCAGCATATCCACATCAATCCATAAAATAAAATATCTGTGAAAAGCGCTTACTTAAAAAATACAAATTATATAAATGAAGATTATTTTAATAAAAAACAAGTTAATTATAATCTCATAATTATATAACTTGAATCAAAAATAATATTTATAGTTATTTTAAAAATTTTTCATTCATAAATATGTATTTAAAAAATAATATAATCGTATTTTAAATAACACGAAATGTAAAAATCTTTCACAGAGGTATATCGCTTCTCATTCATGTTTTTATTTTGCATAACTTCTTGTGCCTTAGATACTCAGAGATACCTAGATTCTTTAGATTTTTCTATTCTCAAAGTTGAAATCCACCTTGCAAACTCACTGATTTAAAATAATACAAAGGATAAAGAAAACGGTATCTACAACGCTGCCTGTAGAACGTATTCTAAAACTAGAAAAATGTTTGAAACGGTGTATAAATATCGAAGGAATTATTTTGAAAGAGATAAGACTAAATATTTTTAAGTACTGTAAAATAGATATTATTATGAAAAGTTCGATTTATTTTTAGAGATATCTCAGATTCGTGGAAGTATACACATGAACATTTAATATGTTACTATTTTTAATACACCTTTCTAAATACGAAACATGGATAATACAATAATTTTGTATAGAGTTTTCTAATAAGGGCGCCAGAATTTTAAATCGAAATAAAACAAAAAGTATTTAATTAATTAGTTATTTATTTTTAAGTATATTCTATGACATTAATGATGAAACACAATTTCACTTATGTGACCATCACGACTTCGCTTATCATAGTGCATTTCATTGGGGGTATTCACACTAGTCAACATTCATACAGTATTCACGCCCATTACCGCTCGTTTCACACCCTCTTATCGTCAAATTCCCACACCTAAAAAAATTAGTTTTCTGGTAAGAGAATGTGAGACGAGTGGTAATGGGACGTGAATACTGTATGAATGTTGACTAGTGTGAATACCTCCATTCAGTCCAATCACTCTTTCACATAATTGCGGTTCAATTTCAGGAATTACACGTTCAATGTTTATTTTTAATGCTTCTATTTTTTGTGATTTATTAGCATAAACCAATGATTTTACATACTTCACAAAAAATAATCCAATGGATTTAGATCTCAGGATCTTGGTGGCCAATTTATGGGTCCGTTTCGTGAAATAATTGACTCATTAAACTTCTGTTTCAATAAGTCTATTGAAGCTTTTACAATTTCTAAGAATTGTTGAAATGTTAAACGTTTTATGATAATTTGACAAACTATACTGAGTTGAAATGTTAAAATGAGCTTAAAAATTAAACATAGCTGCTACCAACTATCAAAGTTCTGATATTTTTATTAGAAAACTTTATATATTTGAAGTTTTTAAAATAATATTATACAATAACGATATAAAACAGATTAACCGAGGTAATTATATAATTTTTAAACAAAGCAGAGAGAAACTGAGTTGAAGTAGTGATAAATCTTTATTTAATTATCAACTAAACAAACATGTGATAATATTTATAAGTGACAAGGACTTGAATTTTTTATGAAGTATAAATGAGCTAATATTTTTTTTAGATTAAACTGACAATAGAACAATGTTTATAATTGTAATATTTTTTTTGTTATTTTAACATTTCTAATGTATTTATTTTTAAAAATTATTATAATATAATAATGATAATACTTTAATTGGAAGTGAAAAGAAAAAGATGAAACCTTTAAATTAAATTAAGCACGAAATACGATCTCTAAAAAAATCAAAACTACTAAAATATAATAGACAAATAACAGATATTAATCTATTCTATAAATACAAACCACAAAACACTCATGGGAAAGTTAAATTTCTAATAAGTTACTAAATTAATAACGTATATTTAACAAAAAAATACTTCCTGAATAATTTACTTGATGTAATTAAAAATATGAATTTAAGTTTTTTCAATCGATTAATTTAGGCATAAACTTGTTTTTCTATGTTTGCCGATTAAAATATATTCAACCCGTTAAGCGTTTTGTTTTATTTTGAGAATGTGCACTGGTGTGCTTAATTATTTCTAGGTATTGACGAGTATACTCGACCAAAACACAATAAATGCACTTGCTATAAGATTGAGTTAAAGTATAACTAAATGATAATTTTTTTTATTTTTTTGGTAAGTATTTCACAAACGGTATTTATTTTTTGAAAATTATTTCATAAAAAAACATTAAGTGAATATTTTTTGTTTGTTTTATTGCTTTGAAATACTCGTATTTTAAAAATGCTAAAATTACAAATATATATTTTTTTACTTAAATTTTACAATAAATAACTAAAGCGATTTTTTCACATGACGAGTATACTCGACATTAAACAAAGAAAAACTATCTTTTCCTGACGAATATACTCGACATAAACGTTTAACGGGTTAATAAATTCAAATGTATTTTTAAATTTATTTTCTTAATCAGCCTTTAAAAATGAAAAATGCAACATTTATAAAAAAAATATTCATAATTATATAATCAATATAAAATCTTTTTCCAAATCTACTAATAATTGTTTCTGAATAATTGATATTAGTAGAGTAACATCGTAATTATTATTAAAAATTATATATAAAAAATATTTTTTTATATGAATTAAAGTTTTCAGTTAATATTTTTGGGTCAGTTTCAGTTAATATTTTTGGTCATTTCAATTACCTCTTCTCACTTTATTTTTATTATAAACTGAAATTTTATAGTAAATATGTAAGTGGTATATTAACAAAAAGTACACTTCTTCTAACGCGATATAATACTAATTTGAAAAAAATCTAAAAAACGAGAAATCAAAAAATTACTAAAACACTTTTTACAGCGCCCTCTTCGTGGAAGAGTTTCTTCGTCAAAAAAATGTTTAAAAAAGTGTCAGTCCGTAGGCAAAAAGTTTGTGAAATAAAATTGGTGTCGGAGAATTTCACAGTTCAATTTTAATCATTTCTATATGGTTTATTTTGCAATATGTGGTCTGACGTTACCAATGGATAATACACCGCGTCTATTCACAAATGTCAGTTCCTGAATGTTTATCATGCATTGTTTCAATTTCTTGACAATATTTTTCGAAATTAATCATTTCATCTCGTTACAGAAATAAAAAATAGATCGCTCCCCTTGCAGATCATCATACAGACACCATAACCTGGTGCAAATGAAGAATCCGTTTTAGCATGCAATTCGTCATTTTTGTTTCGGTTATCGTAGAGGATCAATTTTTCGTCACAAGTCGTAATACGAAATAATACGCCTTCGTTTTTGTCAGGAAAACGAAGAATAGCAGACCTTCAAACGACTCATTTTATCTCTTTTAGTATTTTGTGTGGTAACAATCTGTCAAGCTTCTTGACTTTCTCCAAAGCATTTAAGTGTCTGAAAGTACCGAATAATGAACATTTAATTTTTTCGTGGTTTTTTGGATAGTCATACGCGATCTACTTGGACTATATTTATTAAAATATTGTCGTCAATGACGGATGTCGCATGTCCGCGAGGTAAATTTTCGATGTGTTTATTACTAGAATGAAACTTTTTGAACCAATGCCTAGTAAATCTTCCACAGAATCTTCATCAAAAGTCATATTAATGTTTCATGTTGCCGCGGCCGCACTAAGTCCAAGTTTAAATTCATACAAAGAATTGTTATATTCTATTTTCCTTGTTTTCATATTGTCAGAAAAACGATTCTCAATCACGTGGAAATCATGATTTAAATAAATTTATGTTCCTACATTTATATGTGATATATATTTTTTCAGATTTTTTCCATATAGTGCCATTATGGAAAAAAGTTAGCCCCTATAAGAACAGAAAGTTTAAATTTTGAAAAACGACTGTTTCATTTGTAACTATCTAATATACGAGGGTTTTTGATAAGTATGGCAAATTTATTTATTGTTTAATTTAATTAATTAGTTAATTTATTTAAATTTTTCAATTTAGTTTTTCTTACTTTTTTACCATACCTATCAAACGACCCTTGTTTATTGGCTGAGAACAAAATACATGTGAGATATATTTTTCCTAAATCGTTGTTTTAACTTTTTTTGTACTGGAAACTTTCGACACCGCTCAAAGTTATATTAAAAATAAAAATGCTATTTTAACTCGAAAAATTTATTATTGACATTACTAAAGTTATTATAGTATTCGTGATATCACTAAAAAATTCTTTAATCGGAAAATAGAAATGTACAATAAAATTTAAAAATCAAGATTTCATCTCAATATTAAGAGTGTATTTACAATTTAAAAAAATCAAATCAAATATTCATAAGTTTAGGAACGAATTTTGGAAAAAATATGCATATTTTAATAGCATAAAATTCATTCCAGATACCACTCTCTACTGTTAATGAAAAAGATTTGAGTATAAAATTAATAAATGAGTATAAAATATAAAAAAATGCTCTTACTATTGGATACTCTCAAAATATGACAACAAAACATCTCGAATTAACCGAGAAAAATAAAAAACATCATAACCGATAAATTGTAAAATTATAAAAAAAATATTTGTAGCATTTTCCTTTCAATTTTGATTAATATAAATAATTGATAATCAAAAATAAACAGTTAAAGGATACTGAGATTATCAGATCTTTATCAAATTAAAATTTGATCGGCATGAGAAAACAATGTCAAGCGCATTAGATCTATAAAAATTCATATATATATATATATTTATAGAAATAAATAAATATATATATATATATATATATATATATATATATACAGGTAACCCCCGTATAACACGGTTATTACGTTCCAAAAAAATGCCATGTTATGGGAATCCGTGTTATACGAAACAAAGAACTAATGCAAAATAGGGGGCTAGTTTCCAAAAATTAGAAAAACATACTATTTATATTTTTATAATTAGTAGAAATATATTTATTAAAGCAATTTTCATCAAAAGTATTACATATTAATATGTATTAAATAATGTTTTCTTCGTCATCACTAATAAGCACCACCATTAACTGAGGACGTTTTGTTTTTGACAAGATATCCTCATCCTCTGAACTTTCTTTAGAATTATCTTGAGTTCTATGCTCTACTTTTTGCAAAAAATCTGTTATTTTACTTTGCTTGCTTTTAGCTGAGAGTAAAATCTGTAACTTCTGTTTTACCGAGATAAAATGACTTTGTAAAGGTATTTTTTTTATTTCCACCAGATATAGTTCAGGGCTACAAATTAATTCACGAAAATGAAAAATATAATTACCATTTCTAAAAAAGGTTGAATAATACACATCCGAAAATTTTCATCTATGTATAATGTAGTAAAAAGAAAAACACAAAGTTTTAAAATGTACTTAATACTCGACGAACAAAATGGATTTTAAATTCTAAGAAATTTCAAAATTCTGCATGCAAATCTGACACGCCATACACGCTCAAATGAAAAATTTTCAATAAGATATCTTGTGTACTTAAAAGTTTTTTCGTTCTTATTTCGTTCCATGTTGTACGGGGATTTCCCTAATTTCGAATTTTATTCTTAAAAACTTTAAGCGTTGTACAGGGATTTATTTAATTCTTAAACCGTGTTAAACCGAGGATTTTCCCTAATTCTCGAACCGTGTTAAAGCGAAACCGTGTTATAGAAGTACCTTGTTATACGGGGGTTACCTATATATAGATAGATAGATAGATAAATAGATAGATAGATATATGTATATAAGGTCATTCAAATGTGACGTCTATATTTGTGTTTAATTAAAAAGAAACAAAAGAAACTATACACATGTTTCACTGTACCCCACTCTATACACATGTTTCTTTTTAATAAAGCACAAATCTATGCGTCACATTTGGATAGCCCTATATATAAACCAGTTTTTATTATTTAAATGACTATTATGAAAGAATTTAATAATGATCAAAATCAATTTAACAATAATTAGTATCGTAGCCTTTTTCGTGATAAAATTTATACCTAGCTCTTATATAGTCATTTATAAAGACATATACTTAAGTAAGAATATTAACAAAATCTTTCACAGTCACAAAAATAAATACTTCAATAAGTGCATAATAATCTTATAAATGGTAGCTATTTGAAATAAAAAAAGAGGTCCAATCGCTTGTTAATAAGTAAACGTTTAATATTTGCAACATTTCGTTGCTTATGATGTATGCAAGATTGACTTGGGCGCATACTTGGTCAATGTTAAGAATTACCAGGTGTTTCAAAACGAGTTTTTGCACCTCACCACCGGGGTGTTTTGCTATATGAAGAATATTACTTTATACATTGATTCGGAACTACTATTAATGTATATTATATACGGTGACACGTCGATCACTTGAATTTAATGTAAGCTTAACGACAACATATCCATCCAAAGGCTGCACATTAACAATTTTGTAATTTGTACTACCGGTACATGCGAGACCACTTATTAATACCGGATGAATACAATGCAGGTAAGAGAGCTAGACATTCTTCAATGACATTGTTAATCAAATAATACAAGGACGTTACACGAATCTTCGAAATTCAGAAACAAGTTGCGAAATTTATTATTATAAAAAACATTCAATAGTTTGCTTATGAAATCCAAATTATGAGTACCATATTCATTTTGCATATTAAACTTTTAAATGTTGTTAAACGAAATATTACCCTTCTAAAATATTTTTTCTGAAAAATGATATCATTAATTAAGATTAAAATATTAAGTTGACGAGATAGATATTTATTTCATTTATTATATATTTTACCTTGCTAAATTTTAAATCGTAAACTCTTTTGTCATTCAAGTGATAAGTAAAATTGTTTAATATTTATAAAACTGGTAAATTTTAGGCATCATTTATGAGTTATATTTATGTTTAGAAATATACTTACGAAAAATCTATACAGTTTTTATTGTACATAACTTTTCGATTATTAACTACTATCTCATTTAATACAGCTTAAACACAAAATTATTTTTAATTTATAACTCAATAACTAAATACATTTTCAATACAATTATTTTAAACAATACATACATAAATACAGAACAATGCAAGTAGTTACAACGATGTAATGTTCAGAATAAGTTAATTTATTACAATAAAACATAAATTAAAAAAAATTAATTGCATTTGTTGAACAATGTTCAATACAACTAAATCTGTTGTTAATGTTCAATAAACATTCACGTTCCATCAATATAACCCGCATTCAGTTGGTTAAATATACATACCTAACTTAAACAACCCGTAAATAAAAGATATTTTTATACATTTATGTATGTACGTTATAAGGAAAGTTGTTAAAAAAAATGAAAAATACCATTTATATGTGCATAAAGTAAAATAATAAAAATTGTAAACAATTACAATGATAATATTTCGTTGTTGAGACTAAAGAAAGAAATTTTTATTTTCAATTCTAATATAAATAAATCAATATTAAATTACACATTAGACATTTAATTTTTTAAATACAGGGTAATAATCCACATGAGAATATTTAACTACATTACGTTGTATGTGTATATATATATATATATATATATATATATATATATATATATATATATATATATATATATAAATGACTAGAACAGAAAGGTATTGGAATAGTCGAAGTAAAAAATTTTTGAAGAAGCCTTCATCCAGTGCAGTTAGAGTAGAGTGAGAAAGACTAATGTAAATTATGACAATAGATTTATATATGTGTACATAATATATTTATATATGTGTATATTACATATTTATATGTATATACATATATATATATATATATATATATATATATATATATATAGAGAGAGAGAGAGAGAGAGAGAGAGAGAGAGAGGAATGAGAGATAAAAACGAAAATAATTTTTTTTATACTACAAAATAAAAACGTATGACCAAATGTAACTACATGTTTTTTAATAATACTTTTTTACAATTTTAATCAAATTTAATACTTTGTATATTTTATTTTCAAAATATGACTCTATAATTTATAAATGTTAATAAAAGTGCTATATATATTTAACTACTTTACATAGTCATACAAACAAACGAGCACAAGCATACACATACTTTATATATATATATATATATATATATATATATATATATATATATATATATATATATATATATATATATATATATATATATATATATATATATATATATATATATATATATACATATATATATATATATATATATATATATATATATATATATATATATATATATATATATATATATATATATATATATATATATATATATATATATATATATAGATATAGATATATAGCTAGGTCTGTTTTTGTGTAGATTATTTTAATGTGATTTTGAAGTTATGCGGTTTATATTTCTTCTTAATATATTTTTTATTGTTAAATATTTGTATATTTTATTTCAATGTTTTTGCTCAAACATGTGTGCATTTTTTTAAATATATATTTTAAATGTATATATTTTATACAATACAATGCATTGCTAAATATTGTTTAATGTGTCAAATTTTAAGTAAGTAAAAATTGTGTTTCATCAAATAAAACATTTAGTAGTAATATCACAATAAATTATAAAGTACAGTATTATAATTACATATTTATTTATTGGTTATCAAAAATACGATAGCCTTTGTTTGGTACTTACTGTTACTAAATGTAAGTTTTAGAATTATTATAAATTATTGCTTTTGTTAAATTATATACAAGCACTGTCAAGTATAATTGAAAAGTTTTATAGCTTGATATAACATTTTTTATATTATATCAAGCTATAATATTATTTTCTTTGATTAAGTTGCAACTATAACAATTTTTTAATGTGATTTTGAAGTTATGCGATTCATATTTCTGCTCAATATCTTTTTATACGATTTTTTTTAAGAATTCCTTTAAGTGGTTATTTAATTCAACAAAAAGCTCTTCAGTTTTATGGACAAATGAAGGAATCAAAACCATTTACTTCCGCTTCTCAAACTGATAAGGAATTTTCGGCTAGCAAAGGATGGTTAATGCCTTAAGTGACAATGATATTATTGCAATAAGTTTAGATACCGTAGAAGATTTAGAAAAAGATAATGAAACAGAAGTAGAAGCTGTTTCCTTTACTGCAAAAATGATTTAAGGTCTTCAACTTTGTAATCAATTGGAAAAAAAATTCTTGTTAATAACACGAATTTTGAATGAGGTTTTAAATTCCAACGATAGCTAAATAATTGTATGTCTGAATATCGTGAGCTTTATAAACAATTAGTAAAATCATTGTTTCAAAGTTAAATCACTGATTCTTACATTGTCGCCAGAAAAATTAACACAGAACGAGACAGAAGTCGGCGCACTTCTGTTTATGTTTCCTCTAGTGACGAATCTGATTTTATACCAGTTCATAAACGAACCCGCATATTTTCAAATAATATATTTTTAAATATGTATGAAAAAATGTAAAATAAATTACATATATGTACATATTGCTTTGAACGAAATTAAATAGTTAATAAAAAAATAAAGTAAAAAAGCTATGTTTTGTATAAATTTTATTCAGATACTTGAAATTTTTTTTTAGACATTCTTTATTTCCTGATTTTTTATGCGAATTTTAGAGTAATTTCACTTTGTTGCTTTGGTTTTATGCGGTTTTTGAAAATTAAGGAACGTATCCCTAATTTTTCAATGCAAGTTAAGTTTTCTTTTGTGCGATTTTTTTAATACGGTTTTCTGCGGAACGTATCTACCGGATAAAAACAGACCCAGGTGTATTTATATATATATATATATATATATACCCCGAATATATATCTTCATCAATCAGAATATGACCAAATACCAATGAATGGTAGCATTCATAGTATACTGATATGATGATATATATATATATATATATATATATATATATATATACATACATACATACATACATACACACATAAACACACACTATCATCATCAATATCATCATTTTTACATTCACACTGTTTGATGAAGAACTACTACAAAACTTTCTATTTTAAGTGATCTAATACCTTCCTCTTTCATTTCTTTCTTACGAATTTTCTTATGTTCATGTCCTATCTATCTATGATTTTTTTCTGAACCATTTTAAATATTTACATTCCCAATCAAAAATTTCTCTCGTCAGTCGATTTCACTGCTTTAATTAAAAATAAGTAGGATGTATAATTCAAAAACCTTTTTCTTTGAATATTATAATGTAAGAATTTATTCCAGTCTGACTCCATCACCGCTTTGATCTTCTTTTCACTTTATCTACAAATATTCCCCTTTAGTATAAATGAATTATCTTGCATACACTAACTTTATAATTTTCTACAATTTCTGCTCCTTTTAGTTCGATTTTCCTTCTACTTTGAAATTCACTGTGTATTACTGCTAAGCACAGCAGCTGATCATATTTTTTTGACTTTCTTTGTATATTCTTTTAAGTTTATCTGAACTTGTTAAAAAAATAATAATATCGTCAGCAAATCTTAAACTACTAAGTTTCTCGTCATTATATATAAACGAGTGTCGTATGATAAGTATGGCAAAAAAGAAAGAAAACTAAATTGAAAAATGTAATTTAATTAATTAATAAATAAATTTACCATACTTATCAAACGGGCCTCGTATATATATATATATATATATATATATATATATATGTATGTGTGTGTGTGTGTGTGTGTGTGTATGTGTGTGTACGAATCAATAAAAATAAAAATGAATGGATTAAAAAGAAATCAGAAATTACGAATGTTATGGTAAAAGTGAGAAGTGTGAAATAAAAATGGATTAAGTATATGGAAAAAGATGAAACCATTTATGGACAATGTAAGTTACTGCTTAGAAACCTAGACACATAAAAAGGTGTAAGAAGAGACTCATTGATATATGGAACAGAAATAAGAAAATTTATTCAAGTGGACTATAAGAGGAAGGCACTGGATTAATCGAAGTGCAGTATTTTGGGGGAGGTCTTTATTCAACATTGGATTGAGATGAGCTGATTACATTATATATATATATATATATATATATATATATATTATATACAAATATTTTTTTATTGGAATTTACACTAGGTTCAGTAAAATATAAACCAAACTTTTTTCCTACTTCTGAACGAACGAACGTTTGCGTCTGAGATTAAGTGGGTTAAGAGTGTATGTCTAAACTCCCTCGTTACCTTGCATATAACCTCATATTCGTTTCTTTAGTATGTAGCATCGTTGAACGAACAAGAAGTATATAGTGTCGCTGGAAAATATAATCAAGTTTTAATGAATGAAAACGTGAAATTAACCGAGATTTTGCTAATATTACGTGAACAGTTCGGGAATGAAATGTTACCGAAGATGTCACTGCTTACATGGCATAAGCTATTCGGTGATGGATATTATGAAGTACAAAACTTGACGCATTCACATTGCCCCAAAACCAGAATTACGCTAGACAACATTCGAGCAGTTCAAAACCTTATTAGAAGTGATCGGCGGTTAAAAATTGACAAAATATGTAAAGTAATTTGAATAAGCCATGATAGCGTGCTATAAATCATTCGGAATGAATTGAAGTTCTAAAAATTGTCGTCACGATAGATTCCACGCTTTCTGAATGCAAATAAAAAAAACAATTTTGATACATGTGATAAATACACGGGTGTATCAGCATAACACAGAGTCAAAGTGGGTCACTATATAATGACGAAGGAAAGATGAAGCAGGATCAGTAAACGAGAAAATAAAGTTGTATGCGGGTAAGATTCTTGTCTCTATATTTTGGTATTACAGAAGTGTTGTGTACGTCAATTTTCTCGATGAACAAAGGACAATTAATTCTGTCTACTACTGTAAACTGTTGGACAAGGTTAAGAGCCTTTTGATCCAAAATACGTGGTATTCTTATCCATGACGTATTGCTTCTGCACGATAATACTATGCCTTACACTGCTGTCTTAACCCAAGACAAATTATAGAATATTCATTTTACAACTTTGATTTATCACCATATGATAACCATTTGTTTGGTTCACTCAAAGAGGCATTGGGAGAGCAACGATTCGAAAATGAAAAGGTGAAACACTGTGTATATTAGTTTCGAATACACTTCACTGCTTTTTACAATACAAAAATAAAAGAACTGCCAATTCGATAGAAAGACTATTTAAATGTTAGCGAAAACTACGTATGTAAAAAATAACTAACATAACTACATTGGAAAAATATTATTTTAATAAAGAGTATTGAAAAAGTTCGATTTATGTATAACCTTGTAATATATTGTAAAATATTTTTTTGGAAAATATACAAAGTACGAAGAATTCATTTTAATAACAATCATAAAAAAATATAATTACCGAAGTTCATTCAGTTCAGTTTATCACAATACATTTTTTTGATGTTTTATATAAAATATATATATATATATATATATATATATATATATATATATATATATATATATTAACATCTGTTAGTATATAGCAAAATTATTGAAAAGGTATAATATAAATAATTTATTAATTATGGACGATTATTATATGTACATATAAATGATGACATTATAATTAGTCATAATGCCAATTAATAACCTCATTATTCGATATAGAACATAATTTGATAAATTTAATAATCATTAAAAATGTCTATAATAAATAAAATATATTTTATTAAATGGTAGTTTTAAGTGACAACGAACATTCAAAGAATAATCAATAACAAATAAAATTATGATAACGAATAATAACAAAACCACCTACAGATAGTTAATATTGTAAATAACAAGAAATTTATAGTACTTTAAGAGTTACGGTTACATTAAGATTTTTTTCATATTTCAAAAAATAATATAAAAAATATATTTGGTACATTATTTATAATATGTAATGTAAAGAAAATAAAGCGTTGTTTAAATAATATGTAAATATTATTAAAGTTAAATACATATTCATATGTATATTTTTCTATTACTATATCTTTAATTTATAAAATATTTATATTATTTAATAAATACATGATAAAATACGTGCAAATATAAAATGTTAATAGGACAATACATTTTTCGCGCTTCAAATATTATTGTAAATTAATAGAATTATATCTTATTTTAAATTTGTTTATTAAAAAATAATTCTCTTTTTATTTAGACAAATAGCAATGTGGATAAGTTCCTTTTTATTACCTGTTTTCTTTAACATTTTTTTTATATTAGTTGAACTAAAAGCATATTCAGCTTTAAAATATTAGATAAGCAAAAAATTTCTGTTACTTTTGAAATTAAAATAAGAACACTTTTATTTCTTTTACTTAAAATAACTTTATTCATCAAAATATCCATTTTAAAATGGAAGTGCTCTTTGCCAACGAGAAGATAAATTATAAATTTCATTTTGATAAAATTCAGAATTTTTATTTACAAAAAATTGGGAAAATTTCTTTTTTAAACCTTTACCACGATTATTTTTTTTTTATCAATCATATGATTATGCAGAGACAAAAATAAATAAAAATCTAATGGTGGCATGTCTTATGAATATGAAGGATGAGGAAAAAATTCTTTTATGAATTCACTAAATACCACTAGTTGTTTTGGTTGTAATGCATTATAAAGTTTTTGTAGCTTTTCGTTGTAAGAGTTTGATTAATTTATAAATACTCATAATGAATAGTTCTTCTTGAAGTTTACCAAACATAGAGAAACAATTTTGGAGTCAAAATTTGTCCGGTATAATGAGTCATACTATGCATAAACAATTATTGGAATTATGATATACACATAAATGACAAAACCTTCTTGGTTACCTAATATCACCAATTAAACAGTATAGATTTGATAATTTATTCAATAATCATCATCGTCATCCTCAGTGCTACGACCCTACAAAGTTTTGGTCTTTCTAGCATTGCTAATCAAGCCGGGCTTTTGTTATCAAAGTTCAATGACAATTATAATTTTTACTACATAAAATGGTTAACTCTTGCCCAACACTCAACTCGGAGAAAAAAATTACTCAATATAAACTAATAAATTAATTAAAATGTTACTATATAAAAAATAATTACATTAATATTTTATTTTCAAAAATAAACAGAATTTGTTGATTGCCTAAGTAATAAAAAATATACTGTACTTAAGAGTTAAAACTCAACATATTTAAATATCATCACTCTTCAGAACGTAATTATTTAATTAGTATCTATAGATTAAACTGTTTATAAACAGTTATAAAAGTGTATAAGATAGCCCAAATAAAACTGAAGAGTTTAGATATACATTTACTTAGTTATTATCATTTACTATTCATTACAAAAATCCTTCAGTCTAATTAGGACCATACAGAGTTTTTTAACAACAAAAAATCTTTATTACATACATATAAATTATCTTCATTAACAATTAATATTTTTCATAATCTACAGATATTTTATTTATTTCATATAATAATTAATAAATGATAATTACTCATTTAATTAATACACGTGCAAGTGCTAGTGATGCACTGTTGATTATTTTTATGTATATGCAGTAGAAAAACTGCAATATAAAAAGTATTTAATTATATATTAATCGCAAGTCATTCATTTATAATATTAAAAGTTAATATTACATTATATAATTAACTACATTTTAAAAACTGTATTTTAAAAAATTTTTGTAAAAGAAACTAAGTAATATTTATTGAAATATTGAAATATATATCGTTATGTTATACTTAAGTTTTGAAATTTGTTTTAAAAAGAAATGCTGCGAGTATATTATCTTAAAAATAAGAAAACTGGTAATAAAAGAGCTAATAAAATATAATTATAAAATATTTATGTTTAGACATACTATTATATAGGGTCATCCAGATGTGATTCCTAGATTTGTGTTTTGTTAAAAAACTCATGTATATAGGGTAGTGTATAGAGAAACACATACGTATAGTTTCTTTTTAATAAAACTACTCTAGATGTCACATTTGGATGAGCCAATATAATTTGTATTTGATTTGATTAAATAAATTTAATTGTTCATACAATGCCTGTTACTATATTCTACTTAGAGTTTTTTTTATTAAAATATACATTTAGAAAACAATGAAAATCAATAAAAAGATAACAGATCTTATAAATTCAATTATATGTTTAATTAATTTTTTCGTTTGAAAATAATGAAACGCTAAATAATATAATTATAATGTCTAGTATATTTAAAATAATATAATATAAAGTGAAGACAACAAATGTTCAAAATTAAAATATGAATTTTTATTTTTTTTTTGGAAATTATTTCAAAAATAACTTTGCATATATATAAATATATATATATATATATATATATATATATATATATATATATACATACAGAGGTGGAAAAAAATAGGTGTAAAGTATATAAGAAAATATTATGCAAATTTTTGCTATTGCTGTACATTTAGAAAATTTAATTTTCTTGTAATATACCATAAACCTATATACTAACTAAATATGGTGGAGACGTCAGATCGATTTTTTAGATTCCGGGGAATTTCCCGTATAATCGTTTCTTATGTCAAAAAATCGTGTGCAATAAAATATGTATAGGTGTAAGAAAATATTTCAACAAAATCTTCCATAAATTTCAGAAAAACTTTAATAACTGATGAAATATTAAATTATACTTTAGATAAAATATATTTACTATAAAAAAATAATATTCATTCAAAAAGGTGATGTTTTTGTAATAAAAATGGAGTAAAACAAACATTGTTCTGAAGAACAAAAAACTGATTTGTAAATTGAAGAATGAGGATAAAACTTATGAAATAAATGCGAAAAAATTAGACTGCTCTGAGAATATGATCACGAATGCACTTAAATGGAAAGAAAAAAACTAAAAAACGTGGGAGACTGAGAAAAACGTCAAAAGCTGCGAAGACTGCTGTATAAAAAAATTGTTAAAAAAATCCATTTTCCACATTCACTTGCATAAAGAAAGGATTAAAACTAAATATAGACAGTTCATGTATTAGAAAAAGGTTAATAGGGAATAGCATATATGCTTAGGGCCAAGAAAAACACTTTTTCTGTCAGTTAAGAATGTTCACAATAGATTGATATTTTCTCAAAAGATGGATAAAGGCTTCTCCCAAAGCCTTCCATTTCAATCAATTCAATTCCTCCCTCTTCCAATCCACTCAATTAAGAATTGTATTTTCTTTTTAGTAATTTATAATGTTACAACTTTTGTAATGCAACTATTAAATTATATAGTAACAATAATAAACTATTAATCCCAATAACTTTATTAAAAGTTATAAATAAAATTTATCGATTCAACATTATAAAAAAATTTATTTATAAAATAAATAAAAACGTATTTTATGAAATTTAGGCAAATCAAATATTGCATTATGAATTAAACAGAGACTTAAAATATTATATTAATATTAATTTTTGGCTAATAATTAATTAATGTATTTATTTATAAATTATTAGTCTAAATATGTTTATATTTGGGGTTATTTTTTGTCATTTGTTGTTCAGTGAAAAATTGAATAAACAAGAATCTGTTAATTTTATTAAAATATAGAATAATTTCTTAAAAAACTACACTAATGAAATCTATATGAATTTAGTTTATGAAATATTATTACATGAAACTCACTTATCAATTTATATTTCTTTTAATGATTTTTAAAATAGTAGTTAAATAATATTTAATAAATATTTTTTTAATAAATGTAAATGATAATATTTTTAAACACTAACCTTATTTAGTGTAGGATAATCCAAATGGAATTAATTATTATTAATCATCTTAAACTGCTAAGCATATTACGAGTACATATCAAAATAATTGTTTAAAATATTTAAATATTTTTTAATACAAGTGATCAATGTAATTTATATTAAAAATAAATTGTAAAAAGTTTTCGATACGAATTCTCATTTAATAATTATAAGAATAACTATTATTTTAATTATTTTATATTTCCATAAAATATTCTTAATTCAAAAGTAAACTTACCAAAATGTACATTTTAAATATATTTAAAAAGTATTCTTGATCATTTTTTTACTGGGAGATATTACATATAAACGATCTTTTGTTAAGTAACTGATCGGATATTTGAAAATAAAACGATGTTTCAATTTTTGTGAACAGTTGTATGAGTAGGTAACAAGACGCTTTCAACATATAAAGGTCAGAGACCTCATTCGGTCATATTTAACATTGAAAATTTTGTGGCATAACAACAGAGCACATGTTATACACTACCTGCTATACCAATTTATAGAACAATCGATTGAAGTAAACTTTTTTTAAAAAATAAATAAATCCAAAATTATAACAGAATAATTTCCATCAAATTTGTATTTGAAATTATATAAAATATATTATTATATAAAAAACACACATAACAATTAATTCCAATTAAAATAGTGAATTGAAATTTGAATACAATACTTTTTTTAAAAAATATAAAATTGTTCTCAACCAGCAAAAATAATAAAATGCAGTAAAGAATTTTATGTATAAAATAATTCCTCTTGTAATTATATAGAAGTATGAGGTAGGAATCGATTTATTAACACTATTATAAAATATTTAAAAAAAGATTGTGATTTTTTAATAAAGTTGTCATACATGTATTGTACATACATACATACATAGATGTTATGTATGTATGTGTGTGTGTATATATATATATTGAAACTTTTTTTTATCATTACACATACTTATAATGAAACAAGTTGTTTTATATTTGATTATATGTTAAAATTCAATTTAATAATAATTACAAAATTCAATTTCAAATAATGAAATAAAAATAAGTCATTGTTTTGGTGCAAAATCAATCAGTTAGTTAAAATCGTAAAATTAAAATAATATATGGTAAAAACACTCAACAAGTATTTAAAACAATATTTTAAGGATTTATTTGGAAATATTTTGTTGTTTTCTACAGTTTGCAGTCATTTAAATATGGAAGCAACTAATTTTTCACAATAATCTTTCATTATGTTATTTTATTCTTCTCGTAAGACTTTTTTTAGATTAATTATGTTTGATAATCAATGTGTTTGAGTTTTTTTATCTAATTCATTCCAAATATGATTAGTTACATTAAGATTTGGAGATTGAGCTAAGCTTCTATTTTATGGTAATAGTATGATTTTTTTATTATTCTAGACACAGAATTAAATATTATTTTCTATTCTATTATAATAAATTTTAATATCTGTTTTTTTATTTTATCTAGAAAGGATAAATTTTATTATAAAAACAAAAATATTTAACAATATTGAATAGTAACACACGGTCAACCATTAATTCCACAAAACTTCATCGTACGAAGATTTTTTACTGTATGTATAATATATTAAAATAGTCATTATAATTTGAACATATTAAAAAAAAAACTTCACATATGTTAAATAATTTTAACAACTGATAGATGTGTAAAAGATAAAACGTACTTTCAACTGATCTTAAATAGTAAATAAAATATAAGCCGTGTTTACTATTACGTTCATACACAATTGATTTATAACTATACGTTATTTCCTTAATTGTTTATTCACAGATATGCAGAAAGAAAAGATCAAATTTTGTTAATAGTACATAGCAGATTCTTTTTATATTAATATTTTTGTATGTAATGCATTTGACTTAAAAATTAGTACATTTATGTTGAAATTTATACTACAAAAACAAAATATTGCACAAAAAGTATCATTTATATTAACCCGTTCGGTATCACGGTTTCAGGAGAAAAACCGCCACCGCAGCCCAGACGTTTTATTATTTAAATATGATACCAAATTGTCATTAATTTTTGTGCGATTTATTTATAACGTTCTAAATGAGTGAAATTAGCAATTTTACAAACCGACACACATATGTTTTGAAATATTTGTCTATACATAGTCCAATTGATAGTCCTGTAGTTGTTTTACAGATTTCGCAGGCATACATAGTAGACTTCGTAGGTATACATTAACTGTTTTTTTAAAGTTTTAGAATAATCCAGTTAATGACATTATGACATAGATGTTTATTTATTAAAGTAGGGTGTACAATATACTCTAAATTAAGTATTAAAAAAAAAAGAAATTTTCATTTTTTCGTAAATTCAAATGAGTATTATTTATCATACAAGATATTTAAAAATTATTAATTATTATAAAAAATTTAAAAATTGTTTTAAAAACCAATTGTATTGTTTTTTTTAGAAAATTTATAAATCATAAACAATAATTGTTTATTTATAAATTTTTATATAATCAATATTCATACAAAGAGATATTTAAAAATTAAATTGTTTTACAACTAAAACAAAGTCGATTTTTCGTAATTCAAATGCAAACCTTTAAATATTATATCTCAATGTATAAATACATGGAGTTATTGCACTATCAAAAACAAACGCCTCAATTTGTTATTAATGAAAGTAGTATAAATCCATTTAAAATTAAATGTATATACATAATATTATAAAAATAAAAACATTATACACTGTATATTAGCATACGTGCCAATAACCTCAATTTCGCACTATATACTGAATATTGGCATACATGCCAATTACCTTTCGTGTTGTTTGGTAAATTTTTAAATACCACGTGGATATAATTTACTGTTATTTCTATGATTATTTAATTATTTTTACATAATAAAATTTAACAAGTTTATAAACATAGTTTTAAAAACATAACCCGAATTTATTAACGTTTGCCAATATTTTTTAATTCATTCAAACATATTCGTATATATACATATTCGTGACGCCCAGATCTTGTAAAAAAAATGTAATTATCGGCAGACCAATAACATCCTGTATCTATTTTATTGTTTTTAACATAATTCGTCTGTCTGCGGCACGATTTGGTGCAAACAGTTATCATAAACTGATAATGATCATCCGTCACACATTTATGACGCTGGGCTGAGGTAAGAAAATCGGGTCAAGCGAACAAGTTAATAACACATCCAAAGTAAACGCAAAGTTTTCGCCAAATATCTCCACAACGCAGAATTTATTATTATGGCAATAACTTTTAAAAAAGATTTCTGATGAGATAAAATAAATGACAGTCTTCATTCTTATCCAATTGCAATGTATATTTATTCTTATCAGATATGTATTTATGTGATTATGTATGTATATATATATATAAACAGGTGCATGAATTATTTATATATATATATATATATATATATATATATATATATATATATATGTATTGTTAATAATTATCAACATTCTATAATTAATGGTACCAACATTATAATTGCATATACAAAGTCAGTGGGCATAAAAAACAGACTATTGCAACTCGCCAATGCAGTTTCATTTTAATTTGTACACAATTTATTTTTATATAACTGAATTATCACCATTATACTACAAGGTATTAAAAATTATTTGATAATTACTTATTGTTCCTTTTGATCTGTTTATAATAAAAGTAAGCTGATGCATATTTCGATAACAATGTTATAATTAAGAGAGCACCACGTTATATATATAAATGTCATCTAAATGTGACGCCTAGATTTGTGTTCTATTAAAAAGAAACATGTGTATAGAGCAGGGGTTCCCAACCTTTTTATACCCTAGAGCGCATTCTAAAATATCGGTAGGGCGGCGGGCACCAGCTATTTTTTAAGGATATTTATAATTGACCAAGGATAAAAAATAATAAACAAAAATAATTTCAAAATAATAAAATTATTGTGCAAATTACATACACACAAAGAAACGTACATACTAAACGTAATACAAAGTAAACAAAAAAACACACATACAAAGAAATAATTTAAAAAAACATAAAAGAAAACATTAAAAAAAATATCAATCTGTCAGTGTGATCTTTGGCATTTCATTTCATTCGCCAGTGCCTCGTAATTAGGAGAGTATGACGATAATCATGTTAGCAAACAATTATGAAGATGCTCATCGGTGAGTCGAGATCTATATCGTGATTTTATTAAATTCATGTTTGAAAACAACGATTCGCATAAATACGTTGACCCGAAAAACGATTTGATTTTATATCCCGCTTTTTTCAAAAATGGGAACCTTTCTTTGTCGACTATGTTCCATAAGTCCTCTGATATTAAGTATTTTAGCAAAATATCATTCTTAAGGTCCAAAAGTTCTAACTCTAGTTCTTCTACTTTACCCTGAACAAGATCTGCAATACATGCGGCTAGTTCCATTACATTTATTTGGCAAGTAAAAGGATTGATACAGAAGGAGACAATTGGCTCGATATTTGTAAACTGCAGAAATCTCTCTTCAAACTGTTTTTAGAGCACTTGAAGGGTCTCAATAAATAATGACACGTTTAATTCATTGTTACCTAGCATTTTCTTCATATGTGAGAAATGTACGAGAGACTTGATCTGCAGATGTGATATCAATAAAGCTAATTTCGCTTTAAATGAGTTTACAGAGCTTATCATTTCAGCTATATTTTTGTTTTTTCCATGCAACTCCAAATTGAAAGAATTCAATTTTTCCATGGTGTCTGCAAAAGTGGCGGGCACGGGGTTGGGAATCCCTGGTATAGAGGATGGTGTATAGGGAAACATGTGTATAGTTTCTTTTTAATAAAACACAAATCTATGCGTCACAATTGCATGACTGTAAAATCTAGAATAATTTTGATTAAAAAATTACTTATATATACTACATCTTGTATTATTTTTATATTTCATATACGTAATAAAAAAGAAAGAGTGAACCTCTAGTTAATTATGCGTGAATAAAGATAAAAATAGCATAAGACATATTATATGCGTAATTTTTAACCAAAAATTTGTATACATTTTATACCGCGGCGATGTGTATTTCAATTTCCATCGAAATACACATCAACTTACTTATTATAAAAGTGTTCAATAATTATTTATAATTCATTTTGTTGTTATAAACAAACAAAGTAAACAATAAATAATTATTGAACACTTTTTAATATCTTGTGGTGATGGTATTAGGTTTAATTTTAATAATATTACTATTAATTTACAACGTTTCTTTTATAATCACTTCTATTGGCTTGTGAGAAAAATCATGTCGGATTTTTACAATAGATGTTGCTAGTCTATTTTTTATAATAAAAGCGTCATTCGTATCTATATAATTGATATGTTGTTTGACAGCTGATACTTCTGCTTCATTCAGATAAAAAGTTTGAACGATTTTGTTGAGTTTTATAGATTTTATAAAAAGTTGAAGATAGAAGATCGAACTGTGCATTTTTGTCATATTTTACTGTTTTATTTCCGTAAAGGGAAGAACGCACGGCAAGCTTATGATAAGTTGCGTACAATTTAAAGTGATTATGCCCTACAAGAACGTCAGTGCTAACGATGGTTCGCGAAATTTCGTCCTGGTGATTGTGATGTTAACGACGCTCCTCGCTCAGGAAGCCCAATCGAGGTTGATGGTGAAAAAATAAAAGCACTGATCAAGTCAAACTCGCGTTACACGACACGTGAGATTACAAAAACATTAAATATTCATCATTCCAGCGTTCAACACCATTTCAAGAAGTTGGGATACATAAGCAAGTTCGACATTTGGGTTCTTCATGAACTCAAAGAAGTTCATTTGACTGCACGTATAAACATCTACGATATTCTTATTAAACGTGAAGAAAGTGATATATTTTTGAAGTATATGATAATGACGACGAAAAATGGGTCATATACACTAACGTGGAACGCAAATGATCTTGGTTCAGGTTCAATAAGTCATCTCAAACAACATTGAAAGCATCAAATTAATCATCAAAACATATCTCAATTCATTAAAGGAAAATCATGTTCTCAGTTCGGTGAGATTATAAGGGTGTCGTGTATTTGAGATCTTACCAAGGAATTAAACAATCAATTCTGATGTGTACTGTCGCCAATTAGACAAGTTGAACGAATTTATCATCCAGAACTCGTTAATCGTAAAGAAGTTGGGTTTCAACAGGTCTATGCGAGACCACACACAAGTTTGGTCCCCCATTAAAAATTATTGGAGTTTGGATGAGGTATGTTGCGGTTATTCAGGGTAATCACTCGACCTTGCATCCTCAAACTTCCACATGTGTCGGTCTTTACAAAACTCCTTACATGATAAATCGTACAATTCCGATGAGGCTATAAAACAGCACCTTGTCCAGTTTTTTGCTGATAAAGACAGATCTTTCTACGAACGTGGAATTATGAAGTTCACCGAAAGTTTGCAAAAGGTTATCAAATAGAATGGCAAATACATTACTGATTAAACTTTGTATTTTATATAAATAAATAACATTTGAAAAACATAGTCAAAATGCGTCATGACTTTTCAACAACCTAATATATTCTATAGCAAATAATATGAACAAAATATCGTACGACTTTTAATACCTATATTTTCATAGGAATAGGCACTTGCATTAAACCCTACGTCATTACCTTCGAGTAGATTTCATAATAGTTTATTTTAATATCATGTCGTTTTATATTTAGGTGCCAATTTTAAAAGAAAAATGTCTATATGAAAATCATGTACTAACATTTGAAATCTATGACGCAGTTTGCAAATAAAATATGGAATAAAATGAATTGCTTATGTGTAATAAAACGGATAATGATCATAAAAATGAATTGCTTATGTGTAATATAAATATATATATATATATATATATATAAATACATATATATATATATATATATATATATATATATATATATATATATATATATATATATATATATATATATATATATATATATATATATATATATATATATATATATATATATATATTTGTGTGTGTGTCTGTATTTACAATAAATTTTAAAGTATAATTAATATTACGACTTATCCTAACAGGATTATAATCTCGTAACGCATCATTTTAAAAAATTACAAATGCTTACTAATATTTTTATTCATTTGTATACGGTCATCCAAATGTGACGCCTAGATTTGTGTTTTATGAAAGAGAAACACAAGAACTATGCATGTTTCCCTATACACCATCCTATAAACATGCTTCTTTTGAATAAAACACAAATCTAGTAGTCACATTTGGATGACCCTATATTTTGATAATATGATTATCCTTAAAAAGCAGGCGCTTAATTTCTGTTAAAAAAATAATTAATGTGCCTAAATACACCTGTAATATTGAAATAATGTTTTATTTGTAAAAAAATAATTTGTCTGTTATTTCAAATTATATTGTAATAAAATTTGCTTGAAATATAATTTTTAATATTTTTTTTATTTTGGATGTTAGGCCCACAATAATATATATATATATATATATATATATATATATATATATATATATATATATATATATATGTATATATTACATATCCAAATAACCTTCGTCTTATTTTTATTCTCTGCTATTTATTTTTTAATTAACGATATACTTTTAATAAAAAATTGGCCCTTATAAACAGATAAATGTATGTTATTTGCGTCCTTTTTATTTAATTTTTCTCATATACAAAAATATACTAATTTATTATTTCCTTTCAATGGAGTTTTATTGAGATTAATTCCTTATCAGATAACCTTTAGTCATTAGTATTATTTTCATAATTACTTTTATAATTAATAGTATTTTTTAATTACTTTAATAATAATTTTTCTAATTTTTCAAAAAATTATTTATCGTATATGTATGTAGATGAAAGATTTTATTCAATGTATTTGACTTGTTCTTATTTACATATGGTAGGTAAAACATGGGTCTTAAATTACAAATTAATTCAATAGTTTCTGACAATAAAAAGATACGTGGAAAATACATGCTAGGAATAACCCGTGGAATCAGAAAGAGAAATGGATAGAAGTTAGAAGTTAAGATGAAAAACAGAATTACTACAATAATATTACAATATAACAAGAATGACATTTTAAGATAGAAATAGGCTGATCATACAGCAAGAAAGAAAACTATCGATAAACAAGAAAAATGTTTCATTAAAAACTTAAAAATAAAAAGATACTATCCTCGAAAATCACCTTATTCAGTTTATCTGATATTATTGTGCTCAAAAGTTCATTAAAAACTAAATTAAAATATATGGGGTATCTAAATGTGACGCCTAGATTTGTGTTTTATAAAAAAGAAACAAAAGAAACTATACACATATATCTTTTTAATAAAATACAAATCTAGGCATCACATTTGGATAACCCTATATTATGAAAATATATACAGTAATTGACAATTTTTTTTAACTTTTCGCCATGGAAATATCTACATATCATAAATGATCTTCAGCCGATTTTTCTGTTTACTGAATATTTTGATCTTATATCTCGCAGTTTTGATCAATCTACGTACAGATACGTCGATATGACCCTAAACAATTGATTTTTTTTGTCAAATCAAATAACATGTTTTCAAAGATTAACTGGACAATATCTATACATAGAAGTGAACTTTGAAGCACAAATTTCAAAACATTCAACTAATCATGAATTTTTCAGTTTAGTTTTGGTTCTCGGATTATTTTCTGAGAAGTTTTTGTAGTACTTTTGGTAGTAATGTTTAATTCATTTTTAACAAGGTTATTAATTTTCACAACGATATCCATCGCTTTCCTGGTAATTAATCTTCTAACTACTCTTTCTATTTTCGGCATAAATACTTTCAGTCGGTCTCTTATATAATTTTCAATAAACCTATTTTTTTTAAAAAATAACTATTTATTACTTGCATAAACATATAATTTTCCATAATTACTTTATACAGAACACGATTTTCTACTTATTTAGTAATTTTTGATATAACAAATATGTTTATTTCTTCATTATTTTAGATTGTTATTTATTAAATTAAAAATCATAAATAGTACTTTAGTACAAAAATATTTTTTTAATTAGCTGCTCAAAAAATGCATTTTTTATAACAAACACCGATTTTTGAAATTTTCTTCCAATACGTCAAAAAACTGTTCACATATTTTTTTTTGATAAATGATTTGTAACTAACTGATCATTACGGAATTTCAGTGTTAAGTTAAGAATGATTTACATACAATTTTAAATAAAAAAAGTTAAATTTATATTTACAGAATAATTTGTTCATTTTCACTACAGCTGTAAACAGTTTTGTTTGTACTGTGTACATACACATATCCACGCTTATTTATTTATATGTATATGTATGTATATAACAACACTTCATAAATCAGACAAAAATATACATTACTTTACGAAACAAACCACATTGTTTCACTATACATATAAATATATAAAACAAACATAGATCAACTACAACTATTACACGCACTACACACACACAATATACGAGTATAAACATACTTGTGACACAACACGAAGCTTTCGTTGATTTAACTGCAGTATATAACTGACCTTTCTTCTCGTTTCACATAGTACGATATACTGAGAATAACACACTGACTAGACACATTACGCAAGTTTTATTGTGTATAGGGTGGATTATTTACATGATTTCTTGCAAATACTCTACGCTTTGCGTTTTCTTTTAGCAAGCTACAAGAAAAGTAAATGAAAATATCTGGTTTCCATAAAAATGTTAGTAAGTAATTTCTGTACTAAATAAACGTTAAGTAAATAATTCTCAAATTATTACATTATTTATAATATAGCAAATTTAAAAATAAATAATTCAGGAGAAATAAAATCTATCTGAAAGACAAAATAAATAGTTGGTTTATTTTTTCGTATAGGATTAAACAAATCTAACAAAACGAAACAATTTCATATTGAAATTAAAATCACATAACAAAAAGAACTCTTTGTGTCTAATTCTGAAGATTAGAGTGGTATTTTTTGTCAGTATTAAACACGAAATACAATTATCAATTACTAAAATTTAAATAAATAACATATTATACAAATAAACTATCACCTCAACACCACAAAATACTGAAATGTATTCAATAATTATTTATTGTTCATTTTTATTGTGCATAAACTAATGCGATTTCGATAGTAATATCATCACATCGAAGTGCTAAGTTATAAAATCAGGTTTTATAACACAATGATCTAGTAATAATAAGGGCAGTGCTATCAAAATGCGTATCAACTTATAAACAAAAAAGTTAATAATAAATAATTATTGAACAATTTTCTAGTATCTTGTGGTGTTGAAATGATAGTTTATTTGAATGGAGTGAATTTGCCACAGTTCCAAAACAAATAATATCATATTATAGTTGTAAAATCATTTTTTTATAAATTAATAGCTTGTTTGTTGCAAGAAAAATATTGTATCAATATTAAAAAAATATATCTATTAATCTGACACTAATTTAGCTAAAATATATTTACTCAAATTAATCATTTATTCTAACATCACAAGTTTTATAAATATTTTTAATAGGTACTTGCATTAGTTAGTATTTTGATAATCATCAAAATATAGTCATGTATTATCATAAAATTTTAAATAAATTCTATAGATATAGACTATAGTTTTTTCAAAATAATATATAAATCAATTTAAAAACTAAACTATTATGAAAATATTAAGAAAAGTATTTTTAATTCATAAATTATTAATTAAAAGTGATTATCTTTATTGTTTGAAATTTATTGATTGAAAATTAGACTGTCTGAGAAAAACCCTACAAATTTTGAATTTTAGAAAAATATTCAGTAACATAAATAACTTGAATATTTTTAGACTAAATAAGATAAGTATGTACATACTTCACAAGACTTAAGTGAAAGTGCACCGTGATTAAAAATTACATTAAAAAACAGTGGTTTTTGGACAACAAGTCACGTATAGAAATTTAATAAAAAAATATACATAAATAATATTAAGGTTAAAATGACAGGTTATTAAAGTTGATAATAATGACTTTTGAAAAGTATAGCTGAGTATGGACTTGGTTTTAATAATTTGCTAAATGTCATATTACAATACTTTTATAAGGCAAATGAAATTTTAATAAAAGTAAATAAAAGAGTAGAAAAAAATATAGGGTGTAAATTAAATTTAATAAATAAATGTCATTTTTAAACAGAATGAATTGCGTAAACATATATGTTTTTCGCCTTTCATCCATTAAAAATGGTATGGTTATAAAACAGAAAGACAATTAAAAAAATAAAAATAATCTCTAATATATAATTAAAAATAACTACATTCTATCATTAATTTAGATTAACTATTATAAACAGTCAATTGTTTGATAAAGCTTTATAAACATTTAATAAACGATTACTTATTTATTATTATGTCATAATGACAGTATATATATTTTTTAAAAAAAAAATTAACAAATCATCAAAATAAAACTTTCATATCTTTTTCTAATTTATTCATTTAGTGTCAAATAAAAGCTATCTAAAAAGAATTTGTAAATAGTTTTTTTTATATTTTTAGTTAAAATGGAAAGTAACTAACTATTGTATATTATTTAAGAATGTATTCTAATATGGCTCAAATATATTTAGATACGCCGATCTTTCCTATAACCAAACATACATTAGAGATGAGAAATAAAAAATTTGGAATTTCTTTAACAAAGAACAATAAAAAAATATAATCTTTGCTTCTATTATACGATATATTATTAATATTTAAACATGTTTTGTAATGTTATTTTTAATATATGTAAGAAGTTTATACTGTGATTAGAGATTTGTATATATTTATATATTATGTAGTATCTACATACATATTATTATATTTTTAGAAGTACCATACACTAATAAATATTATCATAATTACATCAAACTATTAAGTTTTTATGTAAAACATCAATTAAAATAGTTACATATGTATACATTTCTTAAAACAGTTAAAATAATTTATAAAGTTTATATATGATCAAAAAAATAAAAATACTATAACCTTTAAAATGTGAAAAATAAATTTTGTTTTTTAATGTTGTAATATTTATCAGAATAGGGCAAAAATTATCCGATTGATGATTAATAACTAAAACTGCAGTCGTTTTAACTAAATCGATAGTTACAATTACTTTATTAGTCATTAGATATTTTAAATAATTGACAAAACGATTGATCTGAAATTAGTAGTTTTTAAACCAATTTCTAATAAATAATAAATTAATCATTAGTTGTGATTGATTTATTAGTCATTAGTCGTTTAAACGGTAAAAAAATATTGATTTGAATATTCAAATCTGTGCAATATTAGTTAAACACAATACTAGCTGAATACGACTATTAAATTGTCAAAAAAAAATATTGAAAACTTTAAAATCAAATATTCTAATAAAATTAGTTTGTTTGAAGAAATTATAAATAATTCATAATGAAATTTAATTTTACGTGATTATTAATGAAATATAGTACTTTTTAAATTATTTTCACGGACGTGTGTAAAACAGTAAAAATAAAAAAAACATTAGAGATTCATTTATACTTTTTACCACATTTTTTAGACGATGAGATTAAATAAATTCTTTTTAACAAAGAAATTCAATTCTGAAAAAGGATAAAATACACAAAGGAAAAACTTAACTTGAAATTTTTGTTGATTTTAACAACTTTTATTCGACTAAATTTTCATAGATTATTTTTTTATTAAAGAACTGACTAAAATAATATGATTAATTTTTTGTTAGTTATTAATCGAATGAAGATTTAATCATTTGATTTGTAATAATTTTTGTGATTAAATTTTTAATCATAATTTTAATGGGATGAGAATTTAAACAAATAACACTCTACTCTGGGGCGGAAGATATTCAGCAAGGAAAAAATAATACACAACTATAGTCAAAAAAGTTAAAAATTACATTTGAACATGATGAAGGATCTCTATTAAGGTATGGAGTTGTATAAGTAGTAGTAAGAATAGAAAAATAATATTTATAGATAATATTATGAATAAAATGAAATATGTGGATATTTCACATTAATTTTTTTAAAAAAGGGCAGTTAAATTGGAGATCGGAAATGATAATTATTTTTAATAAGATACAACCCCTACACATACTTGCACGTTGTTAGAATTTTTTTATATAATATTCCTCATTTCACACTTCTTCAAAATTCAGACATTAACCCTATCAAACATCTCTGGATTGAAATTGATACGAGGTTGAAAAAATCAATATACAGAGTAATAAGGTATTAAAAAATAAAATTTTGGAAATTTGGCATCAAATCAATTCTGAAATGATATCAAATTTAATTAATCGTATGAAAATTCGACTAAAAACAATAATCAAAGATAATGTTATACAAAGTATTAGTTTATCAATTATCATCAAAATGTTAACATATTATATTATAAATACGGATAATGTTTAAAGATGAATTGTGTTTCTATTTATTAAAAATTATATACCTATTTAGAAAAAAAAATTTGAACTCTTGAAATACACATATGTGTACAACAATAAGTGATTATTGAACACTTTATAACTATTGTGGTGCTGGAGTTAAAATTCATTTGTGTAAAGTAAATCAGCCACAGTTCCAAAACGACAAATAACATATGTGTATGTTAAAATATATTACATTATTACTGGTTTTAATATCCATTTTTTTTAATATTAGAATAAATATATGTAGTACATAAGTTACAAACAGTTTTGCTCGCCATTGTGTATAAATTTTACGAATAAAGATTTCGTGAAAAGTACATTCTTAAATATATAGGTAATTGCTTTAATGATACTGAATTTTTTCATTATAATGAAAATGTACCAGAAATTTCCACAATGGTTTTAAATTACAGATATTATTCTTATCTATCCATATTTTAATTACAAGACTATGGTTCTTTGTCTTTGAAACTTTATTGTTTGTTTCTCATATTGTTTGCTTTTATTTAATCTCCCTCTTTAATAATTAATGTCATTTAAATCAGAAATGTCATTAAGTTTATTTTCAATTGAAATATTAGGAACAACAGGATATCTCTAATTCTATTTCTTGTATCTATATAAAACATTTTTTTAATTTTTAAAAATTATAACTTATTTTATAAATTAACAAAAAAAAATTATTCATAAATACAAAATGCTGATTTTCAAGTAATAAAATAGTTTAAATGGCACCCATACACAATTAAACTTGATTTTTCTTGATGTAATATTACTGAGCAATTAATATTTTATTTCGGATTTATTTTATTATAGATTTTTGTAAGACTTTACTAACTTATTAATGTAATAATTACAATTATTTTAAATTTACCGATTCGTCAATATGCGATTATAACAAAATACAAAAACGAAATATTTCGTGACCCAGTCTCAATATTCGATTTGCTAAACACGAAATATCTCGTGACTCGTATATAATGAGTTAACTAAATTAGTGTTAACCATTTAGAACTAACACTGTCTTTTAGCCGTCTATTTTAGATATATTCAGCAAGTACGTCAACTTTTTCAACGTATAAAGAGTTATTTTTTTCTGTTCTATTAAAGCTACAAAATCAATCATATTTTATACAAACAAGTAGTTATTATAAAAGTAGTAAATAACGCTAGTTCATACTACATACAAAGCAAATAAAATGAAATAAAAAATTAAACGTTTTTTCTCAATAATGTAATTATAAATTAACTATTATTATTTTTTTTAAAAAAATCAATGAATAACATATTGTATGACAATGTAAATAACAATAAAACAATTTTCTTATAATACTAAGTTGCGTGTAAAATAAACACATTTCATTATACTCAATGTATTTTTTTCAATTTTTTTTTCATCACTTCATTGCGCTTTATTTCTTGTTTTACTTTAACTGTAACTTAAATTTCAGTTATAATAGAATGAATTTATAATTAAAATAATATTTTTGAAAACGTAACTAATTTTAATGATAACATGTACACTATATGAAAAGCAAATTAAAAGAACTGAAAAAATAAAACGTTTTTCTCAACATTAAAAGTAAATTTAAATAACTTTTTTTAAAAAAAATCAATGAATAACATATTTCATTACAATTTGAAAAAAATAATAACATTTCTATAATACTAACTTGCGTGTAAGATAAACATCTCATTTTACTCAATGTATTTATTTTAAAACGTTATTATTGAGTTTCACTTCTCGTTTTATCCTATAGCTATTACCTAAATTTAGGTTATAATAAAGTGAATCTATAATTAAAATGATATTTTACTCAAAGAAAAATTTAATTTTACCAATCAATTTGAAAACTTACTATTTTCAGTTTTGGGATGATTGTTTTGAAATATTTTTTTAATTCTTTAAAATATTAATACCCTAACTAAAAGCAGATAGTGGCTCTAGGAATGCTCACTGATACTAATAACTGATGGCCATCTTAGAAAACACCTTAATAGCAAAACACCAGCTACTTTTATCTACAAATCCTATCTATATGCCTTACAGTGATGACCAACTATCAATGCTATTATTTTGTGACATTATCAAAATAAAGAAGATATGAGTGAGTGTCTAGGGTCTTAAAATTGATTTCTCTGGTTAATGGACTGAATTCTGACGAAAAATATTCATCAACATTGGGATGACCACCCGTCTGTTGGTATATTTATTGATTAATAGAATTAAAGAACATCGAAATAATTGGATTTCAAATAGATGGAGGCTCACTGAACATCCAAAAAGATATAAGGGAAAGGAAAAAAATAAATATTAATACAGAATCAGAAACAATTTTTAACAGAAATGTTGTTTGTTGATGGAAATAAATTTTGAGAAAATATACAAAAATAAAAAACTGATAAAAGTTTAGTTTAATTTCGTCTATTTTTACTTTAGTTTTTGAAATATAATTATTTTCGTCTATACAAGAATAATTAAATAATAAGTTCGTCTACATAAATGTAAAACTTAACTGTTAATAACCTTAATATCCATATAAATTATAAATTGTTGAAATAAATATAATACAATACCTGTTGTTGTGTATGAAAATGGAATATCTGTAGCCAATCAATAATTTGTAATTAAACGAAGAAACAAAATAAAATGAATTCCTAAAATATAAAAACCAAATGTGAAAATTTCGGTTTATGCAATAATAAAACAAACTTTTAAATGGCCGTATATAGTGAAACTAGAAAAATATTTAAACGAGTCAACGAAAGAAATCTTCCGAAAAAAATACTTTACTCGTTATATTGGCTATTCCCCAAATTGTTTTGTGAACTCTTTCCTCTTACAAACTGAATGGATACTTTACTCTGTATATAAATAAGATGTGCAAAGGCCCTAAAACCATTAGTAATTTTTAATTAGTTGCAAAAAGGTGATCCTTATAAAATTTAAAAATAGTTTTAGTTTGATCTTTTACAGATTTCCTCAGTTGTAATCAAAATAAAGTATAAGGTAAAGTGATATAAAAATTAGTTGAAAAAATAGTTTTTTACCGCTAAATTTTTCCCTTTAGATGGGTGGTTCTGATAATAATAAACGAAAGCAACAATAGTGACTCGGAAAAGCAATTTTACATGTAAAACATGTAATCCTTCTTCATTTTGCTTTTTATTAAAATATATAATAAGTGCATTTAACCTGCGTTTGACATGTATACTCGTCATTGCTTAATTTTAATTACGCACCACACGATAGATTTTTAAAATTAAACTCTACAATTAACAGGTTAAGAAACAGTAGAAGTTATCCTTAACCCTTCTTTGCATGATGGTGGAAATTTCCATCATAATATTTAATGGAAAAAAAGGTATATACAGTTATAAGATTATTGAAAAAATCATGCAAAGAAGGGTTAAGATTATTGAGCTATCTCATAAATAATGATGATTTTTAGAAAAAGTTTTGAAATGAAAAAAAATTGACATTTTTATTATAATCTAAAATATATTTACATTTCATTATTTACAATTTTCCATCTTAATCTTGAAATTTCAATACCTTGACAATAAAACTTTTAATTTTGCACTAAAGAATAAATCGAGTTCACTTCGGACTCGTTTCTGTATTAAATTGCTTCCCACTAATGTGCTTTTGGAGATTTCGGAATAGAAGATAATCTAGATGTGGCTAGGTCAGAAGAATATAACGGATGTGTCACAATTTTCCATTCAAACTGTCTCAGTTTTTGGAGATTTTTTTTGTCCCATGTAAATCTGAACGCTGTCGTTATGAATAATTACGCCTTTTTGTTGGCTAGTACTGACATTTTTTCATTGATGGATTGTTTTATCCGATATAGTTGTTCACAATACAACACTTTCGTGATAAATTGTCTAGTAGCAGCTCATAGTTGATAGTTCATCCAAATCTCAACAAACCGACAACATAATCTTCCTTGAACAGAGGATTATGAAGATGGTGTCTCGCTGTAATTAACTCATTATCTTCGACGTTTATTATTGTTACAAACAACCTTTTTTCGTCATCAATAATAATTCAATTCAGAAATGTTCTTTTTTCCAATATACAGAGATAAAAAGTGCAGATATCCATTCATTGCTTCAGATTGCTGAATAATTCATAAGAAACTCACTGACCTAATTTTTTATTGAAACTTTACCAATCGTTTTTAGATATCGATGGACCGTTGAATGGGTTGATTATATAATATTAGCGTATAATTTATTCCGACCACGCTTTACTTATAATAACGCATTACTTTTAATTTAAATTAGTATTTGTAAATAATTACAAAATTATAGTTACATTCAATCTAGATAATTAAAATTTAAAGAAATATTTTGTAGAATTAATTAACAAATCAATCAAAAAATATATCTCCAAATATAAATCACACCTATAAAGCAAAATTATTTAAAATAGTTTCAACAAACAGAATCTTATTACATTGTATATACATTGTCTCTTCAAAGTATATATTTAAATAAAACGTCACAAATTTGTTTATATTTCTTATCAATTTATAAGCGTAAAAATAGATTAAAAAATACATTGACATGTTTATTATACTATTATTTATATTTGACGAGACAATTAATACTATATATTATTCATTCTGAACACATAGTTTAAGAATGAGTATATAATTTATTTTAATTTTTTTCACCCACTTTTCAGAAATAAATTATTATTTTACATTTAATTACAAAGATACTGAAGTAAAAACAGTTAGATGATAAACAGTTGGATACAAAAGGATTTACCAACTGAGTACCTCTAAAAGTTCTTAAACATTATGTTGAATTGAATTAATTTAGAAAATTAAAAATATATAATTGGAAAAATTCATTAGTAAGGTTCTAAATATATCCGGAAAATAATAAACAGATTAAAAGAAAGAAAATATATTGCTATTCAATGTACATATGAAACAAACACATAAAATTAGTAATTCGTAAATTTATATTGAAAAAATTTAGAAAATTAAAATCATTGATTAAATTCAATATTTTATTTGACAAATTTTTGATTTTAAAATACTTTTTAATTTACCTGGCATTAAAAAATCAGTTCTGTAGTAAATTTTCTATTTATTTTGAACAATATTTCCTGTAAATGTTTTTTTCGTTATTTTCTTGTTACTTAATACTAATTTTGCACTTATTTGTATCAATTTTCTTTTCTTTAAAATCTATTATAAATATTATTTAAAAAATCAACATTCTTCTTCACTTCACAACTGGCACATCTTGCAAAAATAAACTGTACTAAATTTATAATGACAAAACCACTGATAAGCTAAAACATTTTTTCCAGACAGAATTCTTGGGAATCCCTAATTAATAAACTGTAAGGAGACTTTTTGTGATCAATTTTTTATAACGTGTTCAATTTTTTTTTCTTATATAATTTTTGTTATTAGTCTAAGACTTAATCTTACTGTATAAATATTTTTTAACATTATAAAAGATATTTATTTAAAAAAAATATTAAAAGACTAGGAGTCTAGGAATTTTTCATATTTTATTCAAATTAAGGATTGCGTTAGGTAATGTACGGAAACTTTTTCTGCATTGATGTGAAATGGAAAAGAAATTGGATTCATGTAAATGGGAACTTAAGAGGCCTTCATCTAACAATGAGTATAAACAGGCTAATAATGATGATTTTGTTTGTGTAAGTATATATATATATATATATATATATATATATATATATATATATATATATATATACACTCGTATATATTAGGTTGGCAAATATTTCCCTTCCGCCTTCTGGTCTTTTGAATTTCGCATTATGTACATACTTAACCTAATATATATATATATATATATATATATATAATATATATATATATATATATATATATATATATATATATATATATATATAATAGAGATACTTTTATACTTTTTTTGTTTGATCATTAAACATTAGAAATGAAAATAAAATAAAGAATTTAAAATCGATAAACGATAACAAATCAAATAATATTTTAATTATTATTAAAAAGAAACGGGTCTAAGAAATTATTGTACGAATTTTATAATGTGTCATTCTAATAAAATGCTTAGATGTACGTGGTGCAATAATAAAGTTTAAATTAAGTTAATGGCCACTGTCACCTTCGTGATAGTTTTCTAGAACGTTAGATGATTAAATCAACAATTTTAAAATTACCAGAAATATTACTTTAATTTATAAATAGTTTTAAATGTCATCTTATGTATATATATATATATACATATTATATACATATATATATATATATATATATATAATATATATTATATAAACATATATACCTGGGTCTGTTTTCATGTCGTAGGATACGTTCCGCAGAAAACCGCATTAAAAAAAAATCGCACAAAAAAAGATTTAACTTACATTAAAAAATTAGGGATAGGTTCAGTAATTTTCGAAAACTGCATAAAACCAAAGCTACAAAGTGAAATTACTCTAAAATTCACATAAAAAATCAGGAAATGAAGAATACTTTAAAAAAAAAAATTAAAATATCTACAGAAAATTGATATAAAACGAAGCTTTTTTACTTTATTTTTTAATCAATTATTTAATTTTATTCAAAATAATATGTACATATGTGTAATTTATTTTAGAATTTTTCATACATATTTTAATCATCATCGCAATAATGGCTGCACTGTTTAGAATAAAAAAAAGAAAATAAAAAAGAAACTAAATAGCTGCACTGTTTTCAAGACATGTAGGCCAAGCCTTTTTCCAACAGGCATTTAAAGTGTGTGGTTTTATTTGAGTAATAGCGAAAACAACATGATTTATAAAGTTAAAGATAGAATTTTTTTTCCAAGCGTCAGTTACTGTTATTGACTCATTTTCTAGTTTATCAAATATAAATTGAAAAGTGCGTTTAACGTAATATTGTTAAAAGTTACAATTATGCCTTGATCTAATAGCTGAATATATATAATGCTTATTGTATTGGATGGAAAAAAACACCTTTTACTAGCCGAAACCACTTTTTACTAGCCAATTGGATGGTTAACCACCTTTTACTAGCCGAAAATTCCTGATCAGTTTGAGAAGCGGAAGTAAATCTCAATAATTCCTTCATTTGTTCATAAAATTGAAGAGCTTTTCATTGAATTAAATAACCGCTTAAAGAAATTATTAACAAAAATCGTATAAAAAGATATTGAGCAGAAATATGAATCGCATAACTTCAAAATCACATTAAAAAATTGTTATAGTTGCAACTTAATCAAAGAAAATAATATTATAGCTTGATATAATATAAAAAATGTTATATCAAGCTATAAAACTTTTCAATTATACTTGACAGTGCTTGTATATAATTTAATAAAAGCAATAATTTATAATAATTCTAAAACTTACATTTAGTAACAGTAAGTACCAAACAAAGGCTATCGTATTTTTGATAACCAATAAATAAATATGTAATTATAATACTGTACTTTATAATTTATTGTGATATTACTACTAAATGTTTTATTTGATGAAACACAATTTTTACTTACTTAAAATTTGACACATTAAACAATATTTAGCAATGCATTGTATTATATAAAATATATACATTTAAAATATATATTTAAAAAAATGCACACATGTTTGAGCAAAAACATTGAAATAAAATATACAAATATTTAACATTAAAAAATATACATTATTAAAACCATACTCTCGCCAGTCTATGTGTACTTATATACCTAATACAGGCAGAAAAAATGATTGATATAGTTAGGATTTTCATAAGTATAAATACTTTTTACTTTATTAACTGGAAGTATTTTATTCAGACATTTTTTTATTTTATAGTTTTATATCTATTCTATGCTTATTAATAAAAAAGCTAATAACCGAAAGTCAACAAATTAAAAAAAACATTAATGAATAAAAAAACGTGCATGTACGAGTATTGTAGTGAATTTTAAATTAATATATAAAATATTTCAATATTTTTTAAATTAATAATTAATTACAATACGATTGTTCAATCAACTCCTTCATAATGTTTACTATTACTAAAAGTTATTTTCCTGTCAGTTTCGATTCAATGTTTTTTCATTCATCTGAAATCACTTCTTTTAACGGTCCTCAGTTATAAAGTCGAAAAATTTGATTTCTGGATTTTAACATTTTCTGTAAATATAATATCTGGAGAATATTCTTGAATTATCTTGAAAACAAATCCCAAAAGTCATGTTTTTTCAATCTCTTGACTGAGCATGACCCTTTAAGATGATCTTTATTAATTTATTTAACCATCATATTTCATCAAAAGAAGATTTGCAAAAAGCGCTAAAAGGGAAATGGGGTAAAATAACTAATTATTACACTGAAAAACTAGTTAGATGAATGCTTCATAGACTTGGAGCCCTATTTGATAATAAGGGATACCCCACAAAGTTTTTAGTTTTAATTTTGTTATATTAGATAAATATGTATTAACAAAAACTATAAGTAAATCACTTTCATTGTGATGATTTTTTTAGAATACATTTTTATTTTTAGACGCTATAGAATATTGTTTTTGCATTACTTTTGTAGAATATAGTACATATCAAAGAAAATATAACAACTGACTGATTACTTTTTATGTTTTCTTAAATGGATTTATATTACTTACAGTTAAAGTAATTCGCCATGTTTTTTTCATGGTATATCATAGACTGTAAGTCATTGTATATCGGGCATCGTACTAATTTTAAAATTAAATTCATTAGGACAAGAATTATAATCCAATTTGAACATTTTAAAATGTCTCACTTTCGTTTGTATACAAAACATAAAAGTACTATATTTAAATAAATAAATATTGATATAATAGAGTACCTATCATACTAAAGTTTCATAACTGAGTTTGAGTTTTATCAAATTTTTAATCAATTTTTAACATTTGTTACATAAGTCGACATACAAAAATAGCACAAATATATGTATTTATAACTACATTATCACAATATTTTAGAAAAATGTTCAATAATAATTTATTGACGTTATTCGCTAATAAGTATTTCAATAGCCTTGTTATCAGTATTATCACAGTATATAATAAGAAGCGACTAATAAATTGCAACATCTACGATAACACGCGCACTACGTGCATTTTGTTTATATATGTATGTACAGAAGTATTTACACTAGGCAGAAAAAGTCTGCATAGACTTATCAGTGTATAAAGCATAATTATTTTCTGAAATTATAAATCATATAAAAAACAAATCTTTTCAAAAATTTTTGGAAGATACTTTTCAAAATATCCATGTAATCATTTTATCCATTGGTTTTATAAAAGCAATCATTCAAGCACTAAATGATATCATACAACTCCATATCATTTTTTTTAGTTTATCTCGATATTAGGTTTAATTTGCAAAATTATAGTTATCAATATTTTTTGTTTTTGAATAACAAACATATATACAATGTATAAAAAAAGTATTTATACACTTTGTTTTCTTTTCATAATCATTCTGTTTTTTCCAAATTGCAAATTTTACGCCTCTAGAACAATAAGGAAAATTAGTAATATCATATCTTAAAAAAAAAATCTAGTTCAATAATTAAATTATTTAAATGTTAGTTTATTATTATTTCAAAAGCTGATTCATTTTTTCAAACAATATTGAAAAGGAATCAGTTACTTATATATAATATAAATTTACTACATACTTTATATTTTGCACGATTTGAAAATTTATCACATTAAGGTAAAATCAGTTTTAATTTAAACAATCCTTAAAAATTCGGATGAATGAGCAAAATGGATGAAATATAATAAAAGTCAAAATTAATGCATAACATTATTTTATTTTAATTTATATTAAAAAATCAATATAAATTTAAATACAAATAATTTGCTTAAAAATAAATCATAGACAATAAAATTTTCACTCTTCATTAATATATTTCTCAATCACTTAAAAGTATTTAACTTCTTTTATAACCAAAACAAAACTATTCATTAAGGACTATATTAACGTTACATGATCAAAACGTTTACAACGGATATTTGTTTTATATATACAAAACGAAGTGTATAAAAAACCCGTCAAAATAATTTTAACATAATTTAATATTTACTTTACTCGCTGATGTGCATTTCGTTAGTGATGTCAATATCACAACGATGTTGTTTTATAAAATCTTATTTACTCTACAACGTTTTACACGCTGGTATATCATAATATAGTACGCTATAATAGATCATTTTCAAATAACTATTTTTTTTAATTTAGCGTTCTACCGATAATAATATGGCCATCGAAATGCACATCAATAAATCAAGTAAACAATATAAACATTTTTATAAAATTTTAATGATGTATAAGCGAGTGATATATATTAGGTTGGCAAGTATCTCCCTTCCGCTTTTTTTTTCTTTTTTTTGTACATAGCTGCGAAATTCAAAAGACCAGAAGGCGGAAGGGAGATATTTGCCAACCTAATATATATATATATATATATATATATATATATATATATAAATTGTTAGAGCATATGAATTATTTTAAAAAAATAAACCAGTACACGTCTAACTATTGACATTTATTTGAATTCATACTTTTAATTTGTGAATAATTTAACTCACAATTTATTTATAAACATAATAATATATATTTTCTCTCTCACATACATATACCCACATGCAAGTGCAATATATTGATTTCAAGTGAATATTTTACGTAGTAAACATATTTTATTACGAAAAAGGAACACATATGACAAGTTCTATTATTAAGTTCTAAGGTATTACCATAATTCCAATATAATGTTATAATCGTGTACATACAAATATAAATTTACATTGCACAGATATACTGATAGCTATTAGATAAATGTCAAATTTAGGCTGTTTTAACCCATTTTCATTAAATTAATAATTATAGTGAATGAGCAAACATTATTAGAACTTTCGTAGCACCAAAAAAACAAAAAAAAAATATAATTAACATATACGGAGAAGATGTAGTAAATGATAAAATATATAGTCTGTAATTTATGAAATCTTTAAACAAAGATTTGAACTTATCTGATAAACTGTGATATAGTTGAACGATATGAGGAAATAAAATACTTTTAGTTTGTATAGTTTAATTGAATGATGTCATATTTATATATATATATATATATATATATATATATATACATACATATATATAAATACATACATATATATAAATACATATATATATATATATATATATGTATGTATATTTTGATACAATTATTAATAATAAATATGGAATAATATAATGGATACGAAAATATTACCAATTATAAATGTAATAGAAAAAATAAGAAATTTAAAATTAAACATACATTATACAAAACTAAACATTATATGGATAACAGAATACGAGTATAATCTCTCAATCAATGGTAAAAATACGTCTGTCACTAAATATGATTTACATTCAAAATATGATTATACAAATGAATTTAAAAATCAATAAGTTCAGTTTATGAACATGAAAATATTTACTAAAAATGTATGAAAAGCTGAAATATCAGAGAATTATTTTCTAAAAAAACGAATAATATTACAATATTCACGCATATTAATTAACATGTAGAAAACTATTACACGTGAATCCAAGTGTATGTGTGTTCGTGTGTGTGTATGTATATGTGTAACTATACACATGTTTCTTTTTAATAAAACATAAATCTAATCATCACGTTAGGATGACCTTATCAACATACAACACACATACACACACACACACACACACACACACACACACACACATACACATACACACACACATATATATATATATATATATATATACACAAAAAAAAAGACCAATTCAAAATTCAAAAATTAGAAATTCAAAAGTCAAAAAGGCGGAAGGGCGATATTTGACAACCTAATATAAATATATATATATATATATATATATATATATATATTATATTCAGTAATCAAAAAAATTGAAAATGTATACAAGAACGGACAAAAGTAATTGATAGAGCAATAAAATCGGTGAAATATAAGCTGGCCATATATAGAGAAGAGAAGATAATAGATTAACAAAAACCATTATGAAATGGCGACCAAGGAACAAAAGGAGATTCAGAAAGAGACTATCAAAAATTATGAAATAATAATGTGAAATATTATAAAAGTAAGGATTGGATGAGATTAATCACGAGTGGAAAACAAACGAAGAATTTTGGGAAAATATTTAAGAATACTTAATGACATTCGATGATGGTTTCACCAAGCAGTGAGTTGATATAGACTTTTATGATAGATATATAACATATAAAAGTAATTGATATTTATATAAAAATATTCATTACATCTACGATTTGGTGACGATGTAATACTTATATATGAAAACCCAGAAAAGCTTACAATGCTACTTCAAACACTTTCAGAGGAAAACATAAGATAAGACTAACAATAACTATGAATAAAACAAATATCATATTCAAGAGTTTTGTACAAAAAGAAGTTATCCATTTTGAGAGTTGGGCTTGAAACAAGTCAATGGAATAAAATACCTGAGAATAATTATACGATTTGGTGAGGATTTTTGGCCAGAAATTAGGTCGAGAATCAGAGCAATATGAGCAGGATTTAGAAAAATGAATAGTATAATAAATAACGAAATGTCATAGAGCCTAAAATCGATATATATATATATATATATATATATAACCAATGTATGCTGCCTGTCTATACTTACGATACAGAAACTCTAAATGAGGAATTAAAATAAAAATTTAATAATGTTAGAAATTTCTAAATACCTATAAATACATATTACAACGGAAAAAAATGTATGTAACAAAACAAATAAAATCACTGAAATGGTCATGGACAACATTTATAGCAAGAGAAAACAACAGGTGGACAAAAATCAATACAAAATGGAAATCGAGAGATAAAATGATACCAAAAAAGAAACTGCTCTAAAGATAGAGATACCCAGTGGAAACAAGGTTTGAAAGAGATTAATGGTAAACAGAAAAAATGCAAGTATCTCAAAATAACGTTTAAGAAGACTCAGTCAAATTCAATAAAGTTTTCGCCCAACAGTGGACGATATTTGCTTTGACAATGTTGATGATATAAAAAATAAATAAAAAAGTTTATATAAAAAATAAATATTTTATACAAAATACATTAGTAAAATTAATTACGTTTATAATATTAGATATTATGTAATATTAAAGTATTTTTTTGATTATCTTTAATCCAACTGAGATTTAAATTATTTTTTTGAAAAAATAGGTATAATCCCAAGTTAACTTACAGAAGTTGTGTACAATGACACATTTAATTTACTAGGAATTAAATAATAATACTAATAATTAACTGCAAAGAAAATAAATATTTTTTTTATAAAACAAATTAAGTTAAAAATCGTCATCAACTGACAAAAAATGTATTCTTTTTCAATTTTTAATTAATCAAAGTGATACTGCAATTTCGTTAAAAAAACTTTCTGTTAGTATTTAATAATACCAGTAAAAGTTCAAGATATTTACAATAGGAAATAAAATCAAATTCTTGGATAAATTTCTAAATTATATTTGTAAAAGTATAATAGTTCCTCACATTAGTATACTTCGCATTAAAATCAAGTAGTCATACATACATACATAGAATTATTATAGGTAACTCAAATGAGACTGAGGGTTTAAACGTATATTTATTTTCTTACTATCATTTATTGCCCTTCAGTTTAATTTCGGCCACCCTATATATAATAAATGCACACACACACACATTGTTTATATGTGTACGTACGTGCGTATGTATATATATATATATATATATATATATATATATATATATATAAGTAGTGAACATGAATGCAGATAGTGTACATGAAAAATGCAGATAGTAATAAAATCAAGTAATAAAATCAAGTAATATATATATATATATATATATATATATATATATATATATATATATATATATATATACACGTTTCAAGAATGTAAACAGTGAATTTAATTTTGAACTTTGTTATTAGCAAAATAAGTACTCCTAAGAAAAGCTACCTGAAAAATATATGTTATAACGAAACCGGTCATGTGAGAATATTTATATATATATATATATATATATATATATATATATATATATATATATATATATATATATAGAATCAAGTATATGTGTATAAATATTCATATCAATGATATTAGTATTCATGTATAGAATTGAAATACTTGAATAGAAAAGACTTAATTAAATACAATTCTACAGCTGGTATAAAATACATTATCTCATTTATACAATTGAATTGGATATCATTTTATTACTTCATTTACAATATATATATATATATATATATATATATATATATATATATATATATACAATCATATATATATATATATATATATATATATATTCAAATATATATATATATATATATATATATATATATATATATATATATGTTAAAATAATTGTATTGTCTAATAACAAATTAGTACACACAAAAAAGAATTATATAAAATTTCTAGAAATCTTTTAAATAGTTATAATTTATTTAGTAGTTACAAAAAAATACTTTAAATATACACAGTATTACAATAATTAAAACATTTATAGACTTAATTTTGTTAAAAAACTATTTTCATAAAACTCTTCTTACTTTTTTAGTTTTTATTCTATACCTTAGTATATATTTAAAGTAAATTTTGATGACGTAGAATGTATTGATATTCTTCAGATTTATTGAGATTATATATATTAAATATATTCAATTATTGTGATTCAATATATATTTTTCGTTAACACACGACACATTTAGGAAACAAATTACAACTAATTTCGTTTCAAAGAGAAAAAAAGAACATTTAAATTTAGTATTCAAGTATATTTTTTGGCAGATAGATTCAATATTATTGTAACATTTTAATTATCAAAAATTAATTGTTAATGTTCATACTTAACCAATTAAATAAAAATATTCTGAATTTTAATAGCAAAAAAAGGATAAAAATATATAATACTTGTCTAATGTTTTAATGTAGTACATAATTAATTTTAATTTAAGGATTGTTAAATCAGTAAAATTGGTTAATTACTAATCTATTCCAAAAGAAAAACAACGAATAAATCAAAAAACAGCATTGAAGAAATATGTATTATAAGGTATTATTAATAATTTGTTATATTTATTAAACACTATTAACTATAAACTAAATTGAAATATTATTTTATAACTTTCATTATTAAGTTATTATATACATTATTATATCCGATTTTCAATGAATGATAACTAACGTCTAATTATAAATACACTTTTATAAATATTTGTTATATATAGAGTGGCGCTCAAATAAAACTGAAGAAAGTAAACAAGAACTGAAGGTTACATCTTTCAATTTCATTTAAGCCACCTGTATAATTCAAGACATTATGTAACTCTCATTGAAATACAGAAAAAATCAATATAAACAAACATATACGTTTCAAAAATAAAGGAAAATACCTTTTTTAATTTTGATTCATATAATAAAAATTAAATAAACTTAAACAATTAAAAGTAACAAATCGAATTCACAAAAGTCATGGGACAATGTAATACTATGTGTAAGGCAATGTAGAACACAATTACAATCATATTTTTTTAAAAAAATTAATTTTAATATTTATTGAGGATTTTTTTTAGATATATTTTTGAGCATTTCATTTCAATTCATAACTTTGTAAAAAGTTATGTATTGTAAAATTTATATGTTTTAAATTTAAACAATAAAAAAAATAAAATGCCGAGAAAAAGGTCGAATATTAAAATATAAACATATTTACATGAACAATTCAAATAAACATGTAATTGCTGTAAATTATTTTTTTGGGGCAAAAATTAACGAAAAGAGATCATTTTATATTTAAGTTGCATTATGTATTGTTATTTTTAGATGAGTATTATATCTTACACAATTAGTTTTACAAAAACACCCAACACAAAGAAGACATACAAATAAACGAAAATAATAAACTTAAATCTGCCAGTGACTAAGTCTTAAAATACATACAATTTGACCTTGGTAAAATAGATGGATGATACTGTTAAGATATATTTTGTATTTTTAAAATACGAACTGCAGTCAAAATGCATAGACTACAAGAACAGATTTTTTCAGAACTATAAAGCTTGCCGGTGCTAAACCAGTCTTGCTATTTGGTCACCACATTCGTCAACCTATACGAAATATTTTAAATTCGAAGTGTGTAGTAAGAATAATATATATCAATTGATTACAGTATTGATAGCTCAATCGAACATAAACTTACCTGTTAAACAATTAATCATACAAAAAAACGTCTTTAGTACTAATGTACCTACACTGTTTTTTAAACGTATTATCAATCATCATCAATGTTTTATTTTTAGTCTTCATTTTTGAAATATTTAATTTTATTTACATCGATGAACAATTATTTATTAAAGTATGAACTGATATTTGTTTGACAAAATGACAAAAACTATTGGGATAAAAGTATTTTTTGAATTTTATTTATGTAATAAAAAAACTTACACATTTTTGACAATTATTTAGAAAATCTACTATTTTCAGAATTATATACAAACATGTGTTATATATATATATATATATATATATATATATATATATATATATATATATTATGTTATATAATGATTTAGCGGATCATACTTATATGGAATATACTTTTTTGTATTTAACTGCATTTGTAATTTTTAATTTATCTTCCGTATTTGGGTTACTTCGAAAGTCAATTTAATGTTAAATAATAGCTGACATTTTTGTTATGATGTTTTCTTTCCATTTTATTTATATTATGGTAAAATCATTCTTGTTTTTCCTTACAAGCATTGTTGAGATTGTCTATAAATATGAAAAAATATACTGTGTAAAAATAACCTTCATATACTATATTAATTTCAAAAAAGTAGCAATTTTTTATTTCGATTTATCAGTATTACAATGTGGGAATAATTTTTATAAAATACATTATAACAACTTGTGTATTTTTTTAAAATTAGCATTATTTGTTAACTTGAAACAAATAATCTTCATTGTCTGACACATTCATAATGGAATTATAAATAAATAATTTCAACAATTTTTAATATGATCTATATTTAACAATTTAATATTTAGTAGGGTACTTAGAGAATTCAATAATATTATAGTTCTTAAGCAACTTGGTGTTGAATTAAGTAAATGATTAATAACTAAATGAATTATTTTGTTTCATTTCATAAAGAAGAATCAAAGAAGATCAAAAAAGAATCGAACTAAAGAAACGAGAAATAGTAGAAATTGAAAACTATTTATATCTAGGACAACCCATTAATACTATTGGAACACTTATAAATGAGGTGAATAAGAGAGTAAAAATGAATTGGTGTTGTTTGGTAGAAATTCATATATTTTGAAGTCGGATATTCCTCTATGTTTAAAAAGAAATGTTTTCGATCAATGAATTTTATTTATTTTCGCCTATGGTAGTAAAACATAAGTGCCAAAATGATTCAGCGGATCAGGACAACACAGAAAAGTATGAAAAGATATATGATGAGAATTACACGAAAAGACAAAAAAGAGTGGATCAGAGAGAAAGCAAAAGTTACGAATTTGATGGCAAAAGTAAAAAATTTGAAGTGGAAATAGCCTGGTCATTTTAAAAAAAGAGGGCATCACTAATCATCAACATAAATTATTAAATGGAAACCTAGATATATAAGAAGAGTCATAAAGAAACCCATAGATAGAAAGAATAGAAGAGATAAGGGAAATCATCGGAATTGGCTAAAAAAAGAAGGCATTGGATCAGTCGAAGTCGAAAGTTTTAAGAGAGGCCTTCATCCACCAGTAAATTGAGAGGGACTGATGATGATGTATACAAATGACTGGTGATGTAGTAGCTATCATTACCATCTGACAAGAAAAAATGCGTTTGATCCTCGGTCGAAGATATAATGGAGATGTGGTACTTTAACCGAAATGAAGATAATATTCTTAAGAGAATAAATCCTAAATGAAAAATTCTCACCAATTCGCCTGGTCAGCTTAGTGAATATGACTTAGTACCAGTGAATGATAAACATTCAACGAAGTATTTACACAGCAGTTGGCTGATATAAGCTGATGATAAATATACATAATCATCAGTATACATACACATAATTTATCAAATCATACATACATACATACATATACATCAATATTGTATATCATGTATGGATGTATATTATTATAGATAATAGTGAAATTTATTAAAAAATATATACATTTCCTAATTGACATCGATTACGAATATAAATGCGTTATATTATCCTTGACGAATTTTTTAAAAAATACCAGTATTATAATATAGTCAATAATGAAAAACATAAAATATATTTTATACAAAAATTCAATTTTCGGAGAGCTCTTCATCTAGCAAATGGACGAAAGATGCTGATGATAATACAAGAAAAATAATCGAAAATACACTAAAACTGAAAAATTGTATGTATACGTAAAATGGTACATCAAAATCGAAAAATAAAGCTGAAAAGAATGAACGAATTACTTACATTTCAATATATTATCTATTTTTATCATAAAATAGTTTACAATTAATGTAGATATTTAATTTTAATTCTATAAACCTATGATCTAATATGTTAAAAGAATAATCGAAGAATATATAAAAAATATCTAAAAAATACCATCTATACAAGGGTCGTTTGATAAGTATGGTAAAAAAGTAAGAAAAACTGAATTTAAATACATGAATTAATTAATTAAATTAAACAATAAATAAATTTACCATACTTATCAAACGACCTTTATATTAGAATTGTCCAGCTGCTATCAAAAATGAAAAAATAACTTAAAATATTTAATCATTGGTATTTAAGAAAAACATACCTTAAAATTTTAAAATCTTTTTATTCCTTTGTGTAATAATTATGTAAACATTAAACTAAACACAGTATATAGTAAGTGCATATATTTCTGTTTAATTACAATTATGACAGTATGTCATTACTTTCACGGATGTAAGGAACTTGTGCTTTCAATTTGAATAAAATCCAACCAAACAAGTTTAAGAAGAAGTTATTTATTTAACAATTTTATAAATTTTCTATATGCATACATGTTCAGATGAATAATTTTTAATTTTTGTATCACTGATAATAAATATCTATTCATAAAGGCGTTTATTAAAAAAATCCTATTTTATAAAAATTATACATCTTAGTTTCTCACATTTAACAGCAATTTTTTTGGCTTTAATTTTTCTTATTTCTATTCTCAATCACATTACTAACTGAATTTAAAAAATATTAATTTCTAATATATATGTTCTAAATGTGCATTATTGAATGTCTATTCTATCTCTACACAGGCAATACGATTTAACAGAAAATAATTATTTTTTGATTAATTTTTATTTAATTTATATTTGCTTAAAATTCGTTTAATATATATATATATATATATATATATATATATATATATATATATATATATATATATATATATATATATATATATATATATATATATATATATATATGTACGTATTTATGTATGTATTGTTGGAATTCATTACTAATATCCAATACTTTAGAAATTCTTTTATTCAAATTTGAAGACATCACATATAGTCTATTATAATTGACTAATTGTTCAATTAAGAATATTTCCAGTGCTATTTTTTAACCCTTTCGCTAAAACGGAGTTAACCACCAGTAAGCTGCTGCTATATAAGGCAGTTGAACCGCATCGAATGTAACACCTCCTACTTTGTCGATTATGTAAATTATTTGTTAATTCCAGTTATTTCAGATTATTATATAACTAATTATAAACACACACACACATATATATATATATATATATATATATATATATATATATATATATATATATATATATATGTCGAAATAATAATTATAAATAATAAATATAACAGTGGTATCTAATAATTATAAATCGTTGACGGGTGAATGAATTCACCTTTAATGGACAATGGATACTCTACGTTGGGAGACTATGGTCACCTTTAGTACGATAAGTTTAAAAAATTTTAATGACTAAATTTTGTTATATTTTTAGTTGAATTTAAGAAAATTTAAATGTATTTTTCTATTTTTTTATATATTTATTGTTGAAAAAATAATTTATCTATTTATACATCAAATTTTTTTTTCATAATTCAAGAGTGGTATTGTATAAACAATTATATTTATTTAATTAATTGATACTGATAACACTTCGTTAATTAGGTTACCATTTTTATATGAGTAATGTTTTATTATTATTGTTACTAATATAATAAGTCTAACTATAATAAGTCAAAACAACAATCACTATTTTGTATTTCTTTATAGAAAATTGTTAATTCTTATTATTATACAATTTATATATATATATATATATATATATATATATATATATAACAAGCCCAGATAAACTTGAAAAAGTACACAAGAATTCAATTAAGTAAGTGATAAAATCGATCATATGATAAACCTCAACAAAATAAAAGTAGTCAATGAATTTTCAAATCAAACTAAAAGAAGAGAAAAGAAAAAGATGAAAACTATGCATGCATATCTTGAACAACTATTATATACTAAATATAGGTGACGAAAATTTTCTACTAAGCTAAAAAAATCTTAATACGTGCATATTTATTTTTAGTTTATTTTTCTTATTTTTTAATATATATATATATACTCGTAATTATACGAGGGTAATCCCATAAGTACCCGGCCTGACCTAGAGATGGCGGTAGTTGTTTGAAAAATATCACTGTATTAGAAAGTACACAATCTATAAGCATATGTTTCAAGTTTGAGGACGCAACGTTGTTTAGTATTTGTTTGGCAGCCATCAATAGTGAACGTTTTCAGTGAATTTGTGAAAATGGAGAAAATTGGTCATCGTTACGTGATACAATGCTTTTATTTGAAAGGCCTCAGTCCAACATTGGTTTATATATTGAAAAGCTGAACTGGATTCTACTCTGGGTGCGTCTGCTCCTTCGTTTACAACAGTGAAATATTGGGTAGCAGAGTTTAAACGAGGCCGTACGAGCTGCCAAGACGAGCATCGCAGTGGTCGATCAAATGAGGTGACGACTCCAGAAATGGTGAAGAAAATCCACAAAGCGGTACTGTATGATCGTCGACTGAAAGTGTGCGAGCTAGCAGACATAGTAGGCATTTAAAAAAGTCCGGTACATCGCATATTATCTGAAAATTTGGACATGAGAAAGCTGTGTGCAAGATGGGTGCCGCGTTTGCTCACACTCGAGCAAAAACAGTGTCGTGAAGATGTTTCAATCGAGTGTTTAGCGAAGTTTCACAGTAACAAAGCAGACTTTTTGCGCCGTTTCATAACCATGGACGAAACATGGGTCCATCACTTCACGCCCGAGACAAAAGAACAATCAAAACAATGGACTGAAAAGGGACAACCGGCTCCAAAGAAGGCGTAGACCGTTTCATCTGCAGGCAAGGTCATGGCGTCGGTTTTTTGGGATGCGCGTGGGATAATTTTCATTGACTATCTCAAAAAAGGAAAAACTATCAACGGCGAGTATTATGCGAACTTATTGCAACGTTTGAGCGAAGAAATCAAGCAAAAACGGCCGCATTTGGCTAAGAAGAAAGTGTTGTTTCATCAAGACAATGCACCAGCTCACAAATCCGTTATTGCAATGGCAAAAATTAATGAATTAAAGTTTGAATTGCTACCTCATGCACCCTATTCGCCAGATTTAGCCCCCTCGGATTATTTTCTGTTCCCAAACTTGAAAAAATGGCTCAGTGGTCAAAGATTTCCCAAACGATGAAGAAATGATGTCGGCAGTTAATGGGTATTTTGAGGAGCAAGACAGTTCTTATTATAAAAAGAGTATCGAACTTATTGAACATCGCTGGGAAAACTGTATAGAGCTGAAAGGAGATTATGTTGAAAAATAAATATATTTTTTTCTAAAATTTTTGTGTTTTCTTTGTTGGGTTGGGTACTTCTGGGACTATCCTCGTATATATAAAATCAATGAATTTCTAGATCAAAGAAGAATCAAACTAAAAAAGAGAAATATAAGAAATTGAAAACTATTTATATCTGTGACAACTTTATTAATACTAATAATTTATGGATAAAGTGAACAGGAAAGTAAAAACAGGATGATGTCAGTTTGAAAGAAATTCATTTATTGTGAAATCAGACATTTCTTTATTTTTAAAAATAATTGTTTTTAATCAATACATCTTACCTGTTCTCATCTTTGAGAAAGAAGCATTGATCTTGAATACTAAAATGATTCAATGGTCGAGAACAACACAGAGAAGTATGAAAAGATATAAGTTGAGAATACACGAAAAGATAAGAAGAAAAATAAACGAATGATTGAACGGAGAAAATAAAACTTACGGAGATTATAGCAAAAATTAAAAGTTTGAAATGAAAATGGGTCAAGTTATTGATTGCAAATCTAGACATATAAAAAGGCCCAGGAAAAGATCATATATGAGACAAAGAAATAGGTAAATTCGTCGGAGTGGACTAGAAGAGAAAGGCGTTAATTAGTCGAAATGGAATCTTTTGGGAGACCTTTATCTGGCATTGGATTGGGAGATATGATATATATATATATATATATATATATATATATATATATATATATATATATATATATATACAGTGTCGGACAAAAGATAAGCAACTATATGGAAACTGCAGTAATGGTCTAAATATCAACAGTTAATAAAAATATAGAAATGATCGGATTGCATCAAATTAAAACACTTATATCATATTTTAAAAATATGTAATCAACTATATTTATTTCCTTATTATAACAAGAAAAATCACATTGAACAAAATTATCTTATATTTTTACGCGACAAAAGTTAAGCAACTCTGTCGCTTCACTTATAAACTAACTTGGTGCTTACATGATCAGATATCTATTCGTATAATTAATCGGTTAAAAATAAACAAACTCGCTTATTTATTAATTATTGAAATAAAAATGTGAAAAAATGCTTACTGCAAGGACGTGTATAAAATTGAAATATTTTGCTAATTTTATTCTTCTTATTAGACATTTTTGAAGAATACCAATGAATATTCAATTGTAACAAAATCAATATTATATTGAACTGAAATAATGAAAAAAGTTAAATTCATTTTTTGAAAAACAATGATAAGCAAACTATCAAAACAGATAAACTGACTTTTAACATTGATAGAAGAAAACTAAATTAATCTTTTTATGACAAATTTTCTTAAACATCCAATAAAATTATAAAAAAAATAAATTATGAAAAATGGTAAGAATAAAAATATAATGATACGGTAATTCTAAAATAGCTGTTAAATTTAATACGATCTACCAAAATAATTTCAATTATTAAATAATTACTGAAAAATACATTGGGACTAAATGTAAAAACACGACAATGAATTATAAATAAATCAAAATTTGAAGTATTTGAAAATATAGAGAAAATAAAAAACATATCAAATAGGCTCTAACGATGATGGTATTGCCATCGAAATGCGCATTACCCGACTATTGTTATAAACAAAAAATGAACAATAAGTGATTATTGAACACATTAAATCATATAATGGTGTTGCGGATCAAAATTCATTTATGTTAAAGTGAATTCGCCACAGTTCTAAAACAAACAATAAGAAGAACAGTTTAAAGTATTTTAAATTAGTTAAGGAAATTATACACTAAAACAAATAATAAATTATCTTTTCTAATAATTTCGATTAAAATCTACTTTCTAATATTATTTTTATGGTATGTGTATGTGCGTATCTGTGTACATACATACATACATACAAACATATATATATATATATATATATATATATATATATATATATATATATATATATATAAACAAATATGTATAATTGATCAATATAATTCAATGACTAAGTTCAAATAACCTAGGAAATACATACGTGTTTTCTATTCAATTCAATACAACACTAATTTCAAAATAAAAACTTACTTTTAGTAAATATTCAATGTTATTGATAATATTAGAATAAAGATAACAATGAGCAATTATTACACTATTGCATTGGCATTAAAAATCTCGTTCTTTTGTTACTTATAGTGATAAATTTGAAAAATAAAATTACCTCAACATTTAAAACAACATCTGATATTATTTTCATTAATACTGCTACAACATAGGCTCGCCTTAAAAAAAAGTAGAATCAGAATAATTGAATGTTATAAAAGGTAAAATATAAATATATTTTTCAAACATCCACAAATTGACTTATATCAATTCTTTTTAATCCACTATATATATTAGTAGTATATGATTTTATAAAATTAATGTTGATAATTACTGAACTAGACAATAACACATTTCAAAAGAAAAAATCACAAATAAATGCTACTTTAAATATCTAAATTTAAAATTAGCGGAATTGAAACAAAAAGACTTTTTTGGTAGTTTAACATTGGAAATACAGAGGTTCATTAAACACTTTGTGAAGGTAATTTACAAAATGTAAATCTGTTTACTCAGATCTAAAAATAATAAGCGTCAGATGATACAAAATACTTTTGTATTTTTTTTAGTGCAATACTGATCTACTATATTTACTTGATTCTAAATTACTCTTTTTTTTATTACAAACTGCTATTAGTTAATTACTAATACATATTTTTTACGATCAAAAAAAATTCTGTCAAAAAATAATTATTTTATCTTATAAAATAAACACAGAAAATATTTATATGAAAAAAATCTATATAAAGTGAATTTTCGAAAAATATTTTAGTAGTATTTAAAAAAGTACAATACATGATAAAATTATTAAATATAAAATTTTTGAATATAATTATTTAAAAATATACCTGATTTTTCTGCTGTTAAAAAAATTGCCAAGTATTTTCAATTCATACTCTTAATATACTTATTACAATTTTATGAGAACATTTTTAATTTTATTTAAATAAATAATTCATAATAAAAAAAATATCATTAAACAAAAATATGTCAACGTTGCAAATTCTATAAAATAAATGTTGTTATTAAATATATATATATATATATATATATATATATATATATATATATAAATTAATTTATAAATAAAAATGATTCTTTATATTTTAATTATTTTCTTCATGTGTAAAAATTATTTTTAACATTTATTTTTTATTAGACAATTAATTTTTAATATACTATATATTTATTATTTTCTTTTTTTAAAAAAAAGAATTAATTAAAAATACCGCCTTAGTAAATTCATCCATATGGATATTTTCAATACCATCAACTTTCTAAATCAGAGTTCTCCACTATTTGCCTATGAATATACTTTTATGATAAAAAGATTCAACACACATGAAAAAAAATTAACAAAATATTATTTATAAAAAACCGAAAACAATTTATTTACTTTTATAAAATGTTAATCCATTAAAACTATAAATACAATAACTGATTTAGATCTACTATTAATCAATACTGCCACAAGCAAAACTGAACTGTAAACTGACCCGACCAAAAAGGAATAAACGCACTAATCTTGTAGAATTCTTGTCGCATTGTAAATCGATTTTTATTGAATCTCTAAACAGTTTTCAAACATATAGCATATAAATATTATATATATATATATATATATACATATATATAAATATCAATTTATATATTATCTAGTACAACAAAATAATACAGCTATAATCAACATTTTATTATAATATATTCACTCTAATAAAATAAAATAATTTGTTATAATTATATATGAAAAAAACAATAATACTACCAAACATTTTATTCAATTCTTTTCATTGTAAACTCTTTCTTTTCAGCTCGTTTATTATTTCACATTTTATATTTCATTTTTAGTAACACGCACACAAAATCACGAAGCGGCATCAGTCAAAGATATTCACGAATCACTTGTTATATGGATGTTTAAATTGTGTTGTATAAAAAATAGATAAACAAAACTGAGGAAATAATATCAAGTATATAACGCATGCATTATAAATATTATAATATAAGAAATCTGATATTGCGTTTTAAAAAAATACGATGCTAATAAAAGTATTGGCAATACAGTAAATAAAAAAATAATTTTAAACATACAATGTACATGAAATTAATTTCGTTTTTTTTTAAAAAAAATGTATATTTTTAATACTTCAAATAAATATCTTTAATCATATTTTTCAAATCTATAAGTGTATTAAACATATAGGATAAATTCAAAAATATTATTATTCGTTTGGTGCTGCGGAAAATCCATACATACATACATACATACATACATACATACATACATACATACATATATATATATATATATATATATATATATATATAATAAACATACATCACATCATGAGATTTTAAAAAAAAATCCAATAATCAATTACTGATCATTTTATTCGATAATATATTAGATTGTATTGGAATGGACGTATTTTTATTTTTGAATTTGGACGTTTATTAATCGAATTTAAAACGTATGTATTGAATAAAAATAGTCTCCACTGACGTGACTGCACTTTTCCTAATGCCAATTTTAAAAAGAAAATCAGGAGAACGAGAAGCTAAAAAGTTATTAAGTACACTTTTTACAACGTTCTTTTCGTTGATATGTTCCTCTGCCAAACAACTATCGATAAGTGTAAAAAAGTGGTAATCTCTCGGCGATACGACCGGAAAATAAGACGTGTGAGGGAAAATTTCGTAGTTCAATTCTGTCATTTTTTTATTATTTGCTTTGAAATATGTAGTCTAACGTTATGAAGCAATCACATACTGTGTCTGTTTGTTTACCAATGCCAGCTCTCTCGAATGCGCAATTTGTCATACATTGTTTCAATTTCGTGATAATATTTCTCATCAATAATTATTTCATCTCGTAACACAAATGAAAAATGAATAACGCCCCTTGCAGATCACCATACAGACATTGAAACTTTGTCCTGCTAAAAACTCGTTTTCGGCATATGTTGTGATGTTTCTTTCGCATCTGGCCAATATACAAAACAACGACGGTTATTATATAGGATTATTATAGAGGAAATCAGTTTTTGTTCTGATAAATCAAAGAATAACAGATTTCCAAACGACGTAATTCGTCTCTCTCGCTGAGTTCGTGTGGTACCCATTTCTCGAGCTTCTTGATAATTTCCAAGGCATTCAGATGCTTAAAAATGATTGAATAATGAACAGTTAATCTTTCCACAATTTCTTAGACATTTATACACGGTTCGGCTTGAACCGAATATTTTTAAATATCTTCATTGATGACGTATGACGCATATTTGCTAGACAAGTTTCGAAATTTATATCACCAGAACGAAAATTTTGAATCAACACCTAATGATTCGCTCACTCACAGAATCCTTACCAAAAGCCATATTAATGTTCCGCATTATCTCATTATCGTACTATGCTGAAATTTGAACTCGTATAAGAATAGTATTCTTATTTTCCCTTGTTTCCACATGGCTATAAAAACGATTTACAACTACCTGGAACTCACAATATAAATAAGTTTATATTCCTAAACTCATATGTGATATGTGTAGTTTTCATATTGTATAAATACAACGTAATTTATGTAAACAAAGTTGAACTACAAGAGTGGAAAATTTAAATTTTGAAAAACGCCCATTTCATTTTTGACGACCTAATACATTTTAATAGCCATGTAAAAATCCAAATATTGCTTTTCAAATGAAATCATCATAAAAAAATATTATAATGCAAAGTTCTGAAGGTAAATTCTTAGACATTGAAATACGCATTATCAAATAAAAAAATGATCAATAATGATTAGTGAAAAAGTATATAAAATATGATACTGTCATGAGTTACTCATTAGCGTGAACATAAAAATATTACTGTTATAAGCTAATAAATTAAAAACGATAATAAGAATAAACTCAAAAAATATTTTTTTTACATTTAATACTAATATAGAAATAACAAACTATGTTACATTTAATACTAATATATAAAATGCAAACTATGTAAAAATAAATACAAAAATGTGTACAAACTATGAGAAAATGAGTCATGTTGAAAAACCGTATTTTATAATAAAAGAGCTTTATACATTTATAAATAAAGATTTCATGTAAGGTAATATGCTACAAAAAATAATTGATAAAATAGCCTTCGATTGAAAAATATTGGGCTACAATAGGATTTTGATCTTTATGCTGGAAAAAATTGTTTGTTGTTATTTTAACCTATTCCTTAATTATTTTTAATTGAGCACTCTTCATATTTGTTGTATGATATTGATAAATGGTAAAATACTAAAAATGGTAGAAGATAATTGTTTATATTTTTTGATAAAATACATAAACAATTTTTATACATTGTAATTACAATGTGTAAAGTTATGGATTGTTTACTTTAAATGTCAGTTTTTTCGAAACTGTAAGTTAGATTTTTTTTAAATATTTTTAGATACGATTAATCAAAGCTATATATTGTTAAAAAAATAGATTTCTCATCATATTAGGTGTCATATATTTTAAAAAACATAAATTTCATTTGTACTCTACAAAAATTAATTAATTTTAAATATTTAATTCGTGTTAGCTCTTTAAAACTAGGTCATTATTCCAAATTGAAAATATTAAATACCTTTTTTCGTTAAATATTCCTATTTAATAAAATAATTATTATTTACCTATATTCCAATGATGTACACATATATACACATACACACACACGATACGCGCGCACACGCACACGCACACACACACACACACACACACATATATATATATATATATATATATATATATATATATATCATGTATATAGGTTGGCCCAAAAGAAACTGAAAAGTTTGGACATCTATTTAATTTCTTACTGTCATTCACTATTCTTTACTATCCTTCAGTTTTATTTGGGGCGCCTTAATATGTATATGTATATATATATATATATATATATATATATATATATATATATATATATATATATATATATATATATATATATATATATATATATATATATAGATATATATATATATATATATATATGATTTTTTGTAGTGTCGGAGATTAACCTAAAAAAGATTTTAAAATGATAGCCATAATCTCAAAAGGACTAATTAATAAACTTTACTACAAATGTTATTTTGTTATTTATCTCGAAATAATTAGAGATAATCTTTATTTTAAGCAATTTAAAAATAAAAAAAGTATTTAAACAGTTCAATAATATTATTTAAAAATATTTTCCACGAATATAGAAACTTTTCAAATAAACTTTTACTTTAAAAATATTTCTAATAATTTTATATAAAGCAATATAATAATTTCTATATGCATACATATCTGTTAGTATCACTGAATCATTTTATTAAATGCTACTTTACATATTATTTTGTGTTATTAGAAATATTGATTGAAATTGTTCGAACGAAAATTAGAATTACTATTTTAAAACCATAAATTTCTATTACAGTTTTAAATAGTTACTTAATGTTTACTTTTTGTTACTTGTTGATATCTAATTGAAAGGCGATGTCATCATTATTGAAAAGCGCATAATCGAAAAAGGTAAAAATCAAGTTTTTTGTGCATGATTAATAATGCTATAAAAAGAAACAATTCATTATCTGATTAAAATTCTCTTAAATCACAAACTTAATAAAAATAACAAACATATAAACAAAAGTTGTGAGCTTCAGTTTATTTTTCAAACTTTCTTACTCAAGCTCCTTATTTATTTACTAGAACTATCCATCCTATGTGTTAATTAACATTTCCTTAACATGAAACAAAGAGCATTACGTTGAATTCTTTCTATGTTTAACACAATTGAATGAGATTACTCCAGCACTATAATATATAATTTTTTAATAAACAATAAGTCACTTTATTTTGTTTAAAAGTTGATGCGTATTTCGATGGCCATACAATCATCGTTAAAAGCTCTGCATTATAAAATCTGTTAACCTATTGATCTATCATATTCTTTCTATGCTTTTGATATTGAATGTGGATTTCATATATTTCCGCAGTATTCAAACAGATATCTTACCAAAGTCAAATATATTTCTTCTTTAATAACTTTTTTAAATTTACTTTTCATAAAAAAAAACATTTTTATCAATATTTCTTACAATATTTGAAATATGTATATACTTTCCATGATAAAAAATGATTATAATGTGAAATCGAGAAATATATAGTAAAATGTGTGCGTTATCTATAATTTGGACATAATTCCTGTTGAAAATAAAATAAACAAGGGATAAAATAGAGAAAACCTTACCAAATATAATATATTATGTAAGGTCATATTAAAACTATTTTCTGTGAAAAAATTGAAATTAAAATTTCTAAATTGGCGCAGTTATAAAGAATTGTTTAAATTTTATAATTTATGTATAGGAATCCAAAAAAATATTAATTTATTAATTGAGATAAAAAATACCGTATATTTATTAAAAGTACAAATAATTTTGTTGGCAATAAAAGATTTACAATTTGAACAAAAATTATTTACTGATTTTCTCAAAATTATTTATTCTTAACAAACATATAAGGATGCGTGTGTATACAAATTTCTTTTATATTACTACTACTACTAAAATACTTTTCGAAGTTCTAAATTAATAACAGGGTATAAAAAATAATTTCGTGAGGTATTATATGGTTGTAACTATTACATATTAAAATTGCAAAAAAATACATGCCGAATACTATTTACGGCTTTACCTATATAAGTGAGAAATTTTAACGTGGTTATGTTTTTTGCCGTTACAATGTATTATTTATTTACATTTATATTGTATATAATATATATATTTAAAATGTGTGTATGTGGATAACAAAAATATGGTTTAAATAATAAGCACATATCCTTTTACAGGATTATTTTTAAACGAGTTTTTTTTATCTGTTACAAACACATTCATATATATTCACATATTCTTTTCAAATTAATTATACGAATAATGAATACTTACATAATAAACATTTCAGTTGTAAATTACCGGTAGAATATTTTATATATTAAACTTACAAGCACTATTTATGCTATTTGTTTTTTTTAAAAAGTTCTAAAATTAATTATACAGTAAGTAAATATATTAATCATAATTTCAATACTGAAACACTGTTGCTCGAAACACGTTCATTGCCGAAAAATCCAGTCTGTAATTTGTTATACAGTTATTACAATAAATAATCTGTATACAAACGTGTTTACCAAAACCGCAATTACTTTTTTTCAAAAAATAATGCTCTCGAGACATTCTTCATTGACGAAATTCTAGTTACATGTTTATTGATCAATAGAGATGTTTTCAAAAAATCAAGATGTTTTATTATAAGCTGTTCCATTTTAATACACAAATGGTAACAAAGATATGAATGTTAAATTTTGATAATAATTAAAATGGAAATTTAGTTTATGAAATATAAAAAATAAATGGTTTGACTCAAAGTAATGTTTTAATAATTTTATTTTAAATTTGATATTACTTTTTTTAATAATTTCAATATATGAAGAGTTTCCAACGGTTAATATAAATAAATAACAAATGTTGTATTTCAAAATTAAATGATAATTGATATAACATTGCATTTTATTATTATTAATGCAACAATGTAAAAATAAAAGTAATGTGAAAGAAATTATTTTTTTATATCTCATCATTTGCAAAAATCAAATCGATAAAAAATATTTACATATATTTTTATAAATTACTTCATTCTATAAATGTTATAAAATAAGGTAATAATTTAATAATCAAATTTGAATCTAAACTTTTATCTATTTTCCAGATTTCAATATAAAAATTGTACTTCAATTACACCAAAAAAATACATTTTGATAGTCTAAAATAATCGAAATAAAAAGAATTCTTTTCAAAAACTATAAATAAGCATAAAACAGAAAAACAAAATTAACAAATCAGCTTGAAGGAGACATGAATGTTTTGACAATAGCAAAATGAGTGACAGTGTTCATACGTATGTAAATTTTGTCCTACTTCTTTCTTGAAATATTTTATTAACACCGTGACAAAATATGTACATACATACATATTATGATGACAAACTGCTCATATTTTTTAAATTTGTAATCATTAAACGAATGTTCTTTAATAAAATATATGTTTACTTTTATTCGAAGTAACAGATCAACATTTTTTTTTATAATTAAAATGATTATGGTTTCTATTTTACGAAAAAAATATGAAACCAAACGAAAGACTGGAAAATTTAATTATTACTAAGTATAATATAATTTAAATGTATAAATAAACTAAGAGTATTTTAACCAAATTTTGTAATGAATTCCCAAATCTAAATGATAGTTAAATAATAATAATAATCAATAATATTTGTTAAATTGATTTTTTTTCTGGAATTAAAATAATATAACTGTAGTTAATAGATTTTGAAAAAAATGTTCAATAATACTTTAACATTAACTGTTATTTTTAACTCACTAATGCCTACAATTAATTAAGACATAATGTGACTTGTTCAATTTGTACTTCTCTTAAAGCATTTTTTTGTGTTCCCCCATAAAATACAAAATAAATCTCAAAATAATCAGTAGAGATAAAAAAAATAAACTAAAATAATAGAATCACATTTTATACGTTCATTACACATAATGGCCCCAATAAGATTAAAGAATGTAAACTAGGATTGAAGGATACATTCTTTAGTCTCATTTGGGCCTGTCGAGATGACCCATCTGAGGATAAATACTGAATAATAAATTCTTACCAATTTGCTTGATCAACGTTGTGAGTGTGAGCAAATACCAGTGAATAGTAACTTTATCTAGTAATGAACCGATATAAGCTGAATGTGATATATATATATATATATATATATATATATATATATATATATATATATATATACATATATAATATAGTAATAATAATATTGCCATTTAAAAAAAATCCTTTCAATATAATTCATTCCCTGTTCTTACACTCTTCGCAGTACGAGTTAAAAGAGACCATTACCATTCTGTTACTAACAGATAGTAATTAATTTCCTATTATTTTTACAATGATTATATCAATTTTGTTCTAAATAAGTTTTACTAATCTTAAAATTTATTTTAAAAAACGATTAAAAATATATTTAGAACAATTATTTAATGTCAAAAATAATTGCACATGCTCGTAGTTATGTGTGTGTGTGTATGTATGTATATATATATATATATATATATATATATAATTCCATCGCAAAATTAATGTCATTAATCTACTCCGATCTATTATCTCCGAACTTCAATGATTGCAAATATACATCATTCATGATTGCAAGTATCACGGAGAAGCGAGCAAACCGAATGAGTGCTGTAGGGGCAGGAGAGGTTGTCAAACATCGCTAAATTCTTCGATGTAGAATTTGAAGGCAAAGGCACTGGATCGCTACAAATAGAATGTTTTGGTAGACTCTTCGTCCAGTAATGGATAAAAAAAGAGTATATTATATATATATATATATATATATATATATATATATATATATATATATATATATATATATATATGTATATGTACATATGTATGATGTTATGAAGTGTATATATACTATATAGTCCCTTATTTTTAATGGTTGAAAGCATGAGGTTAACAACCTCATCTTGTAAAAGACAACTATCAAGGAACTTTGACAAAGCATGGATCTATTGAGTTGCATTGTTAGAAAGGCCATGGCTCCACAAAGAGTTATAGTATCAGAAAGAAGAAGATATATATATATATATATATATATATATATATATATATATATATATATATATATATATATATATATATTAGTATGACTACAATAAAGACGACTGACATATAATTATCAATATGACCTTAATTTTAATTAAATTTTCTTACGCTGTTATCAATTGTTAAAATTCAGGAATGCATTTATCACTAAAAAGAATTAAAATAAAACTGAATATAATTATGGGGTATAAAATAAATTACATTGTTCATTTTGTCAATAAAAAATCCAAATGAATTGTAAACATCTATTATCGAAACAATTAAATGTCTTATGATTCAATTATTAAATTATAAAATATGGTTCTTTTTTTAAAAAACATAAAATATAATATTTATATTAAATGCATACTGACTTTTAATGGAAATGAGTTGTCGTCCCCACTGCACCATTCCTAAAAGAATCCATATTTTAACAATAGAAAAATCACAGTGTGAAATTTCAAAGAGTACAAGCTATTGAAAGAAAATAGTGGAATTTTGGAAATGCATTAAAAGCCAAAAAAAATAAAAAATAGAATCAAAAAACCACATTAATCATTTGATTATAGAATCGAAACCTAAAATTAATCATTTGATTATATGTATAAATCGAACCTAAATAAATTATCAAAATATGATTTGTTTGAGATAATTGCACACTCAATTAGAAGAAAACTTCGAAAAATAAACAGAATCAATAGAATACTCCCTTTTGATATTTAAAAATAAATAATAAATGAGGACTTCAGTTTGTAAATAATCACATACTCGTACTTTAAAATATCTTAAGAAGGGTTATAATATGGCGAAATAATTTATAAAACGATGTAGACAACATTATATAACCTGGTCCTAAAAGCAGACATGTTATTAAACTACAAGAATAGAAATATCTTCCAAACTAAGCTAAAAAATATGAACCATAAGAAAATAAAACAAACCTTATGAAATATTTTTAACCTATTTTATTTGATCCGATAAAACATCTAACAGATATTGTGGTTGGATTTTAAAGGAACACTATGCCAATAAAATAAATTTATCAACAATCAATGATTCTAAAAACATTTTTACGAGGTAAATAACTGTTGTGGTACATAATTTATTGTGATTTATTTAATTAATATAATATTCTAAATTTTTAATCACTGGAAAACTGGGCCACGAATCGAGAAAAAATGCCATCAATCAATATGGGTGTCAAAATGAAATAAAAATTATAAGAAAGAATAGACAATCCATTTTCAGTGAAGCCGTTTATTCGGAGTACACTGTTAAATTATGACCAGATATTTTTTTGCGTTCTATCAAAAAAAAATTTTTTAAGCGCAGTATTTCTCTTCGTAATTTTAATTTACTGACATAAAAAAGTTAACAATTCTTAAAAAAAGAAAAACGTCATTGTTTCAAAAATGTATAGTCAATTTCACAAATTAAAATACATATTTAAATATTTATGTAGATTAATTGAAGTTGACACATATTGGAATATTAAAATATTATTAGTAATTTAACCATGAATCGTTTTAAATCATTTAAGCTCTAAATATATAAAAAAAATTATATCAATTATTTTTGTATATAAATCATAAATAATAAAATAATATTTTACGTCGTTTTCAAAATGAAAGTATTAAAAAAAATAAGTTATAATATGCTATCGTATTGCTTATATTTTCAAAATTCAAATAATATTACGAATATTTTAAAATTAATTAACTTAGTAGTTAAGAAAATTGACCAGAAAAACATTATTGTTAAAAACATTGATTTTTCATTAAAAAATTAACTCATATAAATGTATAAATTATATAAAAAAAGCTTAAGAGAAAAAATAGTCTTAAATAATTAAAAGATCTTAAAATCAACAAAAGATAAAAATGTTTTAAAAATGGATCTAATAAATATCACAGAAAATTAAATATTAACTTTAATGCAAATCTAAACTTCAATGTAATATATATGTATATAATCAGAAGAATTTTATAGACAATATCCATATAAAAAGCTTGTATCAAATATCACTCTTTATAAAATGATATTTACAAAATAAAATAAATTTCGCCTAAAAAGTTTAAAATCATTTGCACTTCAATGAATAATTATTTTGTAAAATTCAAGTTATTTTATTTGACTCAAGTAGTTATAATCAACAGTATGAAAACACTTTAACCTGATGATTTTAAATACAAAATATAATAATACTATGTATTTATTATATATATATATATATATATATATATATATATATATATATATATATATATATATATATATATATATATATATATATATATATATATATATATATATATATATATATATATATATATATATATATATATATATATATATATATATATATATATATATATATATATATATATATATATATATATATATATAAAGCACACTTCACAAAATTTTCCAAATTAATAATTTTAAAGTAAAAAAGTAAAATAGTATTTTTGATTTTTATAAAAACAAAATATAATAACATTAAAATAAAAATTATATTTTTTTCTAGACAAGTTATTTGAAACTAATACAAAATTTTTCTTCAGTAAAATGTAATAAAAAATGTATGAAAGAGTTTAATAGGCGAAAAGTCCAGAATAAGACATTATTCGAATAAATTTTCATCCGATCAATATTGTTATCATTTCTAATTATAAAAAAGATTAAAAATCTAATGACTAAAATTAATCTTAGTCTAACTACTCAACTAAATCACAAAAATAATCATGTCATTTTAGTTAAAGTCGTTCTTTAAATAAATATTTAATTGAATAAAAAATTTAGTCAAATCAAAATTCATTGGTATAAAAATTGAATCGAATTGAAATTTTAAGAATTGACTAAAAATATCATGTTATTTTTTTTCCTTACGTACTCTTTTCTTCTTCGGGAATATATTTATTTGTTAAACAGGATTCATCCCATTTTATCGTCTAAAAGATGAAATGAAAATTATGATCAAAGTCCTTAAATGTCTTTCTTTTTAACTGTTTTATATACTTACATGAAAATAATTCATAAATTATTATATTTCATTATTAACGATTTAAAATAAAAATTAAATTTTATTAAAAACTATTTAGTATTTTTCAAACAAAATAATTGTCTTTGAATATTTAATTTTCAAATTTTTAAGATTTTTTGTAACGATTTAAAAGTCATTTAAAAATATTGCGTTTAAATAAAATTACATAATTTCGAATATTCAAATCAATTACTTTATTAGTCACTTTAAATGACTGATGCCTAATAAATCAATAACAAATCATGTTTAATTTATTAGTCATTAGTCACAAATTGATTTAACTCTCTTACTGAGAATGAAACGATCTATCGGCCCGGTTAGCTTATGCGAAAACTGCGAAGGGTCGATTTATCAGCCGTGTTTTTCTTCTTGACGAAAAATTCCATGGAAAAGGAGATTTGTTAAGAATAATTTTCTGCTTTTTCGCTGAAAATAGCGCCGCATTTACAGAATAAACATAGAAATTTTGGTCAACAGAAAAGGGTTAAGAAAAACTAATTTCAGACCAATCGTTTTATCAATCACTTGAAATGAATAGAATCTAAAACTAGTGATTAATTTAAAATGACTAAAATTCTAGTCATTACTTGTCATAGAATATTTTGTTCCTGGCAAAATCACACGAAATCTTGAAAAAAAAAACAATTCGATAATGGTATAAACATAATTACTAAAATAATATTTTTAATTAAATTTTATATATATATATATATATTATAATTATTTTTCATGTAGACAAAAGTATTTAATAATAAAACATACATTATAAATTTCATATAAATGTAAATTGAATTTTGCACTATAAAATACTACACTTTTAAAGATACGTGACCTATTTATAAAATGTCTATTTTAAAAGAAATTTGAAATGTGTTGACTATTATAATATATATATATATATATATATATAATATATATATATATATATATATAGTAATTCATATATTATAGAAATATTTCAGATATATCTAAATTAAACTGTATTAAACTATTTTATTATTAATAAAAGTTGTATAAATTCAAATCTTTGGTCAACAATTCGAATATCTATGATTTAGTAATTTAATGATTTATTAAATAAAATACTTTATTAATTAATTACTTTATTTCAAGCATACTAAGTTGGAAAAAAATAAAGCGAATAAAAATAATTCCAATCAAAGTTTTTATAAGCAATTCATGTATTTGGACATATTAACACGTAATTAGCTTTAAATGGTTAACACATATAGTTCCGAACCAATTTGTGGAAACTATCCGTTTATCGAATGTGCTATAAGTTATTAAATAATAATTTTATTGAAAAATAAAATTGATGCAATGACAAAAGTTTTTTTACAAAACAGTTTGATAAGTCGCATGTAGCACTAGAGCAGTGATGGCGAACCTTTTTGAGAAGTGGGTCAAATTTTGTTCATTATTTTTTGTAATACTAACCCGTGGGTCACTAAGTCAGTGGCGTCACTTGGAAAAAAGGGGGAGGGTGTGGTAAAAATGGTACCAATAATTTGGAAAAACCGAAAATTTGTTAATAGAAAAACTTGAAAATATTTATACTTTAATTTTTTAATATTTTCGATTGTCTGTTCTCTCTTTTATGATTTAAAAAATAAGTTCATAAAATAAATGCGTGGGTCATTTAAAAACCCTTCGTGGGTTAGTGTCTGACCTGCGGGTAATAGGTTCGCCACCACTAGACTAGAGACTCACGGTATAACCAACTGCGCTATGCCATATTGACGCATCAATTAATGGTATTATGATATAGTCTTATGATGATATTACATTTAATAGGAAAAATATCCAATATCGTAAATAGATAATCTAATGTAGAATATATACTACCCATGTGGTTTAGAAATTGTTAACATAAAACCAATCCATATATGATACTACCAAATACAATAAATCAAAAAAATAATTATGTAAATTTTTGTATTATAGTAAAGTTATTCATTTAATAAAAACCAAATCAATATACCTAATTTCCAAATACAATAAATCAAACAAATTTATAAGTTTTGTATTTTTGTCAAATGATTCATTTATTAAAAACGAATTAATAGGACGCTAATTGTGTATAAAAAATATTATTAGTGATTCATTTTAAAATATTTAAATGTTTTATATTTTTTGAAAAAAGTTGTATTAATGATTTAGTGTATATTAATTTAATTAATTTTCCAGAGTAATACGTATTTCCAGTTATTACGCGTATAATTATATTTTGTATACAAGATACAAATACATATATATATATATATATATATATATATATATATATATATATATATATATAAACACATACACACTTACTGATAATTTATCTTGTCATTTTAATTCTATTTAGTCTAAAAATAACAAATGTACTTCTAGAAAATATATACATATGTACATATTACAAAATTGATAAATATATAATATTTTACATATCAAATACATATATCAAATGTAAAAAAGCGGTAATACGAATAAAAAAGGAAAAAATAATGATTTATTGAATAATTATCATCTGATTAATTAAAATCGTACATTTGTTTTATGTGATACTTTTTAAGTTACAAAATATATCTCATTGAAGCATTTACTAACCTAATTATAGGAAAAAGTACATAAAAATATCTAATAAAGACTCATATCATTTTGTTAATAATTTAATATAGAAATAAAGTATGTTTATCCTTTTAAAAATGTATAAAAGGATATCCAAAAAATTGTAGTATGACAAATTTTCATAAAATAAAATAAATTTTGTTTGCAGAATTTTAATAGAAATAAAATTTCCATATTTTTACTGTCATATTCTATAACATTATTTAATTTACGCACATTTTTTATAAGTTAAAAGCATATCATTCGTTCTTCTTAACTTTTTATTAATAATATTTGCTCTTAATTTGTAACTATTTTAATTCTTTTCTAGAAATTTTAAAACCACAACTCTCTGATATAGCGTTAATTTTATTTATTAAAAAAACGATTATAATTAAATAAATGGAAATATTGCTATTTCTTACCAATGTAATTATACACTTTTTGACAAATACCAAATATTAATACCAAAACTACCATTTTTTAATAATTTATAAATAAATTAAAAATGTTTTGTTAGTTTAGAGCTATTTTTCATAAGTGTTTTTTTTTTAAATTTTATTTCAAAAATATTAACACATCGTATGCGGGAAACGTCTAAACACGAGGTTCGCATACTATCGCCCGCAAACAATGTGTTAAAGTACCAATTTGAGAATCTAGAGAAATTTCCGTAAAACATAAAAGCTATTATGCTAATATATGGACAATAGTTTCGTCCATTTATCAGTATTTTGTAATACTAAAGACAGAGCATTTAGTTATATATCAATTCTTGCATTAAAAAGGCTCTACAGAAAAATATTTTTGAAAAGTTACATTTATGTTATAAAATAAAATGGACAAAATCGAAAACATACGACACAAACGTATATTACAGAATTTAAAAAATGACAACAAAAAATGAGTAGTTTTTTTAAATTGAATTGAAAATCTGTATAAGAATTTTTAAATATGAATGATAATTTAAATTCAAATGTTTTGATGTCAGAAATTTTAAGAAAACAATCAGGAATGTTGGTGAAAATGATGAAGAAGATATTTTGATCTTAAAGTGATTAGAAGAAAAATAATGTAAGCTTTTATATTCGTTAATGATAGAGATATTAATGTATAATAAATAAAATGACCAAGTAATAAAATTCTTGAAGACTATAAATTAAATTAGATGATTTATTTATTAAAACTATTTCTCTTTAACTTAGTTACCTACTTAGCAAATGGTGTTAACATTTACTTAGTAAATACTAAAATAAAACATCGAAAAAGAAATAAATGACTGTTCTTATAACTTTTTAAAAAATATACATCACTTTGTAGTTGTCAACAAATAATGACTTATTTATTTTTAAATATTTTTTTATTATACTAATTTATTTTTATATATTTTCTCAATAAGCGCGGATGAACTTGAGAATAAAATAATTACAAAAATAAAGTAAAAAAAAATTTTGATGAACTTACAGTAAGACACAAATAATATACAATGAATTTTTAGATCAGTGAAAAATCAATTTCAAAAGAATAGAAATATAAAATATAATAATTATGTGTATTTACAACAAACTTGTTAAAATTAAAGATACGTTTATGGATGAAGTGAATGAAAAAGTAAAAATAGAGTGGTGTTAATTCTAAAGAAATTCTTATATTATAAATTCGAATAATCCTTCATATACAACAAAAATAATGTTGGATTAATATCGTGCTTATTTACATTCAAAGTAAGATAAGTTAAATGTCAGAATAATTAACATAATATAAAGAAAACTAGAAAAATATATGTTAGGAATGTACAGAAAGAGAACTGGATAAATTAGAAAGAAAACTAAAATTATGGATGTGAGAGACAAAATTGAAATTTTACGATAGAAATAACAAGAAAAAAAGACTACCGACGGATAACAGAAATTATTGACTACACATTTAGAAATATAAAATGGCCACAAAAATAAATAAAGACGGTATAGACATTCATAGGTATGGAATAGAAGAAAAAGGCATTAAATCACTGGAAGTTTAAGAGAAGCCATTATCTCATCCAGCAGGTGAATAGAAAAGAAGCTGATTATTTATATATATTATATAAATTATAATATTTTTTTCTTATAGAGATCTTTATTGGGAATTGAATTTTAAAATTTTTGTTAAAGAGAAGAAAAATCTACAATTGAATAAATGAAAAAGTATCAAACTCACATGTAAATTTATATAATAAATTTCATTTTTAAAAATATTTCAGTGAAAAAGAGTCACGTATCAACATTAGATACATTTTTTTTTTAAAAAAAACTATATTATAAAAACAACGTTTAAAATTAATTCAAAATCAAATTAATTTAAAATAATATTTTTAAAATAATCGATCTATTGTGCAATTAAATGACCAATTTAAAATATAGTATATGGGATTATGCAAAACTTGAAAATAGTTAGTTTGAACATTTTAATTAACCTTAAACAAATGTTAAAGTAAAACAGAATTTTTTTAACGTCTACATACAGTGACAGTTTTCTTTTCATTATAACAGCTATACAATTACACGATAACACATAAGGCATGATAAAACAGACAAACTGGTTGCTGTACATTTTATATTAATCAATTCACAAATAACTGTAAAGACAACTATTGTCGTATTTAACAAGTGAATTTGATTAAAAAATTGATTTATGTGTCCAAAAATCATGGATAATATTTTCAGTTTATATTAGATGCTATATATAATTTTAAGAATAATTGAGACATCTTTTTGCTTACATTTTTAACTTATTTTATCTAAATATTACCATAAATAGAATGACAACCTGAACCAAAAATGAAAAATATTTTCAGAAAATATTAACAAAAGATTGGTAACAATAAGACGACATTCTTCGTTTTAAAACCTTCGAATAACAAACAATCGCTGTAATGAAATAGGAAATTTATGCTAATACAGTTCACAGGAATATATATATATATATATATATATATATATATATATATATATATATATAATATTAGTGAAAACTATTTCAAAATTTTATTTAAATAAAATTTTTATTTACAATTTTAATGTTTCAATAGTAATCTGCAAATTATTTTTTCCAACAGACAGATAATTTTTTTGTACTAAAATGTCATTTCATTCAAATTACTTCATTGTACTCGTTCATAAAATCATACATTAAGTAACTTATTTTATTTAAATTAAAGTCTGTAAAAAGTATTTTTTTATTGAATATTTATCAGTAATATTACTTTTAAATTTCTTTCATTCGCCAAACAAAAACACAAAGAAGCAAGCAATATACACATATCTATGCTTCACCAATAAATTAAATGTAGTACAATTTATAAAAAGTATTTTATAAATTATTTATGAATTGATGTAGGAATATTTCAAGGAGAAATATGTTTTCCAAGGTAATCCAAGTAATATTTTTTTAAAAAAATAATAGAAGTATTTTTTAAGATTTTTTTATAGATTCAATATCTTTTACTTATACACTTCATTTTCAAATACAGTAAACTCTTTTTAAATGCATAAGTATTCCGAATCTATTTGTACAAAAATCAACTTGTATTTATTATGTATAAACACAAAAAAAAAATGAATGAAAATATAATTTATAAATGTAAATATATGAGTTGCATGACTCTATTTCATCACTGTACCTGTGCTTGTGCTCTTCTCAGCGCCGTCTGCATAGCCATCACACGTTGTCGCTCGGCAGTCAGACAACATTTCTGACAACTGCACGTTCTATATTTGCAATATCTCTTATGTCCTTTCAACGGTACTTTCACCCTGTGATTCCTGCACCTTGCGCAATTGGGTCTCGTCCTCGGCGTTAGACTATTTCCTGATATCCCGTTACTGGCCGAAGACGATGCCGTGCTTGTCTCACCACCATTTAACAATTCCATCAGTTTAGTATCACTTCCGCTACTTGCACTTCCTGGACAATCCATATTGTTCACATCAGCCATAATTGAGCACAAAAAACTATTAAAATTGTAACACAACTTTTTTTATAAAACAACAATAACGTTTAAAAATTCTCTAATTAGTTCAAACGGGACGTTTTCAAATTAGTTAGAATAATTGAAATATATTTCAATAACAGTCAGAATGCAACATTGATATAGATTTGAAATTATATCCACTATTTCAAACAATATTATCTCACGATCTTCATATCATTAGCATGAAACAGAAATTCGTTTCAATGACAAATATAGATATCTAAATAATTTTTACATTATTTATCATATGTCAACGGATTGTGGATAACAAACACAACTCTGAGAATATTTGCTTTTTGTATTAGGAAAATTTTAAATAAATATATTGTATAATTATAATGTATATATTAGAATAAACTGTTTGAATATTACGAATGTATTATATATGAACATTATTTTATTACACGGTCTAGCTCAAAAAGTACTTTTAAAATAATTAATCAAATTCAAAATATATACGACTTCACTACGTAAAATAAACTAAAAATTATATAAATAACCCGCACTCAACCGACTATTTACACTACTGTATATAATTACGATAATATATATTTGAACACTAGAAAGACGGAGATAAAATTGTGCAATATTACACTTTATTATAAATATTGTACACATTCAATAAGAAAATTGAAAAAGTTTGACTTGTATTAATTAAACACGAAATATATGAAAATACATATTTGATACACTAATTTATGTTAATGTACTTAAAACATCTATACGCTATATCATTATTATATACATTTTCAAAAAATACATACATTTCTATTACAAATACTTTAACAAAAATAAATATATACACTTTTTAAAATAATTATTATGCTTTATTTTTGGAAGGTATAAATCACTTGTCACTAAACTACTTAAGAAATATTCATTTGACAGTTCACACGTTTAAAATCACTTCAACGGTATCTCTGTGGACGAATTAATTCAACGCATGCGTTTAACTTAACCGGCAAATATAAATTAGTCTGTTTTTATTTTAATAAAAAGGAAAGGCTATCGTCAATATAAATATGAATGACGTACAAAAGTATCTTTAAGATTTTCAAAAATAAACAAATCGTAAACTTTATATTATACAACGTTAATGAAGCTTTATTGTCAATAGATTTTTTTTATAAAGTATTAAAAAATAAATGTTATTTCGACGGAAAATGTATGTACTTACAAATATAATTGATTATTTATTGTTCGGAAATAAAAACCAATTATCCGGTTTCAAAGAGCGCGCGCGATTCGAAAGTTTTACAAGAAGATCTGTATTCGAAAACTGTTGCGTATCGCGTGTTCGATACACTCGTTTGTCTGCGTGCGGTCTCAGCTCGCGGTTTCCCGATAAATATCGTGCGTGCGTGTATTTTCTTGTTGCACACAAGTTTTGCACTAGATCAAGTAGTAGTAGTCTTTAACACTGTATGATAGAAATGCAGTTGGGAACATATCGTGAGTAGTAGTGACTGAAGGGCAGCGTATAGACAGTGCGGGTGTGGTGCGGGGGCAGACGCTCGGTGCATTTTACGATCAAGCAGCCAGCACAGTGCAAGCAATGTTTTATATTGTGCATGGTGGGGGGACTGGTCGGCTCATACGGGGTAATAGTGACAGCAGCGACTGCGGCTATGATGACGGCGAAATGCATATTAAGGCACTGAGCTGCATCATGCAAGTTTATGTTAAAATAGTTGCACTGGTATTCTTTCTGTCACCGACAGTCGATTCGCGCGCGATATCATGGGAACCTTGAAACGAAACGCGCGTGTTATGTGACGTACTATATCTCCGTTCGATTAGACGTTGCTATTTATTCTACGTTGTTAATCATGCACAATGCATACATACATACATACACACA
>CP092093.1:23400000-23517500 GCA_029203775.1 Neoneuromus ignobilis
TAAAAATGAAAATTGAGTAGAAAATAAACCTAGAAACACAAAAATAAATGCTTTCGATAGGAGATACATTGTTAAACAAATTAAAGATTTCTCAAACAAAAATGATTTAAAAATACGTCTAGAATCTGAGTGGTGTAATATTGGACCTGAAATTATCAGAAAATTAGTAAAATCAATTCCAAAGTGATTAAATCTTATGAGAAGTGATCAAATCTTATTAAAAGTGATGAAATTAATATTTTGTATTGATCTACAAAATATTAATTTTTGATTATTTTGTATTTTTTGTCAGAAAAGAAATAATTATTTATACTATACGAATATGAATGTTGAGTTATCTTTGTTAAATTTCTTGTATTTCTTCATTTTTATTATGAAATATTTTAAATGACATCTTTTTTTTACAAATATTATTGATAACATTGTTGTCTAACAGCCCTTAAATATATTTCTCTATTTTTTTAAAAAAACAAGTGGTATATTTTCAGCAATAAAGATTTAACTAGGTGGTGAACGAATACGAATGGGAGCCACTGTATATATGTATATTAGGTGTAAAAGTATGATTCCGTCGTTTTTTCGGAAATAAAAACAGGTTTATTTAAAAAAAATTGAATATTTTTTTATTTAATATAATTTCCATCGTTAACTACAATATTTTTCCATTTTTCTGGTAACTTACGAATTACATCAAAAAAAGTTCTTCTTATTTTGATTCGATCCATCCATCAAGACAATTTTTAATTTCTTCAAAAGAATTAAAGTGTTGCTTTGAAAGTGTGTATGCCATCGACTAAAACAAATAAAAATCAGGAGGAGCAACATTTCGTGAATACGGCAGATAGGGTAAAATTTCCCAGTCAAGTGCTTCTAACGTTTTTTTCACTGGTTTGGCAACATGTGATCTAGCGTTATCATGTAACAAAATCACTTTATTGTGTGTATTGGTCAAATCTGGTTCTTTTTGTTTCAATGCACAATTCAAATTCAATAATTATTGTCGGTAGCGATCAAAAGCAATTGTTTGACTAGGTTTCAATAGCTCATAAATACATCTTACCTTTCTGATCCCACCAAATACACAGCATAACTTCTTTCCCATGAATATTTGGTTTTGCAGTCGATATTGATGCTTGTCCTGGATCTACCCAAGATTTTTTTCGTTTAGATGTTTTTCTAAAATTTCCTTAATTTTAAAACATTTAACTTCTGTTTATAAAACTTTATTAGCAGTTCGAATAACCTTGAATTTGTATGATTTAATTTAATTATGTGTGTTAATTAAATTTATTATTAATTTAATTATGTGTGTGTACCTGAATGTATGTGTATATATACCAGAATTAAAAAATATTGACACAATTAGAATTTTCAAAAAAAATTTGGTTCATTTTGTTAACTAGAAATATTTTACTTAAATTTGTTTTTATATTTTTTATTTAGTAATATTGTTTGTTGATTAACTTATGTACGTTTCTTTCTTTATATTCTACTATATAACCAACTTTACATATAAAATTTAGTACCGTTCTAAAAATAATATTTTTGATAATATATTTTTTTTATTTATGTCACAATTTTCAACGAAGTTGTGACTTTGTAGAAAAATTGTACTTTGTGAATGGTATTTACTTTCAACAAGATAATGATTACAAACACACCACACAATATCCAGTAATGAATATTAAACATCATTTTTCACACCGTAGATGCTTCATCGCAATATCCTGATTTAAATTTCATGGAACATTTGCGATATACACTCAATAATAATATTAAAAAAAGTTACATAATCAATGAAGCTCGACTATGATTATAGGTAAATAAAAAAAAAAACACTAAATTGAAAATAACGAAAAAAATATTTTTTCAGTATTCAACTAGGTAACAGAAGTGGTACTAATAATAATATTGGTACTAGGTAACCCAAAAAAGTACTAATGTCTTATTATTTACCTAATGTTAGTCAATAATTGAACAGTTAGTCTAAATTTAGTCAATAATGAACATGAGTCTGAAGGTCCGCTTTTTGAATTTTAAGATCCAGTTTCGCAAGAGACTACGAAAAATATTCCATCACTATGCGTCAATTTTGCGATCAGTGATAGTTTTAAGATATGCAATAATTGTCATCTCTATATATGTAGGTATTCCAGTATTGTTAATATTTATGGATGCTGACAGTTGTAGGATATTTATTTTAATATTTACTAAATATTTTAAAATTTACTTGTGTTATGCAATCTTCAAAAGTAAGTTTGCTAGTTAATGACAATTTTTAAATATTGAATTTAGTTGTTTAAGAGTACAAATATATAAAAAAAAAACATATTTTGATAAAGTGGTTCAAGTTAACGTAATAAAAAGTTTTTAATTGTAAAAATCTATGCTAATACGGGTTTTTATTCACATGGCGATGAAATGGACAATGTGTGTTTGTGATTGTTGTTTATACGAGGTCGTTTGATAAGTCCGTGTAAATTCCGAAAGATGGCACCACTGGTGCATATCGAGGTTATTTTTATTTAGTAGCACCTCTTTCAAAGCCATATCGGTCTATTCCTTTGTGTTTGACAATCATTGGAATGAAATCGAGTGATTGTTAATGACGAAAAAGAATTTCGCGTGTTGATTAAAACTATCATTGCAAAACGTCTCAGGTTAAACAGAAGCTTGATTTATGGTGACTCTGCACCTTCGATTAGTGCGGTTTATAAGTGGTTTCAAAATTTTAGTGCCATATAAAGAACGCTGAACGTTCTGGACGCCCTGTTTCGCCACTCCAGAAATCATTGATAATCCATGATATGGTGATGGCTGACAGAAGAGTGAAAGTGCGTGAGATTACTAGTGCTGTAGGCATCTCGTGTGAACGGGTACATAATATTTTGCATCAACATTTGGACATGAAAAAGCTATCCGCCAGGTGGGTGCCGCGATTGATCGACCAAAAAAGGTCGTGTGAAGTGTTGCAAGAACGGTTTGCAGCTGTTTCAGCGAAATCCGCAGGACTTTAAGCATCGTTTCATCACTGTATATTTGGATATCACTTCCTGAGACCAAAGAGCAAATGCATTCTTTCGGCCAGGAAAGTTATGGCGAATTGGATTCGCAAGGAATAATCTTTATCGACTATTTGGAAAAGGGTAAAACCATTACAGGTGCATATTATTCATTGTTATTGGATATAGTTGCAAGAAAAACGTCCCCGATTATAAAAAAATCCTCATCACGACAACGCACCAGCTCACACCTCAGCAGTTGTGGCCGCAAAATAATGGAAATATCCAAATCGTCTCACATCCTATTCTCCAGACTTGGCTCCATCGGACTATTATTTGTTCCCTAATATGAAGAAATTCGCAGGAAAAAGATTTTATTCGAACGAGGAGGTGATTGCAGGAACAAATGATATTTTACAGACTTGGACAAATCCTATTATTTTAGAGCATATGGATGAAGTTATAAGCCTAAAAGGAGACTATACGATTTATTCAAAAAAATGAAGCAGTTTTTATTTTTACACGGACTTATCAAACAATCTCGTATATATATATATATACACTTTTGTTTTCAAGTATTTAAAAATTGATAAAATTTAAAGGTCATTTCAATTTATACTATCATGAATGATATTTATTGATAATATCATTTAGCTACGTGATGATGACACATTATTGAAATCTATCGTGGAATAATATTATAATATAAATCAAAAGTGACCTTAAAATCTGAAAGAATACAATTTTATCTCATAATAATCAAATGAAATTGATAAATTTATTTGCAAAATATATACATATATCTCCTAATAAATAGGTATATTACTACATATCGGTATGTATTTAAAATCTTCGAGGTGTCATAGTAGAAGAATTTTAAATAACAATTTGTTAAAAAAGTTCTTTTTTATGAAACAAATTTGATTAATACTAGTTTTTTTAAAAAAATATATTTTTTAAAAACTAAGTGAAAAATTTGTTTACTTAATCAGTTATATGATTTCGATCTCTATTTTTATATTTCATACTTAGTACAGTTACGATTTTGTTTACGTAATATTCTTATGATTTAGATTGAAATAATCTATAATGCACAGTAAAATAATCCTTTTTGCGAATTTGAATGTTCCATATCATAAAATAAACAGCAAGAACAAAATAATGTAGTTCATAAACATTTGATGGAACTAAATTTTTAAACATTTTTTATAAAGCGGTTATTTACAATTAGCATGATAGTTCAATAAAGAGTATGGGGTAACAATAGAACAATTTTTATACAAATATAGCTATTGTTCGATTATCTTTAATTACAGTTATTCTTTATATATTTCGAACTCCAAGTAAAAATCATCATTGTGAATAAGAAATAATAACAAAATATACCAAAATTCAGTCTTTCAAATGAACAGTATCAATCAATCGAATAAATTATGATTTTCTTTATAACAATTTTCGTTTTTAAGTTACAAAATCCATGTTCCAAATTTTTAAAAAAATATAATCGAAAACAATCTGTCTCATATTCCAGTAAAAATATTTAAGTAAATTTAAATGTTTTTTAAAAAGAAAAATATTTTATAACTGTAATATGACACACAGTTTTTAAATAATTTAATGGTTCAAAAATTTTAGCTCTTCATTTAAATAGTGTAAAAGAACTTGATTCTAATAATGATTTACAAAGTTTATTATTTGAGTCCTATATAGGGTTTTCCAATAAGAATGTCAGAACTTTGACAGCCATTTTGAACCGTTTAATTATTCTGAATTATGTTAAGACTTACATATATCTCGTTAGTATAAGTGAAAAAATATAAGTTGCAGTGATCAAAAACTTTTTTCTTAGAACATAAAAGAATATTCCATTTTATAATTAGAGAACTTCTTCATATCTTTCTTCAAAATAAAACATTTATAAATCAAAAAGCTATAGTTGACCCATTTACACATTTTATTTCTTTTAAAGACGCAGAGTTTTTTAAGAGAGAAATCTATAATTTACTATTACGTTAAAAAATCCTTAATGTGAATAATGTATTTTCCCATTAAATAAAATATTTTTTCCTTACAATATTGTGTTTTCGATTCATCATTTCAATTCAGACATTTCATGTGATACAACTTAAATATTACTTTTTTGCTAATATTCTTTACAAGAACAAATGTTTGACTTGTTTTATCTAATTTTTTTATTCTTTTTTCAAATTTATCAGGACTTTTTTAGAAAATAATAATTTCGTCAATATATGTTAAATGAATAAGTACTTCTCTATTTACTTTTCTATTTTTATAATTTTAATTTTTCATAATTTAATACTTATAGTTTTGTTGAGTAATAAATATATTATTCAACAAAGTTGTTTTAAATAGTATACACACACACACACACACACACACACACACACACACACACACACACACACACACACACACACACATATATATATATATATATATATATATATATATATATAACTGACCAAATTAAATTGGCAATACTTTAAATATATTGATTATCAAAATGATATAATTTTTAAAAATTTCATGTGCGTGAGTAAAAATATATATATTCTAAAACATAAAAATAAGTTAAAACTTCATTTTCAAATCTATTTTACTAGAAAAAATGCTTTTTTAAAAAAAGTTCGAAGATATGAAATTTATCCGAATTTCAAATTAGATATGGTTTTATAAAAATCGAGTTATCAAATCAGAAAGATATCTACCTACCTCTCTCTCTCTATATATATATATATCTTTCTCTCTCTCTCTCTCTCTCTCTCTCTATATATATATATATATATATATATATATATATATATATATATGTATATTAATATTATACAAAATTATAAGTAAACTAACTAATTAAAGTGAAATATGTATCATATATTAAGAAAGCTAGAAAAAAGAAACTTTACTTATTAATCACATGCTTAAGATACAACTTTATAATAAATATGTACATACCTAACAAAAATGTAACTGGATCAAATCAATTAACATTAAGCAATTTTCTAACTACAAACTAAGCTATGTAGTTGAACACCTTTACAATTTCATTATATGTATGTAAGTGTAATGTATAATTATAACTGACTTGCCTACAATATATACATATATGTATATATATATATATATATATATATATATATATATATATATATATATATATATATATATATATAAATATATGTATATATATATATATATATATATATATATATATTAAAGGCTTCTCCTAAAACTATTCACTTCGACTGATTCAATGACTTTCTCTTCCAGTCCATTCTGACAAATTTACTTAAGTCTCTGTCCCTTCTATCCATGGATCTTTTCCTATGCTTTTTATACCAGGGTCAGTCAAATATAAACCGATTTTTTCCTTACTTTTTATTATATAATTATTTTTCAAATATATACACAAGTTATTTTTCTATATATTTTCTGATATAATTTGAATACTCTTGTTTTGGAATTTGATGTTTTTTGATTCCTATATCGTAGAAATAAGTAAGGCGTGTCCGAAGCCAATTACACATAAAATGTTCCACCTTTTCATTATTTTCAAATCATTGTCCTCTCTACACCTTAAGTAGTCAAAACAAATGGCAATCTATAGGGATAAGTGGTAATTATATAAGGGACGTTTTAAAATAATGTAGTGCATTTTTGTTTATTTTAATTGGTATGCATTTCTTCTCTTGAATTAAGATGGAATTGTTACGCTTAGCATTATCAAAGAACATTTTTCAAAACTTCGTTTAGAATAATGAATTGCTTACTATTACGGTATATCCTAATTTTTTACAAATTTCGTCCACTACTAACCATCAATCACCTTCAGTAAGATCTTGAATTGCTCAAATGTCTCTCGCGATGCCATTCTTGAAATGATACGAATGCGTCAAGTTTTCCATATCTTAATATCTAATAGCAAACGCCTTATACCTATGTTAACATTTGCGTCTTCGATAACATTTCTTTCCCGAACTATTTATGTAAAATTCACTAAATCTCGTTAGGATTCATATTTTCGGTCGTTAAAATACTCATTATAATGCATTGTGCAATGACGCTGTTGTGAGAATAATTCGTTTAACCAACCACGTTCTGCTACCATGTGAGAATAATTGAAGTTGTGGGCCCAAGAAACCACGTTATTATATCTACACTATATACTATATTACACTTTGTATATCTACACAATATTATTTCTATTAACTACATTGTTGTTGAATCTTGTGGTGGTCCCACTCCGATTCCGATGACCGACTCTCTCCGACTCCTGTGCAGGCTGACGCCCCACTCCTTGTCTCTTAAAGAGTCCTTACATACCGACTTACTCGTATGCACCATCTGTAGTCGCTTAGATTTACTTGTCATATTCTAACAATTGTTTACTCGCTCATCGTACTAGCTATTAAAGAAACAAATGCGAGTTTATGTTCACAGTAAGGAACGAGTCTAAATACTCTCATTTATGTCTCCACATAGTCTTAATCGCGAGCGTTAGCTTGTTTAACAATAGAAAAAATTCGGTTATACATTTGAATGACCTTCATACGTATAGATTCCCATAAGATCGGCCCATTTTCTTTTTAAAACTTCTAACTTTTGCTTAACTTTTGTTTTGTTTCTAATCCATCCGGTTCTCAATTTCTATGTTATTCTTACGATGCATCTTTCATGCCTCTTTATGTTGTGTGGATTAAGGGGTTATATGCAGATAGAAATTTCAAAAAATCGATTTTTTTTGCATTTTCGGAATACACATATATTTGAGTATATTCTCTGAAAATTTGAAGTAAATCCGATAAATATTTTCGGACATACACCTGAATTTGTAAGTAATTTTTAACTATATGTAAACTACTTCCGAAACTTCAAACACGTTTATCTCAAAACGGTGTTTTCATAGTCGGTGATCTCGATATTTCAGAAATGGCTGAACCGATCGGTCTCAAATTTTCACACTATCTTCTCAAATATATTCCTCAGGTATTGAACGAAGGAATAAGGTTTACAAAAATTATTACTATTTTTTTTTAAACAATTTGGAGCGAAAATTTTAGTAAAAAACGAAAAAATTTTTTCAAGTAGACGCCATTTTGTCAAAAATGAAAATTTTTATTATTCCTTCGTTCAATACCTGCATTAATCTATCCTTTAAAAGAATTGACCATATTTTTTGATTTCAAATAATCCAAACCACCGATATGGAGATCACCGCCAAGCGCCTTTTTTGGAGGTCGTTCGGGACATCGTCTGCAGGAGCGGTGCACTTCAATATTTTTTTATGATCGATATGTTATTTTATTCTTGAAAGTAAGATCTATTCAAATAACCATAATTTGTAATTGCAAAATAAATACTGTTTCTAAAAAAAATTCCTAAAAAAACGTCGTTTTTGCGCCTCGCAACTACGTATAACCCCTTAACTGAATTATTTTAACATTCACCATGTTTTTCTCTGCCTTAAGTAATAATAGATAGAATGCTTTGTTCAGAAATTTATATATATATATATATATATACACCTGGATCTGTTTTTATGCGGTAGATAATTTCCGCAGAAAATCGCATTAAAAAAAATCGTGCAAAAAATGAGTTAACTTGCATTGAAAAATTAGGGATACGTTCCGTAATTTTCGAAAATCGCATGAAACCAAAGTTATAAAGTGAAATTATTCTAAAATTCGCATAAAAAATCAGGAAATAAAGAATGCTTAAAAAATATTTTAAATATCTGCAGAAAATTGATGCAAAACAAATTTTTTTTACTTTATTTTTTAATTAACTATTTAATTTTATTCAAAGGAATATGTACATATGTGTAATTTATTTTAGAATTTTTCATACATATAATAGAATTTTTTCCCAAGCATCAGTTACTGTTATTGACTCATTTTATAGTTTATCCAATATAAATTGAAAAGTGCATTTAACATAATATTGTTAAAAATTGTAATTATGCCTTAATCTAACAGCTGAATAATACTTGTTGTATTAGGTGGAAAAAACATCATGTTTACATTTGGATGTTTTAAATATGGATGACCTGGTGCGTTGTCAACAAAAAATTTGGCAGCTTCTTCATCTGCCGATGCAATCGCGCCCGTAATCTTCACCTTATGCAGTGCATTCCTTTTAAAAAAACCCGGTTAACCACTCTTTGCTAGCCAAAAATTCCTTATCAGTTTGAGAAGAGAAAGTAAATGGCTCTGATTCCTTCATTTATTCATAAAACTGAGGGGTTTTTCGTTGAATTAAATAACCGCTTAAAGAAATTCTTAAAAAAATCGTATAAAAGGATACTAAGAAGAAATATGACTCGTATAACTTCAAAATCGCATTAAAAATATTCGCATAAAAAGATATTACGAAAAAATATGAATCGCATAACTTCAAAATCGCATTAAAATAATCCGCATTAAAAAAGACCCAGCTGTATATATATATATATATATATATATATATATATATATATATATATATATATAAATAATGGTGACTTTGTTTCAGGATCATAGGAAAATAACTGATATTTCCTTTTAACGGTCGAACTAGTTGCCAGTAAAATATTGGGCTCTATGAAGTATAATTTCTTATGTGTGTTTTTATGGAAAATCAAAAGATTTTAAGCCAATATAGTCACTAACATTTAAAAAAATAGGAAAGTTTTAGGATTATAATATTTATTGCATTGCAATCAATATGGAGAATTCTATCAGTAGAATATAATAAAAAATAAGCGGAAGTTGTGATAGGAAATGTAATAATTAGGGATAGATAATGTACTAATCTATTTTCGACTAAAGTTTTGCACAAACTTTGAATATAAGTAATTGAATTTGAAGAATTTGTCATAAATGAATTATATTAATTGGTATTAATAAAAAGTAATTTACTCATATTTAACAGCCTTTTTTATCCCTTACCTTCATATTTTTTTATTTTCTCAAATATTAGTGACCATATTGACTTGAAACCTGTACCAATCGATTTGTCATAAAATATGTACCTATATGTAATAAATAATACTTCACAGGCTCCAATATTTTGCTGGTAACTAGTTCAACCGTTAAAAAGAAATTTCAGTGTATTTTCCTGTAGTGCAGATACGAAGTTACAATCCATATATATATATACAATATATATATATATATATATATATATATATATATATATATATATATATATATATATATATATTATATATACATATATATATACACATATATATTTATATATATATATATATATATATATATATATATGTGTGTGTGTGTATGAATTATATGTGTACCTTATTCCTTAATAATTTTTTAAAAAAATTTTATTTAATTTCTTGAGCCAATTTCAATACTATTTATATATATACAAAAAAAATAATATTGGTTCTAAATAAATGTATTGTAACTAGGTTATTTAGGGTTGTACTTTTAATCTCTGAAGATATATATATATATATATATATACATATATATAAAATTAAATATTTTTTTGGTTTTAAAAGATACTATTTTTTTCAGCTTATAGATAGATATCTTTCCTTTGTTTTCTTTTCTTTTATAAATAAAGACAACCTTATAATTTAATTTTTTATTTATAATTCTTCATATTTTTTTATTTTCATTTTGAAAAATGGTTACAATCATAGAATTACGTTATTTAAAAATATTGTAGTCTGAATGAACAATAATATATAATTATTGACTAGACATATTGCTTGAGTTGACTTATGTACATATAACTGTATATATATATATATATATATATATATATATATATATATATATATATATATATATATATATATATATGTACCTATATTTCTTATCTTCAATAGTGTAATGGATTTTTTAATACAATAATCACAATTTTTTTTATTTTATATAACTGATTGCTTTAAATTTACTATTCAATGTTGAATAATGATCTATTAGAATAAAATATTTGTATGATTACTTTATATATATATATATATATATATATATATATATATACCTAGTAACATAAAAAATTACCTTAATTTGTATGTATAATTTTTTGGTTTAGCTAATTTACTTTCATAAATATATCACTATTGAGATATCACAAAATGTTATCATTAAAATATTTTTTTATCTATGTAATTTATCATTTTATTTTTATTTAATCTTATACACCGAAAATGATAAAATTATCATTAGAACACTCTTGAATGAAATAATGCAACCAATAATTGCAATTACGGGTAACCGTTGTATAATCGTGTACTTTATAATGCGGTTTCTATATAACGGGTAATTTTACTTTCTACAACCCTCTAATAGCATAAGAGATAAATGAAACAGCAAACTGGGAATTTCCTTTTTTGTGCTCTTGGTAAATTTCAAATAAGTAAAAGTAACAACTCTAATTTTATAAACTGAGATTTACTGTTTTTATTTTTGGGTATAGCTTTTATTGCTACAGAAATAAGTTATTTTGGTCATACTGATTAAAATTAATTTATTAAGTTTATTTTTAAAGCTACGTGATGAAATGAAGTATTTCAATTAGTTTAATTTTATTTTTAAATAAAATTTATTTTTTAATTATATCTTAAAATATATTTGGTATTTTATATGAAAAAAATTTGAAACGTAAGCCTTCGTTTATTATGAAATAGAAGTTTCATAATGCGATTTTCTTAATTCAAAATTTTCATAAAAAGTATCATGTACATTATATGAGAGTTACCTGTATAATATTTAAGTTGTGATAATTGTTGAGCACATTGATTAAAAAAATGTGATGTTGAGGTAATAAATGACTTGTAAGTTATATTTTATTATTTAAAATTTGCGGTTTTGAAAAATGTTTTTTTAAATGATCAATAAATATTTATTCAAAAGTTATGTTTTTCTAATATATCCTGTATTATTTATTTCTATTATACATACAATAAAAATATTTAAAAATTTACATTAAGCTGTTTACTCAAATATTTTTTTAACTAATTTTCATGCAAAGCTCTGACTATGATAGCGTATCCATTGCAATGCGTATTAGCGAATAATGTGATTTATAACTTTCAAAAAATATTGATTATTGAACAGTTGCGAATAAATAAGTGATTATTAAACATTTTCATAAAATATTGTGGCAATGGAAATATTGTTTTGTGTCAAAATATATATTTAGTTTTAAATTTAATGCTACATTGAGATATAAATATCAAAAAACCATAATATTTTAAAGAATAAATATAATAGTATGTAAAACCATTAAGTAATATTTATGAAAGTAATAATAAAGAAAGGCTCTTGCGATGATAGCGTCGCCATCGAAATGCATCAGTCGATATAATTATAGATTATATAATTATAAATAACAAGTGAACAATAAATGATTATTGAACACTTTAAATTATTGTGGTGTTGGGGTTAAAATTAATTTGTGTAAAGTAATAATAAAATTAGTTTAAGTTTTAAATTATATATTAAGTCGATACAAAAAATAATAACAATTTTTAAACCATAACTTTAACAAAACATTCAAATTAATGTATTTTTATTAATTATAAACATGTATCATTTTAGGAAAGTATGACATTTCCGGAATTAATAACTGATTTGAAAATATTTTCTATTGTTCAAAAATTAATTCATATTTCTCGTGAAAAATTTGTTTGAATTGTTTAAGAAGTAATTAATCGATTATTAATAATTCAAGTCAGCTAAATATGGTAAATGGAATGAAGAAGTTACATGACCCAATTTATTTAATGTTTACAGTATCATTCTTACAAAATGAGGTCATATTTTATGAAGTTTATCATTGTATTCATAACAGTAAACTTTTGTTATGATAATTCTATTAATTTAAAAATTCATAGTAATTAAAATGATATAATCATTCATAACAAATATTATGAAAAGTAAGAAAATCATAACTGGCATTATTTTGCATTAACTTTGTAACAACAAAAGATAAAACCGAAGTACAAAATTAATTAATAATCATATGATATTATATATTTTTAAGATCTATTTTTAATAAATGTTAGATGTCTGAAATATTGTCTATTACTAATTTCCCTGTCTTTATGGGTGTGTTCTTTATCATTCATGGATGTAAAAAAATGGACAGATGTACAGAAAGACTTAAATAAGACTGAAGAGTTTGAAAGATTCACATCTTTTTTGTTTTTATTTATTTTCCTTTTCTCTTTTTTGCAGGTTATAAAACATAATTTGGACATTTAAAATGAGTACTTATGATGTGCAACAACGAGTAAAATCATTAAATGAAAAAAATATTCTACTCGACAGTCTATTATTTTAACTCAACAAAAATGTCATCATTTTAATGTTAAAACAGAATTTAGTAACAATATGATTATGAATTCAGTATCCCAATTTCAAAAGCAGGGATCAATCGCAAAATTTCCGAAAAGAAGTGCTCATCGATTTGTGAGCAATAAAGGAGTAATGGAAGCTATATGGTAGAGTGTAAATAATGATCCATATGTCTCTACTTATCATCTTTCCATCCAATTTAGAAAAATCCAGATTATTGCTACAACAAATTTTGAAAGTAGATCTTAAAATGTTTCAATTCAAAATTTAAATGGCACAAACTTTGTTACTACAAGAATCTTAACAACACTTACAATATATGATTCCTTTTGTAAAAATAGCTAGAGAAAATAACTTTTTAAGCAACTTTATAAAATGAAATATAAAGATCATTTTGATTTAAATGGCTCTACGAATAAACAAAATTACAGATTATAAAACTCTTGGAATCTCAAGGCATCAACGTTAATTGCAACCTTCTCAGACGCACCTTTTAATGGGGTTTTATAGTTGGAAGTATCGGCCCATATTTTTTTGAAAATAAGAAAGGATATCCAAAAATTATCATCGGAGCTCTATGTAGCACTATAATATTTTTTTGTCCGGCAGTCTAAAATAGTATAAATATATTAAAAATAGATATGTACATATATATGGTTACAGTAGAATGGAGCCACTGCATACACAGCAAAAGCAACAATAGAGCTTTTTTAACGACTCATTTCAAGAAAATTTAAATTCGTTTAGTCGTTTCGTTCATCAGATTTTACGACCTCTGACTTCTTCTTGTGAGGTTACTAGAAGGGGAAAGTGTATATCAATAAATCCCAACAATCCAGCAACTTAAGAACAACATTCATGACGAAATAAGAAATTTAGATCAAACCTTGCGTTTAGTAATGGAAAATGCTCCGGAAAGAATTAATATCTGTCGGCAAGGAAATGGAGAGCATTTGAAAAATGTGATATTTTATCGCAGTTTTAAAAATGTCTACAAAATATATTTTCTAACAAATTAAAAAAAAATGAAAAATTTGTTTAATTTTACATCATTCAATTTATAGTGTTAGTACCAATTATTTGCATTTATTTTTCACATAAATTAATTATCGTTCCAACACCACAAGATATTATAAGAGTTCAATAGTTATTTATTATTTACTTTACTTCTTCATAATCTTTTCAATGGCCTTGCCATGATCGTATAGCATTATGTTATAAAATCTTAGCATAAAATAAAAGATTTTACAAAAGAGCACTTTGACATGGATATAAAATACGTTCAGTATAATAATTATTGAACACTTTGACAATATCTTGTGTTATTGGGATGATAATTCATTATATGAAAATGAATTCACCATACATTCAACCCAAATAGTTGCATTTGTATGTTTTTTATGAAGTGCTTTATTTTTAATTAGACTAGGTAAAAACTAATCCTAAAAATTTTTTTTTAAATAGCTGTATTTTCTCATTCTCTAAATTTACTTAAATAAATAGATCATTACTTTGAATATAAAAACTATTTATCAATTGTTAAATAATTTATATATTATACACCTTTTTGATAACAATGTTATTATCTACAAAATTCAAGTATAAAATTCAAATTTATATGCTTGTATTCTGAAAATAATTCCATCATACATATGTAAAAATGAAATAAGGGGAAACTTGACAATGAACAAATATTGTACATTTATGTATGTATGTATGTATAGAGATAAAATTTTGCGATGCTGAGTATTGGGTCAGTGGTTAAACTGCGGAGCATCTTTCTTTAAAATCAATCGTTCCATGGCATTGACAAGCTACATTGAATCTTACATCGTTTATTTTATTTATTTTCGACGAAGTAGTATTATTGAATATTTTCTGAACTCTAGTACACTATATATATATATATATATATATATATATATATATATATATATATATATATATATATATATATATATATATATATATATATATATATATATATATATATATATAGTGAGTGTCACTTAAAATCATGTATTTTATATCAACAAACGTTTTGTTTTATTATCTGATAAGTAAAAAAGTAATTTAATTTTAAAAATTTAATCACAATTACAAAGTTCTGTATATTTGTTTCTAATAAGTTGTTTTTTCTAACGAAAAGAATGATTTTCTATTAACAACCATACATAACAATTTTTTTTTTAAAAAAAAACAAATATACCAAAAATATTATTTGGAGAAACCACATAAAATATGACATATTAGGTAATATGACACACATATTGGGTCATCCAAAAGTGATGACTAGATTTGTGTTTTATTAAAAGGAAACTATGCACATATTTTTTTAGTATAATTTGAAAGTGAATTAATGAAAATTAAATTTGTAATTATAAATTGAAAGTAATATGTTTAAGAAAAATAAATTAGTGAAAATTGTAAAACAACGTCTTAAATTTAAAAAGAAACTTAGTATTTTATTTGAAACTGTCAACAGTTTGAACACTTTTACTGGCCACTGTATGTAACAGAATATTTAATTATTAAATATGTAGCTTTTATAGTAAAAAATGCCATGATAGATTAAACATTATTTTAAAACAACAGGAAAATCTATAATATTTAATAAAAATATAAATAAATTTTTATTACTTCCTTTTCATCCAAGTGTACTTTACAGAAATAAAACACAATTTTAATTTGATTTATGTTCCTTTTTTTGTAATGAATATTACAATTTAATTTATACGAAACAAATAAATAAAAAGTTTTATATTTTAATACTGTGCTATATAAAAATATAAATTTTATTGTTTTTTAATACTGACTATAAAAATGTCATATTTGTTCAATAATTCTATACAATGTATTTATTTTATTTATTTAATAATTTATTTATATTACATATTTATTTAGAATTGTTATATATATATATATATATATATATATATATATATATATATATATTCATCTAATATTTTTATTAGTGTTTTTTCAGAAAAATATAATATATTTTTACTAAAAACTGTATGAGATTCATTTGATTATTCATATTGAATTTTATGCGAAAATTTTTATTATTTTTATGATATTTTAGAATTTCTTTCACTAAAACCTTTTTATATAAATATATTGTTTTTCGAAAATTGTAGTATTATATTTTTACAGCATTCTTCGATATTGTTTTGGCTTATGTGAAAAGTTACTTCACAAATTGGTCCAACGTCTCGATATGATATTCATACGTTAGTATAATTTTGTGCTAGTGTATTTGAAGATTACGATCATGTATTTCGGATTAAATTTTGCTGAAGAAAAGTATCAAATGTAATTTATTTAACTGTTACAAGTCTCTACATTCTTTGTCACACGACAACAGTACATTTCTCATCGACCATTGTTAATATTTGAATTTTTAAAAATATATTACTTCTTTGTAAATTCTATTATAAATAAAATATTTTTTCAGATAAATATATATCTTTTTTATTTTAAAACCTTTGTTGAATAATAATTAAATATTATTTTAATTTAAATGTATATATCGGATGTATAAATTGAAAAATGGGATCCGGAGTCTAAAGGAAAACAACGGCCCTATAAAATCGCACCCTAATCAAGCTGTCTTTGAGAAATCGTTTCAAAACTGCTGCGGATATAAGAAAAAAGTTTGTGGATGGATGTGGATTGGAAATAAGTACCCGAACTGTTAGAAGAAGGCTTCAGAAAGCTCAATTGTGAGCTAGAAAACCTGCCAAAAAGTCACTACTCACAAAAAATTCTTTAAAAACGACTTCTATAAGCCAAAGATAATGAGAATTAAACTCCAATGGACTGGATAAATGTAATCTTTTCAGACGAATACAAATTCAGCATGTACGAATCCGATAGAATGATGTATGTCCGAAGAAGAAAGTGTGAACGTTTTAGCGATTACTGCGTCATAAAAACTGTTAAACATGGAATCAGTCAAATGATCTGGAGATGATTTTTTTCACGGAGTTGGTCTACTGGCTCTAATAGATGATACTGTAAATGGTAATCGGCACAAAAAAAAATTTAGAAGAAAGTTTTGTGCCATTGATGGAAGAGCTTCTTTCACTGGTAGGAGATGTTATCTTCCAACACGACTTTGTGCCATGCCATCGTACTTAACTGGTATGTATTGACGCTTACGCCTTTCTACTTATTTAAATAAATGGACAGAACACTCATTTTTTAATTCAATGTCTCTTTTCTTTTAAGGGAGAAAAATATCTTGACGAACTACGGGTTTCATAGCGGTCATGGCCCGGGAATATCCTTGATTTAAATCCAACAAAAAACCTTTGGAGGCTTATTAAGGTTAAAGTTACTAAAAAAATACCAAAAATATTAAAAGTTGAATTGCTTCATCCAAAGAGAGTGGTACGAAGAAATTACGCAGGAAACTTAAAAAAAATCGATTCTAAGCCAAACTGCATTAACCAGTTGGGCTGAAATGACGTGCTATGTACGTCAACTGCTACCTGTACCAAATGTCGATAAGACGTACATAGCATGTCGTGTGATTTTTGCTAAGTTAAAATAACATCGGAGTTTAGTTAGCAAGTGTCACATTTCTGTTTTGAAGGCATACAAGTGCTTTTTTGTAGAACTTCATTAATTTTACATATTTTCATTGAATAATAATCAAGTAACTACAAAACACCATATTTTTTTATTATTATAAAAAACTATTTTATCAAAGAATTATTTTATTCTGATAATAGCGCATCAGAAAATGTTGTATTGGATTTATGTAGACCATTAGTTGATTTTGTACACACCCTCTTTTTAGATAAGTGGTATTCGTCATCAAAACTGTATCGGAAATTACATTTGCAAAAAATAATACTATCAGAACAGTCAGATCTAATAGAAAGAATATGCTAAAATATCTCGCAGCGACAAAATTAAAAATATTTTAAGTTCTTTTAAGATCTTACAATGGTATCTTAAAAGAAAAAATGTAGAAATTATACAGATCAAAATGGAAATATTACAAAATCTAATATAGTTTTTGTTTACAATGATGGTATGGGTGGAGTAGACCTGCAAGATAGCTATTTATCATCTTTTCCTTTAATGAGAAAATTTGCAAAAAGTTACAGAAAAATTTTCTTTTATCTAATGGATATGGAATTTTTTAATACCTCTATTCTATTCGGTAAAATAACAAACGTTCCAAAACCCAATAAATACTCCTTTTCAAAAATTATTAATAATTTTTTTAATCAATTTAAGAGTTTTACTATAATGTTAATGTGTGTGTGTGTCTAAAACTGTATAAAAAAATGATTTCAAGTACAAACTCGCTGCGAATTGCTTTGGACGGATTTGCCACGCGTGCATGTTAATTAATTGCCAGCGCAACTGGTTAAATGTGTTATTCAAAAAAGAAGAGGTCTAACAAAATATTAGTAATAAGTCTTTTTTAAAATAATTGCGTCTATAGTTGAAAACAATTTCATTTGTAACAGTTTCATGTCCCCATTATACGAATTGTTAGAACTTTGTTTATTTAACACTAAACCTACCAGAGCGGTCAAATGACCGCTTTTGAGATTTTAATCAAAATTTTTAAATTCCAGGTTTTTATTTTTCTTGAACTAACTGCACGACTTTTTCTATAATATACAGCTGTTTAATTTTTCAATATATATTTCTCTTCTTTTTTCGTTTTTCCTGATAATAATATGTACTCTACCGTTGTCTACCCTGAGCGGTCTTTTGACCGCTAGAAAATATAATAAAATTTATTAAGTTATCTGCATTGAAATCTCAAACTTAACACAAAAACAGCCAGCAGGGTGTTTATTATCATTTAATTCAATTATAATTAAATTATATTTTTTCACTGTCAACTGAGATTAATGAATTATGCGATTTTTATTTTATCAATCGTTGAAATCGTTTCACAGAAATTATGCGATTTATTCGTTTTGATAGCGTATGCAACTGACAAATTTGCTCTCATCTCCAAGGTATGGAATGCATTTATAGAAAATAGTCAAAATTGCAAATATTACTGTTGATGAACAGCTATTTGCGACAAAATCAAGATACCGATTTCGCTAAACCCGATAAGTTCGGAATCAAGTACTGCTTTTGGCATCGGACGTTGAAAGTAAATATATTGTGAATGGATTTTCCGTATTTGGGAAAAGATGAGACGAGGCCATGCAATACCACTTAGTGAATTTGTTGTTCTCAAACTCACTGAACCATTTATAGGGTGCGGACGAAATATAACCACCGATATTTTTTTACGAGCACATCTTTAGCAACAAAACTTTTATCAAAAAGAATTACCTTAGTAGGAAATTCGGGCGAATAAGAGGGAATTACCCAAACCTGCAAAAGAAAGACAAAATGGCACGTTTTTCAACGCAGCTTTACAAATCAAATAATTGTACTCTAACAATTTACAAAAGCAAACCGAACTATTTTAAAAAGTTCTCTTACTAAGTTCGAAGCATAAATATGTATTTATGTAATGAAACTATTGCTCTTTTAATAACACCAAATTTGGCGTGGATATGACGGATCAAATGGCTAGAAAGTACAGCACAAAATCTAAATCATGGCCTGTCCAGGTATTTTTCAAATTCATTTAGCTGCTATAAATCTTGGATTTTATATAAGCAAACAACTGGAGAATTAAAAGGATAACAAGAATTTTTATTTCATTGGCAGAGGGAAGCCACCGAATACCGCGATATACATGAACAAGAAAAAAAATGGAAAATATGGCGAAAACTTCAGCAGATTCCACTACAATTTCTGAAAGACGAAAAACGTGTCAAATTGGATATTGCAAAAATAAAGCCATAAACATTTGAATTACATGTAAAAATATGTTTGTGGAAAATGTTTACGGGAGAGACCCTCCATCTGTAAAAAGTGCGACAACGAATAAATTTTATTTTAGTTTGAATAAGGATATGTATGTAAATTACTGAAGTAACATATAATTTTTCAGTTTCGAGCCTTCTTTCTAAAAATGTACTCCTAAAGCCCGAAAAATAAATGTTTTTTAATTATTATATGATAATTATTTTGTGTTTATTGTTTATGCTAAGTTCTGTATTAATTACAATCAACTGGAAAAGACTATAATGTTTATTTCAAAAGCGGTCATTTGACCGCCATCGGTAGAAATAGGTATATAAAATATGTCGGTAGGTTTAGTGTTAATAAAGACCTCTATAAAACAGAATTCCATCGCTTCGCTCATTTTGAACAAAACTCGTTCAATAAAATGAATACTCTTTCCATTTTAGAAAGTACAAGCATACAAAAAACTTCTAGCAGGCACATTTCACCTACCTACTTACACGGAAGAAAAATACCGAAAAAAGCGTTTTATTTGCGTGTCCGGATTTCAATGGCCGCGACCGTATATGTATATATATATATATATATACATATATATATATATATATATATATATATATATATATATATATATATATATATATGTATATATATATATATATATACATATGATTTAATAACTAATGTATACATTTGTAAATGGAATGTTATATAATACATATACTGTTATGCATATATTTAAATATGATATTTAAAATTTATTCTTAGAACTATTTATCAGTTTTATAGCCAAATAATATTTAATTTAATTAGTATTAATGAATACTGTCAACAGAGGTGTTTATTATCATTTGATGTTTATTTTATCAATTATAATTAAATAACATAAACTTATAAATTTTAAATTTATAAACTTTTAGTTCTATGGACTGATTTTCGAAAAATCAGTTGAGCTGTATTCTATATCGTACTTTGTATTTATATCGAATAATTGTTTAATTATTGAAAAAATGAGGCCATGTTTTAATTAAAAAATATAATAATAAATATCCTTAAGTTTTGTTTATTAAACAAAAATGTGTTATTTTGTAATCTTAGCATATAGACCAACGTTTTCCAACCGCCGGTCCCCGGACCGGTGCTTGTCACTCAGAAATTTCTGCCAGTCCACAAAGAAATGACAATATTTACAGTTTACAGAAATAATGGTATTTTTAGTTTACAAATATTGCTTCTTCATATATTTTATATCTAAATAAGTTTACTATGTTCTTTATTTTCATTTATATATTTATGCAACTTATTTTAAAAAAATCAAAATTTAATTGAAATTAAATTTTAACACGAATGTGGGTTATTACTATTTTGTCCCGATCGCTTCAAATTATAAATCTGTTTACTTTTGTTATTATAAAGAATAGATATTTATTTATTTCAGATTGTTTTTATATAGTGTAAAAATTTAATTATTATTATATGAGTCATTTTGCGAAATATTTTTTTAATTTTTTACCTTACCGATCTGCAAAAAATGCTACGTCGTTTGGCAGTCCGCGTATGAAAAAGTTTGGGAACTGTTGACATAGACTGTATGTATATAAACATATATACATATACATACTTAAATGGAATATACTTTTTTGTATTTAACTGCATTTGTAATTTTTAATTTATCTTCCGTATTTGGGTTACTTCGAAAATCAATTTAATGTTAAATAATAGCTGACATTTTTTGCTCTGATGTTTTCTTTCTATTTTATTTATATTATGGTAAAATCATACTTATTTTTCCTTGCAAGCATTGTTGAGATTGTCTATAAACATGAAAAAATATACTGCGTAAAAATAACCTTCATATACTATATTAATTTCAAAAAAGTGGCAATTTTTTAATTCGATTTATCAGTATTACAATGTGGGAATAATTTTTATAAAATACATTATAACAACTTATGTATTTTTTTCAAAATTAGCATTAATTGTTAACTTGCAACAAATAATCTTCATTGTCTGACATATTCATAATGGAATCATAAATAAATATTTTCAACAATTTTTAATATGATCTATATTTAACCATTTAATATTTAGTAGGGTACTTAGAGAATTCAATAATATTATAATTCTTAAGCAACTTGGTATTGAATTAAGTAAGTGATTAATAACTAAATGAATTATTTTGTTTCATTTCATAAAGAAGAATCAAAGAAGATCAAAAAAGAATCGAACTAAAAAAACGAGAAATAGTAGAAATTGAAAACTATTTATATCTAGGACAACCCATTAATACTATTGGAACACTTATAAATGAGATGAATAAGAGAGTAAAAATGAAATGGTGTTAGTTTGGTAGAAATTCATATATTTTGAAGTCGGATATTCCTCTATGTTTAAAAAGAAATGTTTTCGATCAATGAATTTTATTTATTTTCGCCTATGGTAGTGAAACATGAGTCTTAAGTGCCAAAATGATTCAGCGGATTAGGATAACACAGATAACTATGGAGAGATATACATATTTTGGAAATTACACGAAAACATAAGAGAAATGAATGGATCAGAGAGAAAACAAAAGTTACGGATGTTATAATAAAAATGAAAAGTTTGGAATAAAAATGAGCCAGTCATGTAGGAAGAAAATGGGATCATCGATGAACAAGAGAAATTATTGATTGAGAACTTTAAAAAAAAGCTCGAGAAGAGGTACATGAATAGATGAGACAAAGAAATAAAGAATTTCGTCAGAGTGGCCTGGAAGAGGAAGATATTGGCTTGGTTCGAAGTAGAAAATTTGAGGGAAGTCTTCATCCATTAGTGGATTAGGACGAGCTGATGATATTGATGATGATAATGATATATATATATATATATATATATATATATATATATGCGAATAAAATACTTTAATCTGGATTTTTTATATTTTAAACCAAGAATAACAGCGATTTAATATTTTTTTCAGTATATTTTTTTTGCTTCGTAATAAATTCTCTAATTTTAATAAAACAAAGTACCAGTACCTTTGTTCACTTTGTATATGTACAGTGACTCACAGTCAAAGTAAACCACTGAGTAAAAAAACATGGTGAATCACTTTAACTGAAAGTAGCATAAATGAATCTGAGAAAATATAAAAAGTAATCAGTTATTTGTTACATTCATTTTAAAATGTATTATATTTTACAAAAGTAATGCAAAAATAATATTGTATAAGATCTAAAAATAAAAAAAATATTTAAAAAAAGCATCACTGTGAAATTAATCCTCTTATAGTATTTTTTAATATATATTTATCTGATATAACAAAATGTAATCTTTTGATGAAATATGATATTTCGAATACGCTTATCAAGTCCATTCGAGAGATTATTAATTATGTTAATATCAGGAGATTGCGGCGATGTTTTGATTATTTTGAGGTAATTATATAGCAAAGATTCTTTCACAACGGTAACGGTATGTTTTAGGTAGTTATCTCGAGAAAAATAAAACGAATCTTTTATGCCATTTGTGTTTTAAAATATTTAAGTAAATACACTTATCTATGTACCATCTATAAAATGTAAGTAACCGACACCTAAAGCACTCTTACATTTGAACAGAACAACTCCTCCGTGTTTTATTGTTGAAGGTAAAATTTATTTTTTAAATTCTATATTCAGTTTTCCAAACATTACTACTTTACTGTCAGAATCCAATAAATTAAATTTGGTTTCGTTCGTGAAAAGAACTTTTTCCCAAAACTGGAAGTCTTTACCCAATATATTCTCTGGTAAAATTGATTTTAAGTTTTTTATTTTTTTCATTGACAAGATTTTTTCTAGCTACTCGACCGTAGTAATTATTTTTACGCAAGACCCTTCTTACAGTTTTCGCACTAACTTTTTTTAAAGTATTTTTAACCTCAATAGCCAATTTAAGCACACCTAGCTTCGAATATTCTGCAATTTTTCTTACTACTTAACGTTCATTGCGTACAGTAAACATTTTTTAATTGCTTGTCGTACGTTTATTTGCAAATCTATTTTCATTTCTATAACGACGTATGATGTGTTGAACCGTACTTTAGTTTAAATTAACCGCTTTGGAAATTTATCATTGACTTGTTTTAACATTTAAATGGTCTATTACAAGATTTTGCTCTGCTAAGATAGTGCGTCTTTTATATGGAGCCTTTCTGTGTATTTTATAAAAATAGTCTAATGTGATGTTAACATAAACGTTCTAAGACACTATTATGTGTTTTGTAACTAGGATTACTCTATACATTTAAACTATGAAATAAAAATTATTTACTTTCCAATTAATCATTTTAATTGTGATATGATTTACAAGGATATATTTAAGGAATTATTTTAAAGTATACATACACTACCGAGACAAAGTCTGCGCACACCCATTCTATCTTTATTAATATCGCCTATAACATAAAAACACATTGTTGATAACAAAGTAACTATTTTTTATTTTTTTTACAGTCTTAAAAGTTAAAAAACATTAACAAAACACTTTTTAAATATCAATAAAGTAAAGACAAACAACAAAACAAATGAAATTTTAAAAAATTACGAGAGAAAAAGTCTATGCACACCTAATTAAAAATTTAAAAAAAAACTTAAAATGTTATTTATAGTATAATATTGGGTAACCATTCCATTTTAAAACTTCTTCCAATCTTTTTTTCATAAATTGCAATATCTTTTCAGTTTATTCAGAACGAATTTTGACCCATTTTTAGACGATGGTAGTTTTCGACATTTCTTCGAAATTTTCGAATTTTGTGCTAACGAAAATTCCATAAATGTTCAATGAAATTTAAGTCAGGAGATTGTGGGAGCATATATAAGTGCTTTGGAGCATTATACAGTACCCAAAGCTTGACAATTTTGGTCGTATATTTATGATAATTGTCTTGTCGGAAATAAAATTTACGGCCTAATCCGATTTTTCCCACATTTTCTTCTAAATTTCGCTTTAAAACATCGAGATAGTCGAGTTTATTTATTATTGACTATAAATTCGATATTACCAATGCCGGTACTTGACATACACACCAATAACATCACCCGACCACCACCATGTTTCACGGTAAGAAACAGATTTTTCTTATCTAAGGCTATATTAAGTTTTCGCCAAATGAACCTTCGTCCTTTTATGGCAAATATATAAAATTTACTCGTGATTATATTTTTCCAAAAGTCCTCTCACAAATTTACATTCTTATTTTACTTAATTCTGTTCACTCTTGAAATGAACGGTTTCTGTCTTGCAATCCGACTACGGTACCCAGTATTTATTAGAATTTTCCTTATCGTATCACAATTTTTTTTATCAAATTGTACATGAACACTTTTAGCAATTACAAAAGTGGATAATCGTGGATTAGTCTTAACTGTATTTATGATATAACGATTTTCCCTTTCAGATAACTTTGAACGGCGGCCACAACGGAGCTTTGATGTTACGATATCGGTTATTTTAATAATTATTTTATAACTATTTTATAATTATTTTTCGCTCTGATATACTTATTTTCTTCTTTTTAAAATTACAGATTTTATTTTCCATGATATTCACTTGTATTCCCTGTTTGACAAAAACTAAAATTAACAATAACAATCTGTATTGCATTTTAAACAATCATATAGCCAATTGTAATTCTAAATTTAAAAATTCTAAGAATAATAAACGATAAACGCAACTGTGCGCAGACTTTTTCTCACGTAATTTGTTAAAATTTCGTTTGTTTTGTTGTTTTTCTTTACTTTATTGATATTTAAAAAATGTTTTGTTGATATTTTTTAATTTTTAAGACTTTGTAGAAAAAATAAAAAATAGTTACTTTGTTATCAACAATAGTGTTTTTATATTATAGGCGATATTAATAAAGATAGAATGGATGTGCGCAGACTTTGTCTCGGTAGTGTATATATTTTTATATATTCTCATATTTTTTATAAAACAAAGATTAAATACTTACATATCTGTTACTTTGTATAAAATTCAAAATATTGTACTATTTAAATTGTTTTTTTAATGAAGTAGATAATTCTTCGTGGTGGGTCACTTTGACTATGTGTCACTGTTTATATAAGGCAATAGAACTACATATACAATATATACAGATCTACACAAATTATATGCACTAAATAATAAGTGTAGACCTTTATTTATTTATAAATTAATATAAATGGTACATTCATGACCACCAACTTTGATCTTATGATGTAATATATATTGATAAAAAGAATAACATAGGATTTTCAAGGACATGAATAGTGATACGTTTACGTCTGAACGTTATCGAAATTTAATTCTGGTAAAAATAAAATATTACTGCAGTTATCATGAATATACTAAACAAATTGTGTCGCTTTATGATTTTATAATTAGGTGAAATGTAACTATTGTAACGATAAGGTCAAATGCAAATTAATCTTGGTAATAACAATGAATTCTCATCTGTGAATCTATAAGTGACAATTTCATTCAAAGTAAAATCAGATATTAATTATGATAATCATTTATGTAGTTTGTATAGGAACATTCATAGATTGTTTAATTTCTTTACAAATTTAAAAAAAATGAGAGTATCATAATTTAGGATAATGTGAATATTTTCTATGATATATACAGTGTTTTTCATAAGTATAAGAAGTTTGATTTTTCTTAAATACATTGTAGATTCGATATTTTTATTTTTTATTATTGATAATTCAAAATACATTCTGTTCAAAAAAATCCTCGCAATGTTTATACAATTTTTGATGTACATATATGTGTAGTACTCTTCTTTCAAAATGCTTACAGTGGCATCGATCAAATCCATTCGAATCTCTAAAATATTATTAAATTGTTTTTTTTCTAACTGTATGTTTAGTATTTAAAACAGGAAGTAATTATATAATGACAAATAAGAAAAATAAAGTAAATGACTCAGTACTAATCTTTATGGAACAATTATTTTCAATTCAATCACGTACTTGTTCCATAATTTCATCCCTTTGACTAGTTTAAGGATTCTCTACCTTTTTTAAACTTTATGTACCATTTTTAAATTATTGTAAGTAATAAAATTTTTTCTTGTAAGTTTCATTTAGCATTTGAAATGTTTCTGTAAATGTTTTCTTCAATTTTTCTCTTTGTTCCATACTGATTTTTCAATGAATATTAAAAAAGCAATGTCATATCCAACAGCATAACGACACATGCATCACATTTCAAAATAAAGTGAATAAGGTTATAAATAAGGTATTATTGAAACAAAACTCGTTTTATTTCATAAAACATCGTACTAATACCATCTGTACATTCGAAGTTTAAATACTTTTAAGATAAAACATGTATGTATATGTACATACACATACATATGTAACTTTCTACAAGCCATCTCTATGGATATGCACTTATATATACATATACATGTATGTGTTAGATTGTTAAAAAAGGTTATACAATTGTATTGATTTCTAATAGATTCTAAAGTGAAATAAATATATCAAAACTTCCTTTCAATGACTTTATCATATAAATTCCAAATTATTTTAATTTATATTAATATTAAAATGTAAAAAGGTAGCAGACGATGATAATTTAGAGAATATTGATGTTAAAAACAGTCTTTACATATACACTATGTACAAAAGTATTTATAGATCTTATTTTCTTTTGATAGTCACTCTATTTTTTTCTGGAATTGTATTTTTTTACATTATTAAAACAATAAGGAAAACAACTAATATCATAATAAAAAAAAACGAGATTAGTAATTCATTTATTTATGTTGGAATAAAATCTCTTAGCAAAAAAATATTTATAAACTAAAAGTGATTGCATGTAAATACTTGTTTGTATTTGAGTGAAACTTAGCTTTATCCTATATTATTTGTTTAATCAATTGTTATGTAACAATTAGTTGCAAAGAGTCGTAAAACGATAAAGTGTAATTCTTTTTCTAAAGACAGATTTATTACTCTTTTTAAATTAAATATGAGTTGCCATTAAAGCAGTAAGTTGATGAACCAATTACATGTAACAATGTAGTATATTTTTTTTTAAAAATAAGCAGGTTTAGCTTTTGTTTAGCAACGAAAGATCAAAGACCTTAATTATAAGAAAAGCACGAAACTGAGTCAAATTGGCTGAAAATATCCTAGAATTAGTACTCGAGAAATGGATGAATATCCTGTGTTATTAAGAAAATCAGTTTTAGCATAAATCGTAAGAAATTGTAGTCATGAGGAAAGCTACAAAGACAAAGTTTCAAGAAAGAAGCTTTACTTCAGCAAAATAATTAGGGAAAAAGGCTAAAATTTGGGCGGGTATATGCGAATAAACCACAGCAGTTCTGGAAAAATGTTCTTTTTTTAATACAAACGAGTTTATTTGGCTCCGATGGCCAAAATTTTGCTTGAAGAATGCAAAACAGAAAAGATGGATTAGAAAAATATATAACCAATAGTGAAACAAAGAAGAGATTTTGTCATGGTGTGGAGCTGTATGAAAGTGGTCAATGTTGGTAAATTAGTCATTATCTGAAGTATTGAGTTGATGATAAATGTATGGAAACATTGTCAGGGAATTTATCCATTGTACCCAAGCTGAAAATCCAAAAGACTTGTATGTTTCAATAAGACAACGATCCCAAACACATAAAAAATGGCTTTTTTACAATGCTCAAAAATTATTGTACTTTCTTTCCCTTAGTTTCCTGACGTAATCCCAATAAAGAATTTATGGTTAATTTTCGAAAAAATAATAAATTTCGCTGTTTTCTAAATAATATCGTGGTGTTGGAGTAATAATTCATTATGTGAAAATGGGTTCGCCGCAATTTCATAACAAATAATAATTTCATAATGTATAGATGTTATTTAAGGGTGATATAAATTACATTAAAATCAATTTTAATTTCTATCGTGCTTAAAAAACATCTATATTAATAAAAAATAAGTAACATTTTTTAAGCTTAAAACAAATAATGTTTGTGTAATATATTTTGATAAGCAATTGTATAATGCCAAATTGTGTATTAGATTTATTACCAATATAACATTGAATACAAATTTGTTGCACAATAAATGTAAATGAAATGTAATAACTCAAGTAACATATAAGTGTACGTTTTAATTTAAAATCATTTCTTACATAAATGAAGTCATTATTCTTTTATAAATTGTTTCGAACAAATGTAAAGTTCTATACAAAAATATACAACTAATAATGAAAAGTGCAAATTTGAAAATTATACACAAAGTATATACTATTATGCTTTGTAATGTATTTATAATAGTTATTGTATTTTCAATCACTTTGTTACAATGTTTTATGAAGCTCTTGTTTATTGAAATATGGCACTTCGTGTTTTGCTATTCAAATATTCTCAATAGCCAATTCCATATTATATCTACTCACTAGTACTTAGCACTGACGTTTAATTTTAATCAATTTATATAATGATTACTATGTAAAAAAATAAAGTTGTTTAAATTACGTGCAGTACAGTCATATTAATTTATTATTATATAAATTAAATTTCTTTGTATACTACAACTCAATGTTAGTTTAGCCTGTTCACACTAGTATTCACGGCATATTACCGCTCGTCTCACACCCTCTTTCCAGGCAACTTATTTTTTAGGTGGGGATTTTCGTGTTGATACCGCCGCAGCCCTTCAGCAGAAATTTTAAGTGATGAACGGTATGCACGCACTAACATATATAAAAACGCTATACAAATTGTGATGAGTCGGAAATATTTTTGTGTATATTACTAATCATTTCATTTTCAGCTATAGAGCCGGATCGAATTTTTATTGAATTATTCTTATTGATTTGTTATATTGTATTTCAAAAATGTTGAAGTAAAATTAATTTATTTAAATTGTTCGTTGTTTGAAATAATTTTAAACTGAAATTTAATTATATAAGTTGTGTTTTATTATTTGAAAATAAAATGAAATTAAAAGAGAAATTAATTTTTGTTGTCATGGGAGATCATTGATTGCTGGAAAAAGGAGCAAACATTAGCTCTTATTAATATGTTTAAAAAATATCCACGTTTGTATAATCCAGTACATGTAGCCTTTTATTCTCTTTTTTATTCAAAGAGAAAATTTTAAATAAAATTATTTTAACCATAAAACTTTAACTATTCTCAAAAAACAATTATTTATAGATCCAGGAAGAGATTATAAATATTTTAATTTTTCCTTGGAATAACTGTTTTGTGTCAAAATAACTATAATTCATCGATTTGAAAAACAAACTAAGGACGAGGTTTATCTTCTATAGATTCACGACCTTCTCTGAACAGCTTATGCCACTGAAATACAATTTTTCTTGATAAATATTGATATCCGAATGTTTCTGCACCATTTTAAACGTTTCAGTAGTATTAATTTCATTTCTGACATTAAATTTAATGCAATTTCTTTGTTCAGCAATATTAGATATTTTAAAAATCGAAAAAGGGAAAAATTTGATATAAGTAAAATGCTGTAACTTATAAACTATTTGACATATCAAAATGAAATTAGTAGCGAATGTCACTGAAGATTGTGTCAACATAAAAGAAAAGTTTTTTTAAATTACGGCTTTCGCGCGAGTTTCAAATTAAAAAATCATCTTATTTTTTGAACAGAGAAGTACAGTCAACCCTCTTATAACGCGATACTCTTAAAACGCGGTTTCCATATAACGCGGAGTAAAAATCACGACATCTCTCCTATAACGCGGTACTCTTACAACGCGTTTTTCATACAACAACATTCTAACAACTTAACTGGCTTAAAAAGTTATCTATAACATTAGCGGTTGAAATTAATGGGGAATTTCCATTTTGTAGTGAGTGCGCATCACGTTTATCAATTTCAGTTATCAGGAATTTCCCCTATAAATGAACAAACGATAAAGCATTGCAAGGAACTGGATCATCTAAATGTAAAAATTGTTCTTCTTCCTCCTCACTGCACTTCATTGATACAGTCGTTTCACCAAGGAGTCATCCAAACTTTCAAAATGTACTACATACGCCAATTTTTCCAAATCATTTTTAACAGATTAGAAAATTATGAAGATAACATTCTTATTCAAGTGTGACAAGAATTTTCTATTTTGGATTGTATTCGAACTGTCTCATCAGCTTGTGCAGAAATTAAACCATTAACACTTAACGCATCTTGGAAACCTCTTTTACCTCAAATGGTTCAAACAAGAAATTATATTTTAGCCTCAGTTATAGAAATAGTAAATATTGTTTCTGGTTTAAGCGGCGAAGGATTTGCAGATATAAACCATGAAAATGTAGAAGAACTACTTCGGGAAGAAAGTTTAGATGAGGAGGAATTGATGGAATTAATTGATGCATCTACCTCAAATGCATTGGTAGAAGAAAACACGAATAACAAATCCGTGGTAAAGTTCAGTTTATATGATGTGAAAAAAGGACTAGATTTGGGTAAAGAATTAGAGTTTCATTTCACTCAAAATGATCCTTCAACGGTGCGCAGTGTAAAGTTTAAAAGAGAATTACAAAATTGCTGTGTTCCATATAAAGAGGTTTTGGTAGAATTACAAAATAATACTACATTTAAAAACCGAAATGAAAATTTGCAAGGTGAGGAGGATGTTCGGCCCATTAAAAAAACAGAGTTAGGCTACTAATATTTGACAGTGATAATGAATGTTAAAAGTGTCTAATATTAAATTAAGTTTTTTTTGTTGGAAACAAATTTTTTAATTTATAATTTTTACTTTATGTGGTTTCCATATAACGCGGTACGAATTAATCTGATTTTTATTAATTCTGCGTTTCTTATAACGCTGTGCGAATTAATCGCGTTAAAGGAGAGTTTACTGTATATCAATATAATGATATATATATATATATATATATATATATATATATATATATATATATATACATATATATATATATATATATATATATATATATATATATATACATACATACATACATATATATATATATATATATATATATATATATATATATATATAATTACGTACAAAAATTATAAAAGTATTAAAAAATGATAATCTAAATGATAATCTTCATGTTTAGTATCGGAATTCTTTTTTTGTTGGTTTATTATATTGTTTATTTATTCATTAACATTACTTCGATCGTTAGAGAACAAATAGAGTTCAGAAATAATATATCATATTTTCAATAAATAGTGCAGTTCAAATGAAACTGAAGGATAATAATAATAGTAAGCATGTAAATATTTGTCAAACCCCTTCAGTTTCATTTGAGTCACATATATTAATTTAAAAGCATAATAACAATGAATATTTATCAAAACTGTATTTTTTTACAATTTATCATGATATATGTATTTTAATTTTTTATTTACTATTAAACATATTGAAAAAAACAATTTAATATTTTATAATTAATCGATTAATATATTTAAAAAGATTTTATTAAGCATACTTTTGTATAATATAAACGTAGATTAATTTATCAAGAATAATAACATCCAGATAGTAATAATTCACCACACATTACCTCTAGGTAATATTTCTGGCAATTGCCGAATGAAAAACGACTTCTTCCACGAGTTATAAATCAAAGTGACTTGTACGAATCTCTTCAAATGACTTGGCACATTAATATTAATTAGAGTTTTGTTTAGTATTTAATTGAAGTGTAAATAAATTGAAGCATAATAAAATTATATTTGTTGCAATGCTCTATTTTGTATGTATAATATATTATTTGTTTAAAGATTATAATATTTCTTATGAGAATATTTTTTCAACACTTAACATGCATATAACATTACATATATTTGAATTTTATTCTTTTTATTTTATTTATAACGTTTTAAACTTTTCACTTAAATATAATGCATTAATTATTAAACGATAATACTTTGTATGATAAAAATTAAATGTTAAAATATATTTCAAGTACTATAATTAAATTAATTACAACTACATTACATATGTATATTGTGAGTGTAATAAGTATTCGTTCTCCTTGTAAATTTATGTAAAATGGTTTATATTTCACTATAATTTAACGTAAAAGAAAAAATCTTACAGAGAATAGAAAAAAATAGTGTTCGTGCACAGAAGGACGGGAAATCTATAAAATACGTATTTCAAATAATTAATAGGCCATATTATATCATAAAATCTTTCATGGAAAAATATAAGGCAAAAAATTCCCTGGAAAATGAGAAACGATCTGAACGATCGTCTCTAAGTTGTAATAGTGATTGACGTATTATTTTAAGAATTAATATGGAAAATCAAAAAAGTGCACCTACCATCACTAAGGAATTCATTACAAAGAATAATATACAAATTTTCGCATCGACAGTTTGGAAAATTTTAAGATGTGATAATAGACATGGCCGTATGGCTAGAATAAAATTTTATATTAATGATGCAAATAGAAAAAAACGCTTAAAATTCGCAAAAAAAAAATATAAAAATATTTCCCATGATTTCTGGAAAAAAGTTATATTCGCGAAAGAAAACAAGTATAACATATTTGGCTCGGATGGAAAATGAACAGTGTGGGGAAAAAAATACAAAAATGAATCTCAAACTAACAGTAAAGTATGGAGGTGGATCTGTGAGTGTTTGAAGGTGCATAACAAATGCAGGTGTAGAAAGCTTGCGAATTATAGATAGAATTATGGATCATAAGATAAACATTAATATTTTAAAAGAGGATCTTCACCACAGTGCTGATAATTTAGGGCTAGAAACCAATTTCATTTATTATCATGATATCGATTCAAAACGTATGACACGAAATACCAAACTATGGTTTTTATATAATATCCAAAAATATTTACAAACACTTCCATAATCCTCAGATATAAACGGTACAGAACATTTGTGGAATATCGTTAATAAAAAAATAAGGATAAGAACAATTTCAAATAGGAATGATCTCGTTAATGCCCTAAAAAAAGAGTGGTAAAATATTACTCCCTCAACAACAGAAAATCTTGTTATCTCGAAGCCAAGAAGACTAGAGGCTGTCATTTTATCCGAGGCAAATCCCACAAAATATTAGTGATTTTTTACCAATAAATAAAAAATAATTTTAATAGAACAAACTTAAGAGAACGAACACTTTTTGCGTGCTCATTTTGACATTGTCAGATTTTTTATTATAATTCAAACAACAATATTGTATACTAAATTGTAGCTGTAATATTAAGGAATCTTTTAATAAAAATTAAAATTAGCAAATTGTGTATTTTATTGAAATATACGTTCTTTTTCGAAAATTTACAGAGGACAAATACTTATTACATGGACTGTGTGTATATATATATATATATATATATATATATATATATATATATATATACATATATATATATATATATATATATATATATATATATATATATATATATATATATATATATATATATATATATATATATATATATATATATATATATATATATATATATATATATATATATATATATATATATAAATATATATATATATGCACAATATTGTTTAAAATATCATCCTGTTAAAAATAAATCTAATTTTATTGGGTAGACAAGGGTGTTGACCGATGAGTCATAAGTTCAAATTCAAACTGTTAAATGTCATCTGTTATTAAGAAAAAAAGAATTCTTTTAAAAGCTAAATACATAAGTGTTAATGCTAACCACGTTCTAAAATAACGTATATAAATTAAAAATAAATACTTTTGTTGGCTAACGTACAAAATATTCATAGTACAACATACATACATATGTTAATGTGTTCAATACATGAAATTTCATTATATTGTAAGCAAACAACCGTGTAAAATTTTAGTCTTGGCGTTTATTCGAAAACGTAATGATTTTATTTGAAATGTTATGTCCTTCAAAATCTGAAGTTTTTATGTAGCAATATTTCGATTGGTTTAATAATATAGTTTCCTGTTTGTTTATTAAATTTATTTTAATATCGTTATTATTGCCAAAAATCTTTAGAGAAAAACAATTCATATTTTATTAAAATTTATGACATTTTATAATAAAATATTTATAGCATATGACGAATAATTTATAAATTACTGTATATAAAATACGATAAATATTCGTTTCTTTTCTAAACCTTGTCTTTTTGTGTAGAATATTTAATTATAAAATATATTAAATACATTATAAAAATATAAAGTGTGCCTTAAGAAAACTTTCATTTTTCCGCTGAAATTTGTAGAGACATTTAAAATCTAAAGAGTGGTATTTATGTATACCTATTTCTTCTATTAGTTTTTTAAATTTTACGGAAATATACAAGTAATTTCTGAAATATGCTGGTTGAAGTAATAATACTACGGAAACATAATGAACAAGGCACAAATATAGGGTTTTTCAATAAGAATGTCAGAACTTTTAAAGTTGTTGACAGTCATGTTTGAATTTTTTTGAAGTTAATTTTGATATTTGAACTCTATTTAGTTTGTCAAATTATTATGAACGTTTAACAATATTATACGAATATATTAAATCTAGAATTAATATTAACATCAGGAATAAATAAACATGTTTAAATTTATGTGCAATATTCCAGAGATAAAGGAATTCGGATATTAAATGATTATTCATAAAAAATTAGGCAATTAGGTTTCTAAAATAGTTTCAATAAATATATAAATACATATGAGTAATCTTATTATTGCATTTAAATTGTTCGAATTTTGTTCTACTTTATTGTTTTTTCTCATTAATTATTTTAAAAATGTTGAAAAAATATGAATTAAATTTATTTTTTTTTAGTGAAAAATGACGTTCATATATTAATTGTTCTTTGCTAAACTTTTGCATTCTTTTTTACATTTATACATAATTACTAAATTTTGATTAAAATGTATGCCTTATTCATTTTCATACAAGATAGATCGCAAATTGAAGAATCAAATGTATATACATTAAAAATACATGCATATGTCGATGAATCTTAGCTGGATTAAAGCAATACGTATTTGATAAAATAAATAAAAATCGCCTGTGGTAAAATTAATTACAATATTGTACATGATTTATGTGAGTAAAGTCTGAATTTTCTATTTTTTACTATTGTAAATTTTATTGTAATTTACTAATAAATCACATTATTGAAAAAATTAAATATAATATTTTAATAGTGTTTAGTTTCATAATAAACATTTAATAGATATATGGCATTATTTAAAGTTCGTTTACATGATGAAAAGATTTTTCAAAATGTTATAAAATTGAAATATATTTTAATAATCTTTTATTGTTAAAAAAATCTTTTTTAATTTCATTCTTATAACTTAATTTTTAAAAATAATAGATCGCTTCAAGTGATAAAATATTCAAATGAAATGAAGACATGTTATTTTAATGTAATAAAATGTTGAATAAATACTTCAAGAATATATATAGTCATCCAAATTTGACACCTAGATTTGTGTTTTATTAAAAGGAAACAAAAGAAACTATATACCTGTTTCCCTATAAACCATTCTGTACACATATTTTTTAAAAAAACACAAATTTAGGCATCACATTTGGATGACCCTATATATGTATATACTATGAAGAATACAAGTATTAAATGTATGAATGAAGAATACTGAAAACAACTTATGAATGAAATCTAATAAGTGAGATTTGCCTGCTGTTGAATGTACAAATTATAATAGGAAAATAAATGCTACATGAATTATGTATTCGATTTCACATACAGCCTATATACATCACGAGATCAGTAATTGATGAAAAAATGTTCACACAGATGAAGATTCCATAATATGAATCAAATATACATCGATGTGAGTTGCATGTTGTATTGCAAATAATTCAATTATGTTTGTATTTTCATTCATAAAATATATAAATTTTCATTATCTTGTCTGTGATTCATATATGCTGCTTCCATTTATTTTTATGTATTTATATCTAATGAAATAAATTGATAAAACCAAAATATTAATTAAAATTTGTCACTTCTAATTTTTTTCTTAAAAAAATAATATTAAAGTAGAAAAATAAATGTTATAATTAGACTTTTAAGACATCAAAAAAAATTTAGAATAATTTTTATTGTAAAAATTTAGGTGTAATATATCAAATGACATTGTTTAGAAAAATGATGTTTTTTTAAAAAAATTAGTTATCCTTAAACTATTTGTTTGATTGTGACAAATTCACTTTCACACAAATTGATTGTCATCTCCAATACCATGAGGCATTAGAAAATTTTCAATAATCACATATTGTTCACTTTCTTGTTTTTAATAAAGATATACTAATACCCATTTCGATAGCAATGATATCGTCATCGAAATTCGCATTAGTCTTTTATTGTTATAAGCAACAAAGTAAACAATAAGAGATTATTGAACACCTGATAATATTTTATTGTATTGAGAAGGAAGAGGTTATAATTCATTTAAATAATAGTTATCCATATAAGTGAATATATTTAAATCTTTATTTTTTTATCTAAAAATCATTCGATAAATTCTATTTCAAAAAATTTGAATCTAAAACAAATACTCCTATTATATTATTTTTTTTATATATATATATATATATATATATATATATATATATATATATATTATATATTATACATTAGATTTTACAATAAAGTTAATTTAAATATTCTAAACAGAATAAATTCTACAATAAATTAAATTAAAATACAACTGGAGATTTATTTATTTTTTAATTATATTTTAAGGTTATTGCAATGTAAATTTCAGTAGAGTATTTTTTTTCTTTCAAGAGAATGAAATGAATAATATTTTTATTATTTTAATTAATTTCTTTACAATGAGAATATTTATAATTTATGTATTTTTCATATGGAGTGGTCTAAATAAAACTAAAGGGTTTTGACACATATTTACTTGTTTACTATCATTTTCTATTTTTGACTATCTTTCAGTCTTATTTAGGTCATTTTATATAAATTATTGTTAAGTTTTATTATTTATTTTATTCTTAAAATTTGAACGAAATCGACTATTTAAAAGACTAATAGAATTCATTCTTCAGAGAGCAGTTCAAAATTATAGTTTGAATAAATATTAATCTTGACATAAAATGAAATTAAAAAAAAATTCGTATCGAATTTGTATTCCAATATATGTATATATATATATATTTATATATATATATATATATATATATATATATATATATATATATATATATATATATATATATATATATACACATGTATATGTGTGTAGTGTGCATGTATACACTAAGTCTTTGATAACTTAAACTGATACAGTAATTACCGGACTGAGTAATTGTATACATTTAAACAAGTGGTCAGACAAGTTTACAACTTACCATGAATTGTTTTATTGCTAATTTAAGCGGCAATACATTGTGTATTCCTATTGAATCTGTCTAAATTAATTTTAAATAACTTCAATTTCTTTTAATAAGAAGTAGTAAAATGAACGTAGATGATTTTTTAAATCATTGACGTATTTTTATTTTAAAATAAATATTCAGTTAATTGACTGCATATTTATGCTCAATGCGCTAATACCTTCAAATAAAATTGTTTTAAATAAAATATTTGTAATTAAATAATTAAATGAGATGGTTTTGTATGATGTTTTTCTGAGTTCATATTTAAATTAAATGCGCTAATATAATACATATGTATATTAAAATAAAATCGTTTTATATACAATACTTGTAATTAACAAAGAAACAAGATAATTTTGTACATCATTTTATTCGCGGATATTTCTTTAGAATTAAAATAGTAACTGACATGCTTTTAATATGTTTTTTATAGAATATAAATTTGTCATTAAATTTATTTGTTATGGATTTTATAACATATAATGTAGTTTATATTCAATTAATGTTCAACTTTCATTATTCAAGTATGAATTTTTAGAATTTTTTCCCATATTAGTTTCCGGTCCTCGAAATATATGAATTTTAGCTACTTCTGTTTTATTCTCCTCTTGATTTTTTTATAGTTTTAGGCATATAGATACCCTCTTAACTAACTATCCCTGACTTAGCTCCATGCCATATTAGTTATGCTTTCTTATATTCCTAGCTTGCTTCTAAGCCATTACCATTTTTTCCATTCCCTACAACAGAACTCTAGTTTTGGAAGAAGGAGCCAATTATTTACTATATCCAACTTATCAAGTCTTAATGCTCCAATCACTGGAATAAACACGGACATCTATGCCGTTTCGTCATGATTTATTTTCACTCTTTAGAGAAGAGGTTTCATTCGCAATGATTCACGCATATTTGAAAAAGTGTAATTTTTAACTTAGAAAAATTAAATTAAAGTCTTTTGAAATGAATTAAACTTGTCCAAAGTCGTCAAAACTTTTTGCATGTCAGCCTAAAACATCTACATATAATATGTTCTAATCTCTTTATTTGTCTAACAAAGTGAACATAGAGTTCGATCTATCAAATAGGTATTTGTGTTGGTTTAAGTAACAGTCTTCAGTTATGACAATATTATAATAATATATTATAATAATATTCAGTTAACCCGATAAATATCATATATTTCTATTAATATGTCAATAGTTCGTCTGAGTCCTTTTAAAAAATATTGAATTAATAAAGAGTATAGAAAAAAAATTTGTTTATATTTGACTGATTTTCATACAATGAAGTTAAGTAATGGATTATTTATGGTTAGAGATAATTTTACAGCTATTGTTGCAAAAAATATAATTTATTAACAGAATTATTAAATAAAATAAAATTGTATTTCAAAACAGAATTTATAGTTCATAATGATTACCTTCAAAATCTTAGATAAATATATATAAGACTATCTTTTATGTTAATAATAATAATTCAATGTTTATTCAGGGTTATCAACGTTAATAAAACGAACAAAAACAGAAATGTTCATCAGCATAGTAATTTCTAATGCCATATAAACGCAATGAAGCAACCTTTTTTATATTGCTAACATAAACTTACATACGAACATACATACATACATACATATATACATATATATATATATATATATATATACATATATATATATATATATATATATATATATATATATATATATATATATATATATATATATATATATATATATATATATATATATATATAAATATATGTAGATATGTATATATTTTGTATCGTTGCAAAAGTTCGTGACTGATTTCGATAGATACCATTAAAAAATCTGCAGGACAGCGCTGTTGATTGTTATATATACATGTTGCATTTTTTTAGAATGGGGATAATCATAGCTGTCATTTGAGTGACAAACAAATTTGTTTTGATTCGTTTTGTGCGCGTGAAAAATTTTTGAAAATGGACATCGATAACGTACACTTGCATTATATCATGTTATACGACTATAGGAAAGGAGTGACTGTAGGCGTTGTTATGAAAAACATTTGGGAAGTTTAATTAGACTATGCTCCAGCCCTTCAGACTGTGAAAAAATGGTTTGCTTAGTTACGACAAGGTGATTTTAACCTCGATGACTAACTATGCTCAGGGAACCCTACCAAGGTCGATGATGATATTGTGCTTAATTTCATTGAGAATAATTCACACATTTCGATTGAAGAGATCGTCAAAGAACTGAACGTTGACAAATCGACTTCATTTCGTCATTTAAAAATCTTGATTTCACTTTAAAGCTCGATATACGAGAGTAGTCCCATAAGCACCCGGCCTGATCTAGAGATGGCGGTAGTTGTTTGAAAAATATCACTTTATTAGAAAGTACACAATCTATAAAGCATATGTTTCAAATTTGAGGACGCCACGTTGTTTAGTATTTGTTTGGCAGCCATCAATAGTGAATGTTTTCAGTGAATTTGTGAAAATGGAGAAAATTGGTCATCGTTACGCGATACAATACTTTTATTTGAAAGGTCTCAGCCCAACCAATATAAAAGCTGAACTGGATTCTACTCTGGGTGAGTCTGCTCCTTCGTTTACAACAGTGAAATATTAGGTAGCAGAGTTTAAACGAGGCCGTACGAGCTGCCAAGACGAGCATCGCAGTGGTCGACCAAATGAGGTGACGACTCCAGAAATGGTGAAGAAAATCCACAAAGCGGTACTGGATGATTGTCGACTGAAAGTGCGCGAGCTAGCAGACATAGTAGGCATTTCAAAAAGTGCGGTACATCGCATATTATCTGAAAATTTGGACATAAGAAAGCTGTGTGCAAGATGGGTGCCGCGTTTACTCACAATCGAGCAAAAACAGTGTCGTGAAGATGTTTCAATTGAGTGTTTAGCGAAGTTTCACAGTAGCAACGCAGAATTGTTGCGCCGTTTCATAACCATGGATGAAACATGGGTTCATCACTTCACACCAGAGACAAAAGAACAGTCAAAACAATGGACTGAAAAGGGAGAACCGGCTTCAAAGAAGGCGAAGACCGTTTCATCTGCAGGCAAGGTCATGGCGTCGGTTTTTTGGGATGTGCGTGGGATAATTTTCATTGACTATCTTGAAAAAGGAAAAACTATCAACGGCGAGTATTATGCGAACTTGTTGCAACGTTTGAGCGAAGAAATCAAGCAAAAACGGCCGCATTTGGCTAACAAGAAAGTGTTGTTTCATCAAGACAATGCACCAGCTCACAAATTCGTATTGCAATGGCCAAAATTAATGAATTAAAGTTTGAATTACTACCTCATGCACCCTATTCGCCAGTTTTAGCCCTCTCGGATTATTTTCTGTTCCCAAACTTGAAAAAATGGGTCAGTGGTCAAAGATTTCCCAATGATGAAGAAGTGATGTCGGCAGTTAATGGGTATTTTGAGGAGCAAGACAGTTCTTATTATAGAAAGGGTATCGAACTTATTGAACTTCGCTGGGAAAAGTGTATAGAGCTGAAAGGAGATTATGTTGAAAAATAAATATATTTTTTTTCAAAATTTTTGTGTTTTCTTTGTTGGGTCGGGTACTTCTGGAACCACCCTCGTATGGGTTTCACATGCATTGACTGAAGAGATAAATTACATCGTTGCGGCCGTTTCTTTGCTTTAACTCCTTAAAAGGAAGCCTTTTTTTGGGTCGTATGGTAACTGGCGACGAAAAATGAATTCTTTACAACAACGTCCAGTGCAAGCGGACTTTTTATATTGAATTGCTCCTCCTTTTTTATATTGATTTGCTTCCACTTGGTCACACTATCAATGCGGAGAAATATTGTTCACAGTTCACTAAACTGGCCGCAGCAATAAAAAACCCATCTGATTTTGGTGAATCGAAAATGCATTATCATCCACGACGACAACGTAAAGCCACATGTCGCAAAATTGACTGCAAAAACTGTAGTAGTTAAAATGGGAACTTATACAGCATCCACTGTGTTCTTCAGGCATAGCTCCTTCAAATTATTATTTGTTTCAATAGCTGTAGAACAGTTTAAAGGATAAAAAATTGACAATATGGAGGCAGTTATAAATTATCTTATTTCGTTCTTCGCCTCGAAACCAATCAGCTTCTATAAAAATGGAATTTATAATTGGGAATTAAAAATATCGTTTAGTTAAAAATTACATTCTTGCGTTTCGTTTTAAAATCGGGCATGAACTTTTGTAATAAACAATATATTGTATAACAAATTTGACTAGATTTCTAACAGTCACGAAAATAAGCAGGATTTCGAAATAAATTTAGCACTTTAAACTATATTTAAATATTAAATGAAGTTATAAATTGATGTAATGAATATTACAATAAATACCACTCTGACTTAGACTCATACATTAAGAAAAAATCTCGAACTAAAGCAATACGCTAGCGAAATTAAATGCATTGAAGATTAAAAGAATTGAAAAAGCATATACTAAGTTCTTGGAAAATATTTATAAAAATATTACATCCTTCGTAAAAGTATACGAAAACAAAACTTTTTACTTCTACATTTGATGTAGAAGTATTTAAGATACTAAATTGGGAATCTGAAAGAATAAAAGTTGATTGAGATATTCTTAGTAATTTAAGATTTGTTGATGACATTACCACTTTCTCAATTAATCCAAATAAACTTAAAAAGAATAGAAGGATTGAATTAAGTTAGTAAATTGATCTTGTGACAAATTTCAGCAAGACAAAGTGACGTTCAATGAATTTTCAGATCAAAGAAGAATTGAATTAAATGAAAGGGAAATAAAATAAAATGGAAACTAGGAATATATGAGATAACTTATTAACACTAAAAGAATATTTATAAATGAAGTGAATAGAAGAATAAAAACGAAATGATATTAATTAGGAAAATAGTTTCATACTTTGAAGTTGAGTATTTCTCTATGTTTGAAAAATTTCATTTAATGTATTTTATCTGTTTTTACTCATGCCAGTAAAACATGAGTTTTGAATAATAAAATAATTTAACAATTCCAAATAATATAAAGGAGATTGGAAAAATTTATGTTAAAAGTAACAAACAAAGATAGAAAGAGAATCAAGTGGATCAGAAAGAAAACAAAAATTATAAACGTTACAGCAAAAGTGAGGAGTTTAAAATGAAAAGCAGTCGGTTATATAGTAAGAAAAGAAGACCATCGACGGACAAGAGAAATTATTTATTATAAATTCAGATATATAAGAAGGTCCAAGTAGAGACCAATGTGTAAACGAAACAGAAAGAAAATTCGTAGGATTAGAAAAGAAAAGAGATTGAGTTGATCAAAATGAAAAATTTTATAATAGGTCTTCATCTATCATTGGATAAAAAAATCTAATTATATATATATATATATATATATATATATATATATATATATATATAAGGAATAGTTTCTCCTCATTGCTAAATCGTTTTAAATGTCATACTACAAATTTTTATACATATAGTACAAAATGCATATGTAATTTCTAGTAAAATGTTTGTTGAAATACATTTCATTTACCATAATAATATATCTTTAGTAACATACATTGTTCATTATCTTTGGGGTCTTATTTAATATTTATATATGAAATTAAACTACAATCGTTCAATAAAAATAATTTTAATACATTATCGTATTAATTTATAGTTATGCATGGGCAAAATTTTCCCTCTCCCCAGACAAAGATATAAGATATTTATTTAACAATCATAGTTCATTCCTTACTTTTAAATTAATTTAATATAATTATGTCAGGAAAAACAACGTAAATGTACAATCATTAATCCAATACTAATTTTAAAAACACTTTTATTTTGTTTTAGAATAAATAGTTATGTGACAAATTATTGAAAGTTTTGAAAAATACAATAGTTTTTTTTCAAAAAATGATTAGTGCATTAAAATACTTTTAAACATTAAATATTAAGTAAACATTTGTATTGTAATAAAATTAGAACAAATTTTAAATATAAATGAAAATTATTTTAATTTTTAAACATTATGTAAAACAAGGACAGAAAAAATGATTTTTAAAATCAAATCATCTTTTAAGAATTAGCAGAACAATGATACAAAACATAAATCACATAAGATGCATCTTTAGTTATTATAAATATAATTGTTCAAAATAATTAACATAATAGCCCAGTTTTCTATTTTAACCCAATTAAACTATTCTCAAAAAAGTTAGATAATTTACAATTGTTCCAAATATTCTCTGAAAATGACTTCACTTTGATAGTTTTATTTGATTTTTTGAAAACGATATGTGAAATAATTTAATATTTTAAGTAAAATCACATTTTTTTCAATAACTAAGAATTATATTAAACACAAAAAAGAGTTTTTTAAATTATAACATGTTTTTTTAAAAACTGAACCAATTCTTTAAACACTAGACACATTTTTATTAAAATGTTCAATATCACTTATATTTTAATTACGAGTATTTATATTAAATTTCTGAAGAAAACTCATCTTAAAAACACGAATGTAGATAATTTCAACACAGAATTATATTTAGAATAGATATGGTATTACAATACTCGTATATGTACAATAATTAATTTTATTTAATTAAAATATGTAACTTTTATTTTTTTAATCTACAAAATCAATCATATTTTTAATTTTACTAAATAATAAATTAAAACATAAGATAAATTATTTATTTCTATATTCGATTTGATATTCGAATTAATAATAACATAAAAATTCTTTATAAATATTGCTTAAAATGATCAAAAAGTGTTTTATATTCTCGGTATAAAACGAAAAATATTGTTTACAAATTTTATCAATTGGAATTTTTTTTATATACAATCTTTTTTATTTTGACATTTATTTTGAATTAACTAGATACAATGTTGACTTTTCACGACATCAAAGATTATATATTTTAATAGAGTTGTTAGTAATGTATACAATCTATACTTTTTTAAAAAATAAAAGATTTTATATTCAAAGTGACTGTCTTCAGTATAGTGTTCATTGTAGTCAATCCTTTGTTATATTAAAAGAATTATACGTTGCAAGTGTTAAACTTATGATATAGGAAGAAGTAATTTGTTTTGTTATCTATATTAGGTATTTCATCAAAACTTAATTAAAAATAATTTTAAATGAAGTGCAATATTAATTAATTTTACAGCATTTCATTAAAATTATTTATCTATTTTATTATCGAATACATACATACATACATACATACATACATATATATATATATATATATATATATATATATATATATATATATATATATATATATATGTCATTTATTCAGAAAGTGGTCTAAGTCCATTTATTTTTAATTCAAGATATTTAACGGTTTGAGCTTTAATAACTTCAAAAATATTGGTAACTGATAACATGGTATAATATTTTTCTGTTTCTAAGAGTGTGTAATTTACTAACCCAATTAGTATGATAAACATTGTTTAAGAAAATACACGTTTTTGAAGGCTATAATTAAACTATATAAAATTGCAAAAAAATCTTTGAATTTCAGAAAACGGTAGCTATGATTTTGTTTTCTGAAGAAACTGTTTGAACTTTTTCACAGAGTAAGATTCGTCATGTTCCACTACTGATTTATTTTTTTGGATTTAGGAGAAAAATAACGAACTTTGTCTTTATCACTGGTCACAATAAAACACAAAAATTAATCTTCTTTTTCAAAACGTTGAAGAACTTGAATAATGTTGATTAAATGTATCTCTTTATGCTCTGGTGTAAGGAGATGTGGAATTCATTTTGTATATACTTTACTGTACAGTAATACCCCGACTTATACCACCCAGACTTACGCGAACTCGGAGTTACGCGGTTCTTGATTTTCCTCTCCCGTTTCGTCCCTCACCCCACACGTATCTTCAGTGTTTCTCTTGCTGTGATACGGATGGACGTGTTTCACGCAAACTCTATATTCACGAACCCACTCTAGGGTAAAGAAGTTAAAATTATTTTGCTTTATGTTTTTTAAAACCTTAAAAAAATATCTCGTCCAAACAAAGTAAATCTGATTCTCCTGCATTTAGTAAGAAAAGAAAAACGTTATTTCTGGAATGTGAAGATAACATTATCAAGGATTTTGATAGCAGAATGAAAATTTGTGAATTGGCAAAGAAGTTTGAACTACCAGAATCCACAGTAAAAACAGTCATAAAAGATAAAGAAAGCATTCTCGAAGCTTTGAAAAATGCTCAATTCTTGATCTCAAGCATAATTCTCAAATATCATGGTATTATTGCTGAGATGGAAACAATGCCAGAAACTGATCATGTCGCTCATGTGATAGAAGAAGTTGACAATCTTGCCAGGCAATTAGATTTGGAAGTCGAAGGTGATGGTGTCAACAAGCTGTTGGATTCACATAGTCAGGAGCTAACAATTGATGAGCACGTAGAGATGCGTGAGCAAAACATTACTGAAGAATCTGACATTTCAAATCCGGTTCCACCAGAAAAGCACATGGCAATTACAAGCTTGACAAAAGCTCTCGACTCAATTGAAAAAGGCTTACAAATATAAGAACAATATATAAGAACTCGTTATAGCTACAAAGCAAGGAATAAAAAAAATATTAACTTACTACGAAGAAATTTTGCGTGAAAAAAAGAAGACATTGCGTCATCAAACGAGTTTGTTAGATTTTATGAACTCATCGACATCGAAATAACTTCGTTTTAGGTAACTCATTTATTTTTTTAAAAATTCTGTATTAGTATGTATAAAGAACTACAATTTTTATTAAATATTTTTCTTCTAGTGTTTTTGTTAGTGCTTGGTCCCAATTAAACAAAATTTATTGTATTTCTATTCAAAGTTGTACCCTGACTTACGCGAATTCGACTTACACGATTTTCGTCGGTCCCACGTATCGCGTAACTTCGGGGTATTACTGTACTACTTCAATTCTATGTGCAGTATTTTCTTAACATTAGTTTCTAATTTGTTATAATTGAACAATAGTTATTTAACGATTGAAATATCTTTAATTTTTTAAATGTTGTTAAAGTTAATATTTGTTTTGGTCGTCAGTGAGGTTCATTTTCCACGTGGTAATAACTGCTTACTTGAAATGATTTTGTCCAATCATATACTCTTATCTGTGACAAATATTTATTACCAAAATTTGCTTGAAGTCTGGTCAAAATAAAGCTTAACACTTTATTTGTTAAGAATTTGATAATGATTTTTTGTGTAACACTATAAATCGTAACAACTGACTGATAAAATGATAAAGATGCCTATCACAACTATCTTCGATTTTTTTTTCTAGGAAAATTCTTATCTTTCGTATCAAAATTACTTCAAATTCTTCTAAACCAAAATTCACAGGTGCTAATGAATACGAAACTCTCACCATAAGTCTCATAAATTATTTTATGCAAATACTTTTGTAGTAATTTATTTTCGATCAAATATAAAAAAATAAAATTTGTTCAACTAACTTTTTATTATTTTCAATTTTTCATTACATTATAAAAACACCAATGTTTGTAATAATGGTATACAATTTTGTTTTTCATATAAAGGATAGCCAATATTAAAAAGTAAAAATAGTTATGGACAGAAAAGGATGTTTACTATTGCCATCTGTTAGTGGAATTTACTTTCAATACGTTATCATATTAATAATATTAATAAAATTAATTGATAGTGTAAAAAAATAAAGTAATAAATAAATTGATTTATTTGAATACTAAAAATTATATAATATTAGTTAAATGCAATATTAGCTGAATACGACTATTAATTAAATCGTCACGAAAAATTATTCAAAAATTAATTTTGTTTAAAGAAATTACGAATAATTTTCATTGAAGTTTAATTTGTGATTTTAATGAAATTGAATTTTAAATGGTTAATAATGAAATAAAATAATTTAGAAATAATTTTCAAGGAAGTATGTAAAACAGTTAAAATTAATGATAAATAAGGATTTTGTTTACATTTTTCATTCCATATTTTAAGCGGTAAAATGATAAATTCTGTTTAAAAAAATCATTTCCGAAGAAGAAGAAAATATGTAAGAGAAGAAAAAACTTAACTAGAGATTTTTTGAGTCATTTTTTTATTTTTTATTGGACTAAATTTTTATCTGTCTAAATTGTCTTCCAACTAAATTTTTATCCAATTAATTATTTATTTAAAAAAAAATTGCTACAATGACATGATTATTTTTTTGTCAGATGATTAATCGGATGAAAATTTAGTCATTAGATTTTTAATTATGTTTATGACTAAGAAATTATTAAAACATTTTCAATTATATTTTTAATCAGATAAAATTTAATCGAATAATGTCCTAGTTTGCATTCAATATCTATGATATATTTACTGAGTCACAGACTTTTTCGTAATTTATAATCCAATTCAAAGTGGTATTTGATATTTGTTGCATCGAATAATGATTTTCCTTACTACTTTAATATATTGTATATATGTATATATATATATATATATATATATATATATATATATATATATATACAGTAATGTTAGTAAGTTTTTATCTTTATATCTACAATCTACAATGTTTGTATATCAAAAAGTACTAAAAATGCAATGAAAATGTATATATAATTCAATTTCATCAATTTTACAGTAAAGATAGGTTTATATTGGACTGCATTTCTATAAGCTTTTTAGCTAACGGTAGCAAGACTATTCATACAGTTAAAAGAAAAAGGTGTAAAGGAAATAGAAGCAGTGAATTTTTATACGAAAACTGAATTACAATTAACTCGTAATTTAAAGAAAATTCAGCAGGTTTTAGTATCAGTAGTTTTCAACACTATTTGGTTTATAGAAATAAATCCTTTAATTTATTATTAGACTTTATTATATAATATTAATTTAACTGTTATGTCAATTTTATATATATATATATATATTATTGTATTTGTATTAATTAGAACTTATTGAAAAATTTAAAAATAAAATCAATTAAAAAATTAGTAAAAATTTAAATAAAATTCCTTTTTTAGTGTTATTGATTAAAATGATATTAAAATATGATATTTATTACTAATTGGGTCGAACATTATTATTTACTTATTATTATTATATGTTTAAAATATTTAATTATACTTGAAATAGTTAATTTAAAAAATAATTATTATTTTACGATTGACATATTGTTGGGGAATTGGCTACTTTTTTACTAAGTACATAAAACATTTTTAGTACTTATATAAAATAATAATTTTCATTTTATTTATAATTTTTTGATTAATTTCATATTAATTATTTCTGTATTTAAATTTTATTATATAAAATTAAGTTTATAATAAAAAAATATGTATAAAATATGAAAAAATTGTGAATCAAATATTCTTCATTATTTAATTTTTTATGATTTTTTTTGCAATATATAGTGTGACCCAAATGGGATTGAATAATAGTAAATGGTAACAGGCAAGCAAATGCATGTTTAAACTCTTCAGTTTCATTTGGGCCACCATATATAAATATTATTTTGCTAAAGTCATTTTCAGTGATATAATTTTAAATGAAACATTTTTTTTTTTTAAAAAAAATATTGTAATAGATAATTTTGGACTTCCAATTTTCAATAGATATAAAAACTTTTTAATTTTTTTAATCCTTATTTCTAAAAAAATATCATTTATTTAATATTTTTATTGAAAAATATAGTATCACATTTATTTACTAATCTGGTAACTTTAAATTGATTCGAATGTGACATGTAGAATGTTTGTCGGAGGGTTTAGTGTGTTCAAGAATATAAATTTTTGAGATATTAACAAAAAAATCGAACAAAAAAAGGTTTTCGTTTGATTTGTACCACAAAAATTATTAAACGCCAAAAAAGGTGCGCATTAATCACTGCAAGGATATTATTAAAAGGATTAATAAAAAACTCAATTTTTTAGAGCCTATTATTTACTGGGGATATGTCCTAGTGCTTGAAGTACGAGTCAGAAACTAAGTACCAAAGTGTATCATAGAAATCATCAGTCTTATTGAAAATTAGAAAATTGCATTTTTAGAAGTCATGAGTAAAGATAATGTTCATTTTATTTACGATTCCAAAGGTATCATTCATCGGGAATTCATTTCGAAAGGTGAATAGTCTTTGACAGTTATTTAGAGTTATGAAGCGCTGGTGGTGGAGGATAGTAAGAATTAGGCTAGAGCATCGAGAGCCGAGAAGTTGGTACTTGTTGCACAATAATGCACTACTTCACCAAGCCGTTGATGGAAGCAAATTTTTGTCTAAAAAACAAGTGCATTATCTAAATTTTACTATATTTGCTAGGTTATTTACGATTATTTTTGTCCAAGAAATGAAAATGACGATGAAAATAATGTTATACGATGATCTTGAGGCTATAAAAACCACCGTGAGAAAGTTCATTAAAACTATTCCAGTAATAGACTTATTAAAATTCATCCATGTATTTTTTGAGCTTGTTAGAGTTTTATGAATAAATTAGGGACATATTTTTAATAAATGTTTACATTTTGGGCAATATATATTTTTTTATATTTGAAAAGTTAGATTTTTTCAGACACAATGTGCATGTGTAATAGTTATTTTTTTAAATTACTATAAACATTAGCCTATTTTTATTAAAAAGTTAATAAAAATTATTTTTTAAAATTGAAATATCGTATTCTATTAATATATTTAAATGAAATTTATAAGAAAATCATATAAGTGTTACAAATGATCCTAAATGCCATTAATTACGTAATATTGATTTAATTACACTTGATACAAGTTGAAAAAATATATTATGCTAGATAGATCATTAATTATTTCCTGGTTTACTGGAAAAATATTCTACTGAGGCAATTAAAATATTTAATTCTATAAAAATTGTACGTAGACACGTATATCGTATTAAAATATAAGCATATAGAAATGCTAATAAGCACGTACAAATAACTATATACACAATCATTTCATATACATTTTTTATAGAAATATGAGGATTGTTTTTATATAAAGTATATCTAATTAAATGAAAAACATGTCTTAATTAAAATTAAAAATACATCAATACAATAAACTTTTATAATATAACTATTGATTTTTTAATATAAAATTCTATATTACTTTTATATATGTGCATATACATATACATATACATATACATAGACATATACATATATATATATATATATATATATATATATATATATATATATATATATGTAAATAAATTAATATATTTACAATTAAAAAAATGTGTAAGTATTCTCTGTTCAATGTCAATGTCGTTATGATAATTTTCTACTTTATAAGATTAACTTGAAATAACACCTATTCATTATTCAGTTATGATTGAGTATAAGATAATTTTTTTCGACAATTTCAATTAGTTGTACATGTATATTGTATAACATTATTTATATATATACGAGTATATATATACGAGGTCGTTTGATAAGTCCGTGTAAATTCCGAAAGATGGCACCACTGGTGCATATCGAGGTTATTTTTAATTAGTAGCACCTCTTGGAAGAACACACATCAAGTTTCAGCCATATCGGTCTATTCCTTTGTGTTTGACAAACGTTGGAATCAAGGAAATCGAGTGATTATCAAATAATGGACGAAAAATAATTTCGCGTGTTGATTAAACACTACTTCATTAAAGACAAAACGCCTCAGGAGACTAAACAGAAGCTTGATAAACATTATGGTGACTCTGCACCTTCGATTAGTGCGAAAATTTTGAAACCACTTATAAACATAAGTGGTTTCAAAATTTTCGGAGTGGCCATATGAGCATAAGAGACGCTGAACGTTCTGGACGCTCTGTTGAGGTCACCACTCCAGAAATCATTGATAAAATCCATGATATGGTGATGGATGACAGAAGAGTGAAAGTGCGTGAGATTACTAGTGCTGTAGGCATCTCGTGTGAACGGGTACATAATATTTTGCACCAACATTTGGACATGAAAAAGCTATCCACCAGGTGGGTGCCGCGATTGCTCACGATCGACCAAAAACGAGGTCGTGTGAAGTGTTGCAAGAACGGTTTGCAGCTGTTTCAGCGAAATCCGCAGGACTTTAAGCGTCGTTTCATCACTGTAGATGAAACATGGATACATCACTACACTCCTGAGACCAAAGAGCAGTCTAAACAATGGGTTATCAAGGGGGAATCTGCTCCGAAAAAGGCGAAGACAATTCCTTCGGCCGGGAAGGTTATGGCGACTGTCTTTTGGGATTCGCAAGGAATAATCTTTATCGACTATTTGGAAAAGGGTAAAACCATTACAGGTGCATATTATTTATTGTTATTGGATCGTTTGAAAACCGAGTTGCAAGAAAAACGTCCCCGATTAGCCCACAAAAAAGTCCTCTTTCATCACGACAACGCACCAGCTCACACCTCAGCAGTTGTGGCCGCAAAACTAATGGAAATAGGGTTCCAAATCGTTTCACATCCCCCCTATTCTCCAGACTTGGCTCCATCGGACTATTATTTGTTCCCTAATATGAAGAAATGGCTCGCGGGAAAAATATTTTATTCGAACGAGGAGGTGATTGCAGGAACGAATGACTATTTTACAGACTTGGACAAATCCTATTATTCGGAAGAGATCAACAAACTAGAGCAGCGTTGGATGAAGTGTATAAGCCTAAAAGGAGACTATGTTGAAAAATAAAAACGATTTATTCAAAAAAATGAAGCAATTTTTATTTTTACACGGACTTATCAAACAACCTCGTATATATATATATATATATATATATATATATATATATATATATAAATGTAAATATATATTTATGTGCCATAGATTCCCAAAATAATATTTACTTATTTTTTAAGAGTATAAAATATGATATATTGTATGAATGTGAATTTTTAAGGCAAGTTTGATTTTATTTTTAATTGTTTGAATTACATTTATTAAATTGTATTTAAAAATATAAAAACAAAAAAATATTTTAAAAGAATATTATTCAGGTAATTGAATTTTGTGATTTATTAATTACTTTTCCTCGTACAATAAATTATAATATATTTATGATTATATATAGTCATCCAAATGTGATGTCTAATTTTTTGTTATGTTAAAAAGAAACAAAAAAAACTACACACATGTTTTCCTATACACATGTTTCTTTTTAATAAAACACAAATCTAGTCGTCACATTTGAATGACCCTCTATTATTATAGTTAACTAATAAATTAAGTCAAATCCGATTCAACTGGTAAGTAAGGTCTTCAATTCTAATATATGTAAAAATATGTTTAGAACAAGATAAAATAATGAAACTAGTATAAAAATAAAAATATCTTTTATTTTAAAGTTATATAGTTATTTGAACAAAAATCATAAAATGAATGAGTCCATAAGAATTCTTTTTACATCCTAAAGTCATGAGTATGATTTTCTGTACTGAAGAAACTGTTCTGAATTTCTTTATAGATGAAGATTCAAGAGATAGATATTTCATCAACTTGTCTTATCTCTTGTTTTTAGGCTCATAATTTTTAACAAAATTTTCTATGGGCTCACAACCTTTCATTGTTAAAAATCTAATCACCGATTGCTGCTTGGTAGGCAACTTAAATAAATTACTCTTAATAATTAATACTACTATACTCGTATAACAACGCGACACAGTGTTTTGAAACATTATTCATTCGGGTAACATAAATGTACTAACCAAATCCAGGTTAGAGCTTGCTTTTTTTTCACTACATATTCGACGGTTCTTCATCTATCAAAAAACCACATTTATTAATTAAACCTAATACATATGAATTCTTGATTAGTTTAAGATAAATATTATTTTTTTTATAATCACTATTTTTTATTTTTTAATTTTAAATTGATGTTAATATCATATGTTTAGTAATAATTGAATAAATTATTTAACATTTACTTTTCAACAGGACAACGACCCGAAACATACGGCTAGAATAACAAATAATTTTCCACAAATTTAAGTAGATGTACTTGAATGGCCATCGATTTCGCCTGACTTTAATCCTATTGAACATTTGTGGGAAGAAGTGGACCGCAGAATCCTTACATCTTCAAGACACAAAAATATTTAATTTGAAAATAAAATTTTGGAAACATGGTCTAGTTTGCTTCTTAGTGCTTTACAAAACCTAGTAGACTCAAAGCCTAAAAGTCTTAACGCTGTTCTGCGAAATAATGGCGGTTATACAAAATATTAAAAGAGATTTTTTTAATATGAATAAAAAATGAAAACTTCAAGATACTAATGAAGATAATGAGACAAGTGATGCATATTAATGAATGTAAAAACTATCATTGAAGTAATAACTTAATTATGACGTTAATAATATTTATTTACACGTTTTATATAAAATGTTGAATTTAAAAATTATTCTGTTTTTATACAGGTTTCTGGATATTGACTATAGATATAGTGATTGTGATTATTGTAAATGGCATTATGTTAGTTGTTTATTTATGTACGAAGGTGTCTTGAAAATATTATATACATAAATTAAATGATTTTATTTGATATTAAAGATTATTTATATCTATAATAAATCTATCTAAATAACACTTAAATTCTTTAAAGTAAGTAAAATTATGTATACATAAGTTCACATCTGTTTTATATACCTGCATGTTTTTATATAAGTTGTAATTAAAAAATATTATTACTGATTCTCATATGCAAAAAAAATTATTAATGCAAGTACATAAAGAATATTTATATAAATAAAATTAACTTTTATGATCTTTCTTTCATTTTTGATATGCTTTTTTGTATAATTATATCAAGTAATATATCTTTATTTATTATATTATTATTCATTTGAAAATATCTTGAAATTTATATATATATATATATATATATATATATATAAATATAAATATATAAATATAAATATATATTATATATATAAAGAGAGAGAGAGAAAGAGAAAGAGAGAGAGAGTCATCCAAATGTGACGCCTAGATTTGTGTTTTAATAAAAAGAAACATGTGTATAGGGAAATATATATATATAGTCTCTTTTATTTCTTTTTAATAAAACACTAATCTAGGCGTCACATTTGTGTGACCCTATATAAAGAGTATATAAAAAAGAATATATAAAAAGGAAATAGTGAAAATCGCGCAATGTAAAATACAAGAAGGACACTACAGATATATTTTCAATTAAATATTATTAATATGTTATATAAAACTATTTATTACAGTAAAACTATCATAAAATAGGTGGAATACACATCTAATGTCAAGAACAAAAAAAAAGAATAATTTTAATTGACTACAGACTTGAATCATAGTACTGAAAGACAAAAAAGAGATAGAAGTAAGATGTGGAAAGTTTAATATGATGTAACAAATATGTAATATTTCTTTCTATGTGGGACGTTAAAATATTGAGATATTAACTTGGTTTTCAAGCAAAAGTAGAAATACTAAATGGGGAAAACTAACTAAATACAAATATTACAAAAAAAAAAAATTGAAACCAAAGCGGCAGCAATGGAATATGAAAGCAGAAGCATAGTCGATATTAAAAAATAACAATGATAATAAAATGTATATATATATAAAAGATGATATAGGAATGTAGCTATATTTATAAATCGCAAGCTTAAATAATCATGTATATATAAAATAAAAAGTGTGTATGTATGTGTATATATATATATATATATATATATATATATATATATATATATATATATATATATTTACAGTAAGTTTTAATAAAATATCTGGAATTATTTTTTAACAAATCAATATATTACTTATTCATGAATATAAAAAATTAATAATATTAAATTATAATTGAAGAGAAAAATTACATTAAAAAAAATATTAGATAATATAACCTCGATTTTAATTTATCTATCTTCATTGCAAGGAATTATTCAACCCTGTAGTTATTTTTATAAATATGTGAATCACTGGTAAATCATTATTTGTACAATATTGAAGCTATATTTAATTTTTTAAAATCTTATAGAAAATTGCCAATAAAACTAAATTTTGTGTCGATAGATGAAACATATGATTTAAAATAAAAATTATTTTAAATTTGCATTTAAAAAGGAAATCATCTGGTTTTATTGCAAGAATTATAATTAAAAAACAATTTACGGTTCTAATTGTAATTAATTGATTTAAAGAAAAGGTAGTTAAAAAAAACGAATAAGAAGTGTATGTCCAAGGGAATTTTTTGATAAAGAAGAAACATTAGTTACTGAAATAGTAGAAAAAAATCAAAAATTATTTTATCAAAAATAGCAGCACAGATAAAAATAGATTTTAATAAAACTATTACCTCTAAAACTATGTAAAATATATTACATAAGTTTGGTTATAATTCTATAGTTTCCTGAAAAAAAACATATATATATATATATATATAATATATATATATATATATATATATATATATGCAAAATCAATAAGCGTAAAAGGATTAACTTTGCAAAGAACATGAAAATAAAATTTTAATAATAAGGGGGTGTATAATGATCTCAGGTGTAAGGATCTGCGAAATAATTGGGAGACACATGTTTCAGTTAGATCAGCGTTTCCCAACCGCCGTTTCGTCAAAAATGTTTGCCAATCTGTAGAGAATAACAGTATTTTTTCAACATTTTATTGAAAGATTTTTTTATATTATGTTATATTATGTTGAAGCTAACGTAGGGTCAAATGGTTTATCAGAGTTGACCAAGAGTAAACTCCGAGTAAATTTATACGGAGCCGATGCTATATTCATACATACGTAATGTATATCGCACCGGCTCCGTCCCTGTGTGGTAAATTTGTAATACTAAGTTTTAAAATTGTAATACTAAGTTTACAAATATTGCTTTTTTATATTTTTTATGTAAATAAGCTTACTGTGTTTTTTATTTTCATTTATGTATTTATGCAACGTATTTAAAAAAATCAAATTTATTTGAAATTAAATTTTAACACGAATGTGGCTTATCATTATTTTGTCCCGAACATTTCAAATAATAAACCTGTTTATTTTTGTTATTATAATGAATGGATATTTATTTATTGCAGATTGTTCTTTTACATTGTAAAAATTTATTTATTATTATATGATTTATTTTGAAAATGTTTTCTTTAATTTTTTACGTTATCGGTCCGCAAAAAAATGTTACGTTGTTTGACGGTCCGAGAATGAAAAAGGTTTGGAATCGCTAAGTAAGACGATTAATAATAAGTATCAATTGACTACCTCAAAATTGATATATGCCAATGAAACTGGTTGTAATATAATATCAACAAAGAAGAGCAACACTGAGTTCTAGATAAAAAAGTTATTAATGATAAAATTTTTTAATGATAAAATGGCAAAGAAAGTAGAGAATTAATTAAAAATTGGTCGAAATTCTTAAAATATCTCCAAAAATGTTATTATAATTTTATAGAAAATAAAGTATGAATGGTATTAATATAGTATATAGAATTAAGCTCAGAAAATTTTTAATTTCAAATAAATACTATTAAAGTATCAATTTTTTTATATATTTTTTATTAGTTTTTTCAATTCTCTTTTACCTAGAAAAAATGATTTTTCATTGCCATATTAATAATAAAATAACTCTGTATTTTATTTATTCATTTCGCAACATCTTATTCTGGCAAAAAAATTATATCTTATTGTCTTATTTATTTAAATGAGATAATTATATACCATTTACGAAATAAAAACCATTTACTGAGAATATTCTACAAAATATCGACATATGGCATCTTTTTTTGTAGTTACATTGTATCCATTAATTATTCCATCGCATTGTTAAAATCTGTTCAATGGAACATATACTCAAATAACATAAATAAATTTGTAAACATAAAAATCAGTATACGTTTCAATCAACAGAAAGTAGTGATAAAAATTTGTAAATTAAAATTACGTAGATTAGAACTGAAATCGAGTAAAATAAATAAGAATTATTAATAATATTCTCTGGCTATAAAAATGAAATTTTATAAAAATATCAAAAATTAATTAATTTTAAACAGTCTGTTTTTAAAATAAAATAAAATAATATTATTCCCATTATTTCTAAATAGAAAAACAAAAAGTAAAACGTATTAAAAAATCAATGAAAAAACTCTATTATTTAGTTTTAATAGAAAATAATTATATTTCACAAATATTTAACAAATTTGTTTGTATTTTTAAATATTTACAGTTTATTTAATAATAAACTCTGCTGTCATATAAGAATAAACATGAGAGTAATTTAAATAAACATAATTAAAAGAACATGATAAGAAGTAAAAAAAAGGAAAAAGGAAGATTTAGGTCAAGGATAACGAAGTAATGATACGCCTGAAAATAATAAAAGCAAGACTATTTATGTATGTTAATTAATAAGTATATTTATTTAAATATATTTCTGAAATATTTTAACTACCTTTACACAAAAAAATAAAACACACACACACACACACACACACATATATATATATATATATATATATATATATATATATATAATATGAATATTCTTTCAGTTATTTATTCATTATTAATTTGTTCTAGTTTTATATAATTCCTTATTGTCCACTTTTTCGCATTTCTCATGTCCTAGTAATTACTAGATCATGTGTATCCCTTTATTTGTTTTTTGTCTCCCTTTTTTATGTATATACTTATATATATATATATATATATATAATTTTTATTATTTATTGATATATGGAGATTTGATTGATTTTGACAATTTGCAATTTTGTGACATAGTAGTGTTATATAACGATTGAAAGGTGACATTTCACAAAACATTTCAAATACTCGTAGACTCAAACAAAATTGCTGTATTCAGTAAAAAGTTATTAATATTGAAGATGAGTGAAAATCAAGAACAATTTTGACACATTTCACTTTTTTATTATAAGAAAGGGAAAAATGTTACGCAAGCCATGGGAATTTTTTATTACAAGAAACATTTTTATTATAAGGAACATTTCACTTTTTTATTATAAGAAAGGGAAAAATGTTAAACAATTGTCGTGTTATGGAGACAATTCTCTATCTAGACAAACTGTAGTGAATTGGTTTCGTTGATTTCGAAATGGAAATTCTGAAATGAATCATTCTGGTCGACCTACTCTGGAAATTTTGTAAAAAATTGAAGTAAATCGAAATGTAAGCAGCTATAACAGAGCTAGGGAGTTAAACATGAATTATAAAACCGTTATGAATCATTTGTGTAAGGTTGGATATACAAAGAAAGTTGATGTTTGAGTGCCTCACGATTTGACTGTAAAAAATTTAATAGATCGAATTTTCATTTGGAAATCCTTGCTGAAACGGAACAAAATTGAGCGGACAATGAAAAGTGGATAACATACAACAATAATGTTTGAAAAAGATCGTGGTTGAAGCAAGATGAGACACCATAAATGATTGCAAAACCCCCATTAACAACTAAGAAGATGATGCTGTGTGTCTGGTGAAATTAAAAAAGAGTCTACTATGGGTGCTACCACCAGGCAAAACGATTGATTCTGATCTCTATAGTCAACAAATTAATACGATTTAAGCGATTGATTCAGAAAAAGCATCCAGAATTACTAATAGACCATATACAACTTTGAAGACTCGGCAAAAATTGAGAGAGCCTGGTTGGAAATTTTGATGCATTCATCGTATAGTTCTGACCTTGCACCGTAAGACCAGTATTTGTTTCGGTCATTGCAGAACTCTTTTAATGGAGTAAACTTGATTTCAATAGAGACGTACAAAAATCACTTGTCTCTGTTTTTCGGCTAGAAAGCTCAGAAGTTCTACACCGATGTAATAATGACTTTACCCAAAAAATAGAAGAAGATCATAGATCAAAATGACACATATTTGATTTAATAAAACATTTATAAACAACTGAATTCTTTTTTTGGGATTTCATATATATATATATATATAAAGTTATTCGGGATTCCCATAATGATGTATTTAAAATGAAGTGCATAAAAAAGTTTGTACAAAAGGTTTTTTTAATCAATTATATAATCGCCATTATTATCTATGACACCCTGTCATCTAAAAATGAAGTATAAAATGAGTTGAGATGATTTTTGGTTTCCTCAAGAGTTAAGATTTTTTCCAGTAAATGAATGCTTACTGATCTAAACAAGTGACAATTAAATAGAACTACGTTCAATAAATTGGGAACAAATACTTCCACGGTAACACTTTCTAACCCAGTGCCTTGATTTTCCTGTGTGATCCTGTGTGATTCTTGTATGTGATTTCGTGTTATAGCGCTGTAAGATGCCATAATTTTTCTAATTACTGACAGTAGACTTCAGCCATTATCGTGTCTTCAGTTTTCTCGAATTTAAAGTGAATCACCTCATGGAAATCCCCGAAGACACTTTTTATAGAATCAAACCGGGCTTTAGTGTTAGAAGTAAATTTTGATTTGGTGAAAATCAATGCTTAGTTTGTTTCAAATTAGTATATAAAATTCATTTTTCATCCTTGGTTACAATGCTATGTAGAAATTGTTTCCTATTATATTTGTTAGTAACAAGTTACAAATGTTGATTGAACACAGTTCGTATGAAATCCATTTTCACTCTCTGTGAACCATATCAATTTCTTCCAAATGTTTGACCTAAGTTACTGTGACATTCCTCGATAGTCAATTTTAGAGAGGGTTCAACAAGATATTTTAAAGTTTCATTATTAAATTCGACCAGCCTTCCACTTCGAAATATATTAAAACATTCAATGTCTCCTGCATTTTTTTATAAATTAACGTTGATTTTTGCAAACTTCTAAATATCTCCATAGATATTATATTTTTTTACTTTTAGCTGTTGTATTCAATCCACAATAAAAATTAAATAGTAGATTTGTGGCGGTTACGATCCCCAAAGATTTTTTATTCATTTTATTCTAAATCCTCACTCGTATGGATAAAATATTAAATGAAACATGCACAAATTAATTTATTTTCTTAAAATATTTTTTGAATTCAATTAAAATAATTGGATTTTGTAATAAAAATGTGAATAATCTTTAACGTAAATAAATTTTTACCCCCAACACCACAATATGTTATAAAATGTTTAATATTCACTTTTTTGTTCATAATAATTAGCATATACGATACAATAAACAAAAATCCAACTATTGCTATAAACAACAAAGTAGACAATATGTGATTATTAAACATTTTTAAACGTATTGTGGTGTTGGGGGTAAAAATTAATTTGTGTTAAAGTGAATTTACCAAAGTTCAAAAACAAACAATAATGAACAATCTTGTTTGATACATACATATCGTATACATTAGTTTAATTATTCTGTGCTTTAATTACATTAATTGTAAAAAATATATAAATGTACATTATTTCGATTAAAATGTTTCAAGTTCTTATACTAATTAAATAATATAGCTGTTACAAAATATAATAAGTATATTTCACAATAATGACATGTAGAAATATAAAACATTCAATGAAGCAGTTTGCATAAAATACGGGTAACGGAAATAATTTTATTTCCATAATTATATAAAACTGTTTATTTTTTTGTTTTTCTTTGTGTTTTAATTTTTTATTACAATATGCCTGATAATTTAATTGTACTTGTCTTTTTGAAATGAATATATTTTAAGTTTTTTCTGAACAGGGATTTTATATATGTACCATATACGGTCAGTTCTAATACTTATTTAAATTTTGATTACACAGCCGAAATTATCAGCGACATTAATTAAAACATAGTGGTATTTTTATTGTTAATATTTCATTTAAATAACATTTTATTAAATTAACACTTTCATCGTTATCAATTTTTTTAACTATGGTCAGTTTGGATGAAATTCAATACATATGTTATGATATTAAATATGAGAATACTTTTTCGACTTTCGTCAAAAAATTGGTGTGGAATAAATAGTAAACATTAAATTTTATGTAAAATAAAAAAAAATATTTACGAATCGCTTCAAAAGTTAAATGGTTTTTTTGGGGAAGAAGCTTTATTATTTACAACCATTACTAGTAGCATAACATTTTTAAAAAAGGTAAAAATTAATTAAAAGTTGGTGAATGCAAGGGACATTCATTAATTATTCAAAAGAAAAAACGTGAGAAAAAGTTTGTGAATTAATTAAAAATGATTGTTGTACGTCTATAAAATTAATTGAGGGTAACAATTAGTGAATTAATTAATTTATATATATATATATATATATATATATATATATATATATATATATATATATATATATATATATATATATATATATATATATATATATATATATATATATATATATATATATATATATATATATATATATACATATAGTTAATATAGTATTAATTAAAAATAATGTCAAGTTTTTGCAATAAATGGAGTTTTTGTATTTTTCAATACCAAATACTGTTCTTAATTCTCTACTGCATGAATTATGAAATATGATAAAAAAAATTAAAACTTTCTAAAACATCTTCTAGCAGTCGTATTTAAAAAATTTTAAGTTTTCGAAAAATATTTGGAAACCATATATGACTTCGTATGCATTGATAGAAAATTTTTGCGACTTCGTTGGTGAAATGTCATCTAGTAAAGATCATTATTTTGGTATAAACAAAAGATATAGATATTTATTTTTTGTTAATGCTTTATTTTTGTTTCACTGGTTACATAAAACTCAGTAAAACAATTTCTTTTTTCATTATAACATAAATAACTTTTGAATTTTGTGCACATTGTATAAGAACGATATTTACAATTAACCCATTACCTTCCAAATGTTTTTTTTTTGATATTTTTTGTGTATTAGGGTTGAAAATGGAATTAGATAATGGAACTCAGATTACTTTACTTGTATATTTTAAAAAAATAGTTATTTTTTATTGATACTCATTTGGGGCTCATGGAATTTCCAGTTACAAAAATTTTGAAAAAACAAAAAGTATTACAAACATAAGAAAAATTCATGTTCTATGTCAAACAGAAAAGCATTCGACATGTAGTCCTATATTACATTTTCTACACTGCTTGCGCACATTTGTGCCACATATGGCACATTTCATTTGTTTTCCCTCACAGGTCCTTTCCAATACATGTCCAATTGGATCAAATATAACACCTTCAGGTATACGGATTTTCCTTGTTATGCTTGAACTGGGTCTTCCAGTGACTTTAGGATTAGATGACAATTCTTTTTTCATATATGTTCTTGCAATATTACGTCTAAAGTCTAATAACGAGATGTTTTCATTCGAAGCAGTATAAAGAGCATGGGCGTTAACAACAGCAACATCAATGGCATTTCTAAAAAGAGGAAAATACCATTTCTTATCTCTAAATTTAATGCAAAACTTTTGGACATTCCAGTCTAGCTTGTCAACCCCACCCATATATTTGTTATATTGCCCTACAATGTTTGGTCTATCCACTCGAGATTCTTTTTTTTCTTAGAATATTTTTTCACTTTTTCTAAAGGTTGTAGTCCTAAATAATTTGACAGAACTTTAACGCAATTATTGTCATTCCAAATCAATGCAAAAATGTTATTACTTTCATCATAACAATAATCGTATGCTCCACGTTCTTCTTTTTTTATTATGTTATCAGATTTCAAGTGAAACTTATTCATTCTATTATACTGTGCTGTTCCAGTCACCTTTATATTACGTCTTTTCAATTTCAATAATAATTCACAGCTGGTAAAGAAGTTGTCGAAAAATATTTTATATTCTAATGTATACTGCAGTAAAAAAGTAATTTTCATTATTACAGAGGCTCGTACACCACTCACAACTTGTTCTTCTTCGCATTTACCTTCATAAATATCCATATGAAAACAATACCCAGATTCAGAGCAGCACATGGCCCATTGTTTAAAACCAAATCTGATTGGTTTTCCTCTTATACATTGTTTCAAAAAATGATGTCCATAATATCTTATCATTTACTCATCAACTGAAAGCTTTTGAGTAAATATTCAGAACTTTGAAAATTTGAATTGAATTTGTCAATCACAGATCGAATTTTAAAAAGCTTATCTTTCTTTTCCATGGCAATTATGGAACTATTGTCGTTAAAATCCAAATTTCTTTTTATTTCTAAAAACCTGTGCTTTGGCATACCGTTTCTAACGCAAGTAAGATTCAGATCTTCATCTTCACACCAGTATAATACTGCTCCGAAAACCGCAAAAGTAAAGAAAAACTATGAATTACTAAAATACTTAAATATTATCAATTTTATATCATAGTACATTCCATGAGCCCCAAATGGGGATCAATATATTTTATAGTATATTTTTTATAATAAGTATTATATATACTTATAAATTATTGTGCTATCAACTAAAAGGATGTGTTAGTAGTCTCACATACGAATCTGCTAAAAAAGCAAAAAAATACGAACAAAAAGTTCACTAGAAAACAATGTAAACATTAAAACATCATTTTACTGCATCAGTTATAAATTTATATATCAAATACTTTTACAAGTTAGGCAACATTAAAACAAAAAATAATTTTGAAAACTAGAAAGTATACAAATAACGAATACAAAGTTTAACGAATACAAATTTTATTTAATATAATCCTATTGTAAGTGAAAAAAAAATATATATTCAAATCCCCATTTGGGGATCGCGGAAACTAATAGGTTAATGAATGAGTCAAGGAAATTTGCACTACCCATGTGACAATTATATAAATTTACAGTTTGTGAAACAGAAATTGCAATATATCGTTTTTATTTTCTAGAGTAGCTGCGTTTATTTGTCGTAGGCTGACTGCCAACATATGCTGAAAACATTGAACTGATTTATTGCCAAACCAAAAAACAAGGTTCAGTTTGACTCCATTAATTACTGCTATTTTTTCTTTCATACTTCCGTGTCCTTTCTTTTTCAGTTCTTTTTCTGTTGGCATATTATTATTTGGTATTCGAGATAATCGTACTGTTCCTAATGATAGTAAATCATTTTTAAAGAGATAAACTTACAAATTTGTGGACTGTTAAATCAGTTGTTAAAAAAATCTTATGATTCACATGTCGTGGAACTGTTGATACTAATCTTGTAACAACATTTCCACTTCACCAAGGTCGCGAGCATCATCTGTGAAAATATTGCTTTACTCTCCAGAAAATATATGAAATCATAGATAAATCCTGAAACACCGCTTGAAACTAGATTGTTATAGCCTCACTTATGAGTTTTAGCAAGATTGTGTTGTTTCAGCTTATGACGGCCTTTAATTAGAATTATCTGTTTATCTACGGCTAAGTATTCCTTTTATGATACCAACAACAAACACTCTCTAATTTTATTTAAAAAGAACCTTATTTTGAATAACTCATTAACCCACCACCAAGTATGGAGTTTAAATACTTCTATTTTCTATAAAAAACAGACGAATCCATTCATAAACGTACAAAAAGCGTTTTAATTACATGTAATATCGAATTGTAATTTAAATGATTTTTTTCTTTTAATACATACGAAGCCATATATATATATATATATATATATATATATATATACATATATATATATATATATATATATATATATTTTCTGGTGGCCAGTATCCCCCTTCCGCTTTTTTTTTTTTTTGTACATAGCTGCGAAATTCAAAAGACCAGAAGGCGGAAGGGAGATATTTGCCAACCTATATATATATATATATATATATATATATATATATATATATATATATATATATATATATATATATATATATATATATATATATATATATATATATATATATATATATATATATATATATATTTATATATAGTTTCTGAGTGTATTATCGTATAAATTAATTAAAATATATATTTTTTGGAAAAAATCCATTTAAAATAAAGAACAGGCTATTTACCTACTAAAATATATTTTTATATTATAGGAAATAAACATTAACTTCGAAAATACCTTGAAATTAACAACTTTTTTTAAGGCTTCTAATCTTAAGACATATGATCACAGAAATGACGTGCACTTAGAAAATAATTAAACTATAGACAGGGAAAAATTCCTAATTCATACAGGAGAACATAATCTTTAAAATAAAATACTTTTTTAGGGATACGATATATAATTTAATATTTTTTAAAAGTTATAAATTTCTGAAACCATATATGGCTTCGTATGCATTAAAGGATAAATCCAAATCTATATAATATATACGCATTTTGACAGCTAATATTAAATGGAGTGGTTTAAAAAAAGTATCACGTTTACTTAATTTTTTTTTAACTAATTCACTTTTGAAAATGAGTGATGAGAAGTTTAGTTTAGTTTCACAAAATGAAAAACGCAGTATAAATAGTAAAAAATAACTCCAATATGTATGATAATGGTGCTATGAACGAATGAATATGAATGGTTTAAAAAATTTTGTGATGGAGATTTTAGTCCAATCGATGGAAAACGATCTGGTAGATCAATAGAGATTGAAAACGAGCAAATATCCATTCCAAATGAAAATAATCCACATTACAATATCCGGAAGATTGCTAAGATATTGAAAATATCGAAGTTCAGCATTAAAAATTAATTACACCAACTTGAAATGGTTTCCATATACGATGTTCAGGTTTCGCATAATTTGAGTGAGAAAAAATTAGTAGATCGAATTTTAATTTACGATTTACTATTGAAATAATAAAATTTGAACCATTTTTGAACCGAATGGTTAAAGGTGATGAATGTTAAAGGAAGATGGTTAAAAAAATGTTAAAGGAATAATGGCTAAAGGAAGATGTGGCTTGTTTACAATAATGAGAAACGAAAAGATATTGAGGAAGTCAAGATTCAGCTCCATTAATTACTCTCAAAGCAGGTTTATATTCCAAAAAGGTTATGTTGTTTGTATATCGGATGGATGAAAATACTTTAATGTAAGATTCTGCCATTCAATCAAAATATTAATTCCAAGAAGTACTGTTCCCAGTAGTACTGCACTAATTCAAAACAAATATTCCGAAAAAACAGTCGAAAATATCTAACAGAAAAAATAATCTTCCATCAATTTAACATGAAATCATGCGTATTTTTGCAGATCCGACAAAAATTGAGCGACGGGTTGAGATGTTCCCATCCATCCATATTCATCTAATCTTGCACCCTCGGATTATCACTCGTTTCGATATCTGCAAAACTCATGCGTTAGAAAAAATATTTATTCTTTAAAGGCTTGTAAAATACAAAAGTCATTTTTTTGCCAAAAAAGATTAAAGATTTTGGATTAATGGAATTATGAAGTTATCAACGAGATAAAAAAAAGTTGTAGATCAAAATGCTTAATATATTGTCTAATAGTTTCATATGTTTAAAAAAAATTATAACTCTTTCTTACTGAAAATACTGACATTACTTTTTAGTCAACCTTATATTTATGTATGTATGTATATATATATATATATATATATATATATATATATATATATATATATATATATATATATATATAAATGTATATTTATAAAATCAAAACATACAATTGTAACACAAAATTAAAATACACTAATTACCTAACACTTATAGACAATTCAACACATCCTATCAGACCTCACAAACTGTAATAACTTTCAAATATTTTCGACCAAAGATGTATACAACAATTTAGTTTCTTCCAAAAGATACAAAGTCACTACTTAAACCATTCTGTAAAACAAATAAATAACATCTCTTGACTTAAATATGGCAGAGTATTCAAAGGTAGACAAATAAATATATGCATGATACGTTTATACGCAATGAAAAAAAAGAAGAGACGACTAGCAAGTGGAGATGTGTTAAACAAAGATAAGAATATATATAATATAGGTTATCTAAATGTAATGCCTAGATTTGTGTTTTATTAAAAATAAACATGGGTATAGCGTGGTGTATAGGGAAACGTGTATATAGTTTCTTTTATTTCTTTTTAATAAAACACAAATCTAGGCGTCACATTTGGATGACCCTATATAAATTAAGTAAAGTCAACTAAACATTAAATTAAATTACACAAAAATATACTTATACAAGTTCTTTAGTATTAAAGTAAATAATTCATTGTTAGTAAATTAAAAATAAACGTAAGTACTTGAATAGTAAATATATATACGAGGATCCTTTAATAAGTATTGTCAATTTATTTATTGTTAAATTTAATTAATTCATTAAATTAAATTTTTCAATTTAGTTTTTCTTACTTTTTTACCATACTTATCAAACGACCTTCGTACATGTATTCTAGAAATGACTTGAATATTTTAATTTTTTGTATATAATTTTTTTCTTTATTTCAATTTGATTCTCATATTTAAGTGTTTATTAAACTTTTACAAATTTGATTATTTTTTTTAATATTATTGTATATACACAAATTTAAATATATTTATAACGTAATTTATATATATACAGACGTCATACACAAATTCAAATACACACACACACACACACACACACACACACACACACACACACATACATACATACATATATATATATATATATATATATATACTAATCAAAAATACCATAAAATTTAAAAATAATAATATAAACTTCAAGATATTTGATAAGTAATAATTCTACGTCAATTATAATTATAATTACAATAATATTATATGTATCTAAAGTTCATAGATAATGTTATCACTTGCAGTGTGACTGCATTATAGATAACTGTTTAAGTATTTCACTCTGAATATGTTTATTTTATTACATTATGTAGATGAAAATAGATGTAAATATTTAAAGATACCAAACCTTAATACCGCAAATATAATACAGATTGTATTGAATATTAATAGACATGTTTATTATTACAAAACATCAGATTGAATATGGTTTATTTTAGAGTTTTTATTACCTTTTATTTGTTTTTTAAAATTAATTTATTCATATAGTTTTCATTTAATTTTAGGTACATATGTACATATGTTTAAGGTCAGTTATAATTCGTTTGAGTAAAGTTTGGAGTTATCCGAATGTGACGTCTAGATTTGTGTTTTATTAAAAAAAACATGTGTATAGGGTGGTGTATGAGGAGACATGTGTAGAGTTTCTTTTTAATAAAACACAAATCTAGACATCACATTTGGATGACCTTATATATATATATATATATATATATATGTAGGGTGACCTATATAAGACTAAAGGATAGTAAACAATAATAAATAATAATTATTAAAAAATAATAAACCTATAAATCCCATTTAGGTCTCTCTCTCTCTCTATATATATACACACATATATATATATATATATATATATATATATATATATATATATATATACACGAGTATATATATATATATATATATATATATATATATATATAACTGCAAAATTATATCGAATATTATATTTTGTTTACAACTTTGTAATAAATGTAGTTTTTAAGAGATTTATATATAAATATAATATTTATATAGTAAAATTTCAAGAGCTATATAATGAATATATTGCATAATGTTCGTGGTTGCCTTTAGTAAAAGACCTTGATGAACCGTCAGAGTCCAACTATCGTTAGGTGGGTAAGCGCATGCTTTACATGGTGCTAGTGCTATTGTATACGATCAATCATTATGCACATGGGGCAGTCTGGGATTTTATATCCCACTTGTTGAATCTCCAATGTCTATTTTCAAACAACATATTATGTATTATTACAGATGCGCATTATTTTGCTACCCTACAAACGAATTTGCTATTCGATAAGCTTGAGATTTGTATGATAAAATTATTACACCAAATTACAAATTAGTTAATTCAATTATTAGTGTAAAATACTATTCTAAAAAAATTTACATATAGATTTTTGGAAAAATCATGTTTTTATTATGTTCATTAAGTATTTTTACTATTTTGATAATTTTTTACTTGGATGTTTAACTACAAAAATTATTAAAAAAAACTTAAATATAACTGAATTAAAATTGTGTAATTTAAGAATGTTATTAAAAATTATAAATTTTAGATATCAATATTTTGAGATTCAATTGATTTTTTATGCTTTAGGATAATTTTATTAAAGACTGCTCTTTATAGTATCGGGTATTTGCTTCTTTCAGTTGCTATTACTTTTTATATATATATATATATATATATATATATATATATATATATATATATATATATAGAGAGAGAGAGAGAGAGAGAGAGAGAGAGAGAGTCATCCAAATGTGACGCCTAGATTTGTGTTTAATTAAAAAGAAATTATACACATGTTTTCCTATTTACCACCTTACATATATACAAGTTTCTTTTTAATAAAATACAAATCTGGGTGTCACATTTGGATGATCCTATATTTTATTTTTATGTAAGGTAATGCGTTTGAAAATGTTTACACTTTTAAATTTTCTATTTTCTATTTTTCTTTTTATAAATATTTGGCGTTAATAATTTTAACTCTATAAAAGTTATATATTTAATGCACCAAATTACAAATTAATACCATAAATTATATAGGATTGACTAATTGAAACTGAACGATAGTATAGAATATAGTAAAAATGTAAATGTATGTCTAAATCCTCCAGTTTTATTTTTTCACCTTATACATATATATATATATATATATATATATATATACATACACACACACACATATGTGGCAGCATTCATTGAGGCTTTCGTCCAGTAGTGGATTGATATGGGTTTTATGATGTGATGTGATGTGATATATGTATGTGTGTGTATATATATATATATATATATAAACTATATACAGATAATCCTTGTACAACACGGATGATAGGTTTCTAGAAAATGCCGTGATATGCGACTAAAAATTAGCGTAGAAAATAAAATTAGGTTCCGATAAGTAACAAAAATATACAGTTTTGCTTACATATCTAGCAAAAATATGTTTATTCAAAACATTAATAACAGATTAAACGTATTATATAATATATGTATGTATGTACAAAAATGCCTATGAGTAATACTTGAAAAACTGCTCCATTAATAATGACGGCTATTGATATATCTTAGATATACTCGTATACAACGTACATTTTGCTTTCTTGTCTCCGCAATCAAAAGGATGAAAAAAATAATTTTAATTTCAAATCATAATTTTTTATCTTATACTCTAAAACACATAACTAACATATGGTTAAATAGAATGTGTTTTATATCCGCGAGCTATTTATTATAATTTATAAACTTGTTTAATAAAATATTTTACAATATTCTTAGACTCGATTTCTCATCACAACGACTTGATATACATCTAACAACTTAATTTCTTGTAATAATATTTTTTTAATAAATAAAATACATTATAAAATTGAAATCAAAACTATACATATAAATGTAATGAATTTTCTCTTTTTAACAGAGGTTTGAAAATCTACAATTAAAGTTTGATAAAATTATTTCATTTCTATAATCGCTTTGAATAGAAAATTAAATGGGGAAATTTGTAGTAAGTAATAATTTTGTTTTAAACAGAACTTGTATTACCGGATATAATTGATCTTAATTAAGACGTTTTATTGATATTTATACAAGATATTACATACACACACGCACACGCACACACACACACACACACACACACATATATATATATATATATATATATATATATATATATATATATATATATATATATATATATATATATATTTATGTATATATGTATATATATATATATGAGGATTTAAAATGACAGGTAAACGAAAATGATCAAAGAACATTTATTAACTCCTATGAAAATTAATTGACATATTTCGCTCATTAACTCTATGAATGATTGCATAATGTTTATTTTATAAAATGTTATTCATTTTATGGTTTTCAATCTTAATTCTGAGTGTTTAGTTAGGTTTTTCAAGAATGTGAATTTTAAGGTATGTAAAATAATACAAAAAATTATCACAAAATTTCCAAACAGGTATTAAAAATTCAGTTACAAAATTGGTTAAATTAAATTAAGAAATATGTATATAAATATAATTAAAAAAAAAATTTTTTTTTATTTTATTTCAAAAAAATAGGAAGAAAAAAATATTGTCCCGAAGATAAAAGTAGCATTATTAAGAAAATACATGCTGAAGGTAAAACTTTGAAATAAAATGATAAAATATTAGACTGTTTGTAAAATGTGGTTAGTGAGGCTATTAGAAAAAAAGCGGAACTTTCAATTCATGGTAGGAAGAGAAAAACTTCAATTGAAATAGAAACGTTTATAACAACGCTTATGAAATTAATAAAAGACCGGTTTGGTCTTCTGTTTTTAAAACCAGCGAAACTATTATCTTAGCTTGTGAATTTATTTGTGATAATCAGCAATTGAGTTTCTAAAAAGGTTATGTGAGTCAATGAACAAGAAACGGTATGAAAGTTGAAAATATTGATTAAGGAAGTTCAGAAATGTTAATTTGTTGTTCTTAATTATGCTATTAATGCATTGATTATTGTATGTTATTATGGATATTTTACTTTGTTCGGACAATCTAGTTTATAAAAAGATTTATCAATTTTTGTCTATTATTAATATTTTTGTAATTAAAATAAATATTTTTGTATTGTTCTAACATTCTTTTGTAATTTTTTCTAAGTGATCAACATGAAAAAATCATAATATTGCTTATTATTCTTTAAGTGTTCAAATTAAAAGCGTTGTGAATATTATTCAAATATAAATATAACAATAATCTATAAAAGTAGGTTTTAAAAATGTGGATAGTGGTATACAGTACGTACATTTGAAATTCAGGATCAATTTAACAACCTCAGGTATTATTAATAAAATCAAGTTATAAATAATTCATTTTAATCATTTTTTTATTACTTTATATTGAACTTTGTTCAATTATTTATATATTTTCATATCATAAAAGTACAATAATATTTTTTTTAATTATGTATGTTTCATAACTTTATTAAATAAATTTAAATACAAACTCTTTACTCTTCTACAGAAATTTGGTACATTTTTACTTTATGTCAGCTAAGCACTGCTTGAGTTTTTTGCCTCCAAAAATGATTCATTCTACAGAAATGGAATTCCCAAATTAGCATCACGCTGTGAAGAGGTCATTAGTAACGATGAAAATTATATTGTTCAGTAAATACTAATAAATGTATTGGAAATGTATTATTTTCTTATAATTCAAAAACGAACAGAACTTTCCGATAGATCTAATATATATATATATATATATATATATATATATACAGTAATACTTTATTTAGCGCTACCTCGATTTACGCTGATTCGATATAACGTGGTCTCCTTGAAGCCTAAAAAAAGCTCAAAATTTACGCTGATTCAGATTATCACAGCATTTCATTGATTCGTAAAGCGACGAGCGATCGTCTTGGCCCGACAATCGAGACTGTCGCATGGCGGAGCTAACGTGTATGGAATTAAAGGTTTTATTAATGATGGATAATGCTTCAAGCCATCTCACCAACTTGTTCGAATTAAACACTTGCATTCCGGTTGAAGTACTTTTTCTACCACCCAATACTACGTCGTTAATTCAGCCGATGGATCAGGGAGTCATTACAAATTTTAAGGCATATTATCTTCGTCGCACATTTCAACAACTTCAAGAACTGGTAGAACAAAGAATTTACGTAGAACTTGAAAATATTGATTCTGAAAATGAAGAATCCAAGAACTTACTACAGATTTCCTTAGTAATATTTTGGTAACGATAACCGAAATCGTTGATCAAATTGTATTAAATGATCCAGATTTTGAAAGGAGTGTAAAAGCAAGTCGAGGTATTTTGGATGCGATCTCCTGCTACCGACATTTGCTTAACGAGAGAAAAAGAAAGCGACAAATGACACTAGACGGCTTCATCGAAAAAAAATCAAGAATTTCAGAAATCCCAGGACATTCATCACAAAAATGAACTTTATATTTCTGTGTGCATATGTTTATGTATTATGTAACATATATTATTTTGCAAATTAATATAAAAATAACTTAAAATTAATGTAAAATTTGTTTATTTTTGGTTGTGTGTTCCCCTTTCCCTATTTACTATGTGTTAAAATGACCTCGTTTAACGCGGTTTCATTTAGCGCTTTATCGTCAGGAACGCATCCTAAGCGTTAAACGAGGTATTACTGTATATATATATATATATATATATATATATATATATATATATATATATATACATACAAGTTGCATACAATTTTCAAATTTGGGGAATACCAAAAGCAGAAAAAAAATTCTGAGAACGTAACTCGAAAAAAATATGACGTACATATATCGGTTCGCGGTTTTAAATTCTACTAGACGCAAATCAGGAAGATATATAAATATTAAATATTGGAAAATTACTGTATACAAAATATTAATTTTAAAAAGTTATGACAGATTATACTAAAACTACAATAATTTAAAATAATTATAAATTTACTCTGATTATCGGTATAATAATATTCTTATACAATATATATATATATATATATATATATATATATATATATATATATAATTTAACAATGGAGTAAAACTGATTCTTCTGAATGCATTGTAAGTATTTCAAGATCATGCAATATATCACTGTCTTACGAGGTATGTATCTTGTTATATATTTTGAAAATATCGTGTTTTTTTAGTCAGTATCAAACAAGTAACAATAACTTTAATCAGCTTATTTTAAAATAACTGGGAGTATTATCGTAAAACAATCCGCAATAAAATTAGGAATTGAAGTCAAAAAATGATTCACTATTTATTTATTTGTTTGAAAATTAAAGTTCTAGACAATGATAATGTAGGTGGTCCAAATGTGATTATTAGTCAGTATAAATTGTTTTCAAATATTTTTTAAATTAGTCTAGTGCAGTCTATAACAATTAAAAATATTAAATGTATACGTTAAAGTTATATAATATTTTTACAACGATTTAAGTGGGTATGTAATTGAACTATATTTTCACGGAGACCTTATAATAACTTTACATTAGAAAATTCACTTTTAACGTGAAACAATATATTGTCTAATAATCGTATAAATCAATTGATTTAATCAAATAAATATTTAATTTTCAGTGTAATAAAATAAATGATAAGAGAATAATTATTATTTTTGCAATTTTGGAAACATAATAACATTTAATTCATTTAACTTAACAGTTTATAAATTTTAACTATAAGCTGTTTCACTTATCAGTTCAATAAAAAAAGAGATTATTAATAAATAAACGTGAATTAAGTATAAAAAGTTTTGTCGAATTTGTAAATAAATTATGTGTTTAAAAAATGAAAATATACAAATATTAAATTTCGAAAAAAAGGAATTTAATTTGTATTTTTAATAAACGCTCAGTGTATGCTACAATGCAAAATCTACGACTGGAATGGAGTGCTGCGAATACTAAATTTCAGGCACAATTTCTTTGGCTCATATATCACGAGATTACACACAATGGTGAAAGTAGCTTGAGCTTAGATGCGTCAAAATGATTACGAGCTACCGGGTCGACGAGTTCAGATGCTCAGGTGTAGATATTGCGACACTCAGTTTCATATTGACTGTCAATATGTTTAATAAAAATTACACTTAAAAAAAGGATGGAATGTTCACATTCTGTTCAACTTATTTTCGAATTAAAATTTGTTACTGTGTCATGGAAATTTAATGGAATGACGTGCAAATATTAAGTTATATTTTAAAGTAAACAAATAATATTCATAGAAATACTTAAATTGATGCCTCAAGTTTACAGTTATGATTGTCGTGTATATTAATTTACATATGGTACTGGCGTTTTAAAGATGGTAATCTCAATGCTTTTGTGCAAATTTCAAACAATTTAAAACATGTTTTTTTAGTTATTAATGGTACTTTACGAGCTTAAAGCTTGTTTTTTTTATTCAAAATTGTCTAATTGCTGATGTTACTTCTAGTTTCAAATATTTTTTTATTACTGTTGAAGTAGCAAACGGATTTTTTTAAGTATTTTTATGATTGTTCGCCTCATATCTTCAGTAATTTTCCACTTTCGTCTGCAGCACTCAATTTTGTAGATGCCGTTTTAAAAAAATTGTTACTATATTTTGGGAGTAATTCATTACTTCGAAAATTTATTTATAAGTTTTGCCTTTCTTAAGTTTGAAATCATATGAAGTTCCTCGGGTTGACAGTGTTTTCGTCGACCCATTTTTTTGAAACAAATTCTAAAATTATAAATTTCATTTTCCAATTCATAATAAAGGAAAATATTTATAACTTACCTCACAGACACAAAAAGTTTAAAGAGAAACTATATTAAATTATTTTATAAAATTCAAGAAGTTTAAAATCACACCTATTTTTTACACTCTATCACAATATTCACTTATCAAGAAAAAAATAAAAAATGTAAGCCATGTTCATTTTTTAATAAAACGGTAATTCCCCGAAATTAACATTTATTACACGACAAACAGCTGAGAAGCAAATAATTTGAGAATATTAATTGCATTCCCAACTTTGATTGATTTCTTTCTGTAATAAAGGCTCACATCTATTTTTGTTCACACCACTAATTAGAGATAGAATGTTAAAAATAGATGTTTCTCAATTTTTTGAAAATAAAAATTTTAAATTATATAAGAATGGAATTTATAAATGATTTTCTTGTTAGGAAAAAGTAGTTCAATGTGAAGGTGGATATTTTGACGACTAATGTTATTTTAGGTAAACAATAGAAGCGTTCTTATTTTAATTTCAAAAGCGAGAGATTTTTTTTTACTAATGTATATATATATATATATATATATATATATATATATATATATATATATATATATACATGAATGTATAAATAAATGCAATAAATGTGTCTGAACCTGTCTCACTGATAAATGATTAAAATATGAATACATATGTAAACATTTGAAACTTTTATACTGTATCATTGTAAATATTAGAAGAGGATAGATATATATAGCAACAATTAATGTAAATAACATCCTAACTGCACGGCAACCAGATATGGAAAATACAACACAAAAAAATAAAAATGTGCAATGACCTAGTGTCTATCTTCATATTTATGCACTTTAGAAAGTACATTTAAACAAAGAGAGACTTAAGAGCCTTGTCTGTCATCAGATTGCATATATGCATGTACATTCATACAAACACATTTTAATAAATATATATATATATATATATATATATATATGTATACAGTGGCGTGCAAAAAATAGACACAACGATGAAATTATAAAGAAAATAATTTTTTTTCATATTATTATTAAGAAATTTTAAAAGTATTAATTTTTTATTTACGATAATCAGTATAAAAATTAATACAATAATGTTATTTAGTTTGAAAATAAAAACTATTCAAAATCGTAAAAGAAATAAAAAAATATATGCTATGCAAAATATAGAAATGTTTATTACAACAAAAAATAAAATCGAAAAACGTTTTTTAAGTCAATAAAAAATTAAATATGTTTCATATGTATGAATCTTCATGATTAATATTTTGCTCTATAATCTTTGTTTTTGGCATTGACTTCAATAATTTCAACCATTTTCAGAAAAAAATGCTTTACTGTACAGATCTCATAATTTGTCATTAATCGTTTTTTTTCTTAATTACGACTAACATCATTTTTAACTTCGGTTCTAAATTCTCAATTTAATTCTCGTTTAGCGATTGTGTTTAGTATTTTATAATTGAAAACATATTTGTATAAAATGCTTTTTTGGCTACTATGAACGAGTGCTTATGATCATTTTATTGCTAAAATGACTAAATATCTGAAATATCTTTATCTTCTTCATAAGGCAGTATTACTGTATTTAGAATTTTCATGTAAATATCTTGAGTCATTTATTCCTGAATTTAGTAATTATATAGGGTCATTTAAATGTGACGTCTAGATTTTTGTTTTATTAGAAAAAAATATGTGTAAAGGTTGGTGTATAGGAAAAACTGTGTATAGTTTCTTTAAATAAACAAAATATCAGGCGTCACATTTGGATGACCCTATATTTGGATCATGCTATAAATAGCATTCTCGCTACAATGATACTTTCGTCATGTTTAATTAATTTAAAAGTGTATTGTGGAGAATATTCTTTTAATTTTATCCATTTTATACAAGATTCTCCAATAAGTATGTCAGAAATTTGACAGCTAGTAGCAGCCATGTTTTAATTTGTTTAAGATGATTTTGACATTTCAACTCAGTATAACCTGGCAAATTAATAAGGAACGTTAAACACTTTAACAATGCTTAGAAATTATAAAAAATAATTATAAAAATCAATGTTCAGTTAATAAAACTTATCGTGTGCTTTGTGGAACTTACTGTCAACACTAAAAAAAGAAAATTGCAGAATTTGGAATAAAAGTAATCCACAAATCATTGAACAAAGAGTACATGAACATATATTTTCGAGTAAATGTCCTAACTATTTTTTGTACGCCACTGTATATACATGATTGATAAATCATGGGACAAGGAGATTAGTAAAATATTTTGAATAATTAAAAACAAACAAAAATCAAAAATTAAATAATATAGTATTTTGATAGATTTATTATCATATATATATATATATATATATATATATATATATATATATATATATATATATATATATATAGTATATGATTTAAATATATTTAATGTTAATTTTGCTATAATTACATATGTACATATATAGTAATTATCATATTAACTGAAATATTGTTTATGTGAAATTGGGAAAAATTCAATTATCTCTCATTTCATTAAATTCATTAATTCGTTATGCTTATTATTTATTTATTATAAACACTTTCTTTTAAGTAAGAACTTTTTTATAATATCACACTTTGGTTTTATATTGTGGCGAACTTTTTGTATCTAAGAGTACTAATGATAATTTGCCAAACTATACTGAGTTGAAAGGTCAAAAAGAGCATACAAGAAAAAATCAAAAATGACTACCACCAGCTGTAAAAGTTCTGACGTTCTTATTAGAAAACCATGTATATATTGTATATATGTGTACATTTAACATATAATAGAAACAGTTTACATACATATGCATATCATTTTGAAGTCGTATTATTTAACAAAGTTTTATAAACAATCAGTTCCAACATACATGTCGTTTTCAATAAAAAATAATAAACATCTTTTATTTGTTAAAAGATTATACCTGACATGCTGGCCAATTGTTAACGAACATTAAACATGTTGTTAGCATAAAATATCTGCAATATTCATAGAGTATACTAGCATAATTTAACATGTACGAGGTCAGACAATTAAGTAATGCGACCGATTTTTTTTCTCGGCCTGTGGTAACACTGCGAACCTGTAACTCCGCCACCGTAATAGCAGATCCCTACTCTCTCGATTGAGACCTTGATCACCCTCGTACGATCATTTCTTCGCCAGCTGTTTAGTGTTTTGTAACAACGCGCGAGTAGTGCATGTCACGAAAATGGAACAGAGAAATTTATTACTGGTTATTACTGGTGATGAAAGTTATTATTAAAAAAAAAAAGTTATTACTGGTGATGAAAGTTGGTTCTTTCAATATGACCCGAAACTAAACGACAAAGCCAACAGTGGCTGTCCCCTGGAGCACCAAGGCCAAAGAAGGCGAGAATGAGCAAGTCCAAAGTGAAAACCATGTTGATTTGCTTCTTCGACAGCAAAGGGGTGGTTCACAAAGAGTTCGTACCACCTGGACAAACCGTAAATCAAGTATTCTACCGCAATGTGCTCGAAAAATTACGAAAAAGGGTGCTCAGAGTGCGTCTAGAGATCGCGAAGACTTGGGTTCTGCATCACGACAATGCTCCCTGTCACAGTGCGTTCAGTGTCTCTCAGTTTTTGGCGTCTAAAGGCATCGCTACGTTACCACAACCGCCCTATTCACCGGACATGTCACCCTGCTACTTTTTCCTATTCCCCCATATGAAAAAATTCGTCAAAAGTCGACATTTTGACTCCGTTGAAGATATTCAAGAATCTGTGACGAGGGTACTCGGAGAGGTCCCACAAGAAGTGTTCCAGAATTGTTACGAAAACTGGAAAACTCACTGGAATAAGTGTATAGATGCGGTAGGGGACTACTTTGAAGGGGATCGCAGCGATGTACCTTAATTTTTAAATATACTCGATTTTTGAATTTTGTCACATTACTTAATTGTCTGACCTCGTATACTCGTAAGTACTATCACAGATTAAAGAAGTGGTTAGGAGAATATTTTCAAACGAATTTAATAAAAAAAAATAATAAATTATTAAAAATTAATTACCTTACTTTGTTTATTATAAATCTATACTAAAATGCATTTGAATTATTTTTCGAAATTTAAATGAAATTCTCATATATTAATTTTCAAGAAAGAATATTTTAATATGAAAATAGCTACAATAAATTAAGGTTATGGAAATTTTATTTATAATTAATTTACTTTTGTTAAAAAAATTAAATTGTGATATTAAAATAGACAAAGATTAGGATAAAAATAACAAGTTTACATGTATATATATATATATTAGGTTGGCAAGTATCTCCCTTCCCCTTTTTTTTGTACATAGCTGCGAAATTCAAAAGACCAGAAGGCGGAAGGGAGATATTTGCCAACCTAATATATATATATATATATATATATATATATATATATATATATATGTGTGTGTGTGTGTGTGTGTGTGTGTGTGTGTGTGTGCGAGTGAGTGTGTGTACGAGTGTATACTTTAATTGGATTCTAGTATTATAACGACTTTAAACAAAAGTTTGTTTTTCCGACAGATGTAATTAACATTACTGGTATATTTCAAACTTCACTGTAAATATATAATTTTCAGGCAATTTTCAAAACTACTACTTCTATTCGTGTTTTAAAATTAAAATAATTAAGTTAAGTATAATGGTACTCATTCTGCGAAATGTTCAATTGAAAGAAAATAACATAAATTTCTCAAATTCTTTACTATTCGAAAGGTGAAAAAATCCACAAGTCATTGAAAGGTAAATTTTTCAATTTAGTTTTACTTACTTTTTACCATACTTATCAAACGACCCTCGTATATATATATATATATTTGGTGACCCAAATGACACTAAATAGTTAAGACATACATTTAGTTACTTATTATCATTTATTATCTTTTAGTCTCATTTATAAAGTAAGAAGTATAAAATTGTTATCATCTAGAGATAGCAAGGAGAATTTTTTTATTCAAAGTTTACTTTTATAAAGAGTTGCCTTCATTGGGGTTTAGAGACCTGTTTGCCATATATCTCCAACCAGGGTACAAACGTAATTCTCCTGTATGACAGACGGTCGGTTCATATATATATATATATATATATATATTTGTATATACATATGTATGTATAAAGTAGGAAGTAAAAAAATCTTGTTATCATCTAGAAATAGCATTGATATGGTAATAAGTGCCACTTATTAATTTCTTACATTTTAAAGGCATGCATAATAGAAATTATCTGTATGTTTACAATTTTTTAAAATGTTATCAATGACATACTCGGTTTTTGCAAAATAAATAAATTTTACGATTGTTTGTCTTGGAATTCTTTAGAAAAGAAGATAATTTTTAAAAGTGCTTGGTAACTATTTATAAAAATTCTATTCCATTATTTTAAATTATTTTTTAATTAGAATTTTTTTCAGATAATAATTATTGATTTACACAAAAGTTATTACATATATATATATATATATATATATATATATATATATATATATATATATATATATATATATATATATATATATATATATATATATATATATATATATATATATATATATATATATATATATATATATATATATATATATATATATATATATATATATATATATATATATATATATATATATATATATATATATATATATATATATATATATATATATATATATATATATATATATATATATATATGTATATATATATGTATATACATATACGAGGTCGTTTGATAAGTCCGTGTAAATTCCGAAAGATGGCACCACTGGTGCATATCGAGGTTATTTTTAATTAGTAGCACCTCTTGGAAGAACACACATCAAGTTTCAGCCATATCGATCTATTCCTTTGTGTTTGACAATCGTTGGAATCAAGGAAATCGAGTGATTGTCAAATAATGGACGAAAAAGAATTTCGCGTGTTGATTAAACACTACTTCATTAAAGGCAAAACGCCTCAGGAGACTAAACAGAAGCTTGATAAACATTATGGTGACTCTGCACCTTCGATTAGTGCGGTTTATAAGTGGTTTCAAAATTTTCGGAGTGGCCATATGAGCACAAGAGACGCTGAACGTTCTGGACGCCCTGTTGAGGTCACCACTCCAGAAATCATTGATAAAATCCATGATATGGTGATGGATGAAAGAAGAGTGAAAGTGCGTGAGATTACTAGTGCTGTAGGCATCTCGTGTCAACGGGTACATAATATTTTGCACCAACATTTGGACATGAAAAGCTATTCGCCAGGTGGATGCCGCGATTGCTCACGATCGACCAAAAACGAGGTCGTGTGAAATGTTGCAAGAACGGTTTGCAGCTGTTTCAGCGAAATCCGCAGGACTTTAAGCGTCGTTTCATCACTGTAGATGAAACATGGATACATCACTACACTCCTGAGACCAAAGAGCAGTCTAAACAATGGGTTATCAAGGGGGAATCTGATCCGAAAAAGGCGAAGACAATTCCTTCGGCCGGGAAGGTTATGGCGACTGTCTTTTGGGATTCGCAAGGAATAATCTTTATCGACTATTTGGAAAAGGGTAAAACCATTACAGGTGCATATTATTCATTGTTATTGGATCGTTTGAAAATCGAGTTGAAAGAAAAACGTCCCCGATTAGCCCACAAAAAAGTCCTCTTTCAACACGACAACGCACCAGCTCACACCTTAGCAGTTGTGGCCGCAAAACTAATGGAAATAGGGTTCCAAATCGCTTCACACCCCCCTATTCTCCAGACTTGGCTCCATCGGACTATTATTTGTTCCCTAATATGAAGAAATGGCTCGCGGAAAAAAGATTTTATTCGAACGAGGATGTGATTGCAGGAACGAATGACTATTTTACAGACTTGGACAAATCCTATTATTCGGAAGGGATCAACAAACTAGAGCAGCGTTGGATGAAGTGTATAAGCCTAAAAGGAGACTATGTTGAAAAATAAAAATGATTTATTCAAAAAAATGAAGCAGTTTTTATTTTTACACGGACTTATAAACAACTCGTATATATATATATATATATATATATATATATATATATATATATATATATATATATATATATATATATACGAGGGTCGTTTAATAAGTATGGTAAAAAGTAAGAAAAAGTAAATTGAAAAATTTAATTAATAAAATAAAACAATAAATAAATTTACCATACTTATCAAACGACCCTCGATATATATATATATATATATATATATATATATATATATATATATATATATATATATATTGAAGCCTTATATGTAACTTAGGTCAAACAATCTACCGATTATAAAATACAGGTAATATTTATATAATGCGACATTTCTTTAATGCTGTTTCAATATAACACTATTTATAAATTGTAACAACCCTTGAACTGAAAATGTGATTTTAGAGGAGAGTGATATTGATTAAAATTAAGTTCTTTTAATAATTATATGATGAAATGAAATATTAAAATTTGATTAATTTTCTGAAATAAAGTAAATATTCAATTGTATCTTAAAATATATATAGTACTTTATGTGAAAAAAATGTTGAACGTGACTTGCCATTTTGTATGTAATATGATTTTCACATAGCGACCCCGAACTTGCTTCTGATTAACAATGCAAATAAGTCGTATAGAATAACACGTTAAGTAAGATCTGTGTAGACTATGTACCTCCTATTAAAGATTGGTGGTCTGATGTGCATTCAAATTTAATACCAATACATTTAAAATTTGTTTTGTACACAAAGTCTACCTGAAAATTTATCTGTTTTCATTTTTTGTTATAAATATGTCATGAAATTTGTATTTTGATAATTTTTGGAAAACTTTGTGAAAGTTCGAAAATTAAATTTCTCTATTTTTCTATTTATTTATATATAAAATAGTTCCATTGTAAAATTAATATCATTAATGTTCACGTTACTCTGAACGTGAACTATTACCTCCGAGCATTAATAATTTTAATTGCGGAATAATGTGAAAATTTCAACACATATCACTCTGCAATTGCAATTGTTAATCTTCGGAGGTAATCTTTACGATCGAAGTAGATTAATGATATTAATTTTACAATGAAACTATTATATATATATATATTGAGAGAGAGAGAGAGAGGGAAAATAAAACCTCATATTTTTTTAATATGGTAGACTACTGTTCATAGATCGATTATATTATCATTCAAGTTAAATAGTAATGTACACTTTATTAAAATATATTTTTTAGAATATTTGTGATTTTTAAAATATTTATTTATTAATATAGGTTGGTAATGAATTTAATAAAAAAATAAGTTATAAAATAATTATATTATATCATTTCTATTAAAAATGATAATGTTTACTTACATACATATATGTAAATAAGTAAGTCTTGTACTTCCTGACTATGAAATGTTTTATAATTTATAACTTGTTATTACAGTTATTCTAATACATAAATTATTGTATATACAAAATGGAGTTGACCGTGAATGTTTAGAGAACTGAGAGGATAAGATAGAAAATTTATCTTGTACTAGAAACTAGAAAATGTATAAATGAATGTAATGAATGTGTGAACATATTTCAAAGACTATGTTTTTGTTAACATAGTTAATATATGTACTTTTTACACAAAGATAAAAAATGAATAAATATAATAAATAATTCATGTACATATTCGTGTGTGTATGTGCATATATATATATATATATATATATATATATATATATATATATATGCAATACATGTTGATAAATTGTAAAGAAATAATAAATAAATAAAAAAATATTCAAATGTCAATGACATACCTATAAATCAATACCTGTTTTTATATTTAATAATCATCAGTTTATAATACATATATACATTCATATATACACACACACACACATATATATATATATCATAAAAGCCTATATTAACCCACTATTGCGCAAAATGTTCATCGTATGTGATTAGATTTTTTCAAATGTGGCGAGTACTTTTGCACGTCTGTGTATATAATAATAATAAGTTCGAAATTATTGCAACTATGATTTATATAGCACAAATATTCCGATGATAGGATGAATTTTAATTTTATAGAAAAGTAATATTAATCAATATCAATCAATTTATATAATATTCCATGAGATTACTGTTAGGTGTTCGGTTAAGTAAACTTTAGGATAACTTTTGAAGAATATCCTCTTACATCGTTATAGTTAAAGAAAGACTCACCCATCAATTTAGTTATTACAACAGTGTAACAATTCAAAGTCGATTATTTTATCTATGATTATAAAATGTCAATTTATTCTAGCAAACAAATGTATGCACATACATTTGAAATTGATTAATTATATCGTTGACAGGTTTGTCGATGATATAATTATAAATGTTAGGTAACAATTCTAATTATCATTATTAAATTGCTAATAAGCCGTAGACACAAGTTTTAAAACACGGAAACGCAATTAATTTTCTAAAGTGAAGTATTTAGTAATAAAATTTGACTAAATGATTAAATAGTTAAGTAAAGATGATCTTGCTTACAAGTAAGTAATAATAAAAATACGTTTGTAAATTTGCATAATTATTAATCTGAATTATAGAAATGGGAGATGTTTTTTTGGTTATTTTAAATTGGTTAAAATACAGTATTTTATATTAGATAATTTCTACATACGTATATTGTTTAAATTTTTATTTAAATTAAACAATGTGTATGTACAATATATTGTATAGTGTAATCTAATCATGCTAGTCATCACTATTTGACATATCATGATAAATCAAAATGTATCATTTTTATATAATTGTTGATAAATAGTAAAGGCCTTTATTTTTTTAAATATCTACAGAACAAAGAAAATGTAAATAATAAAAAAACATTTTATAATCAACTCACGGCAAAAAATATTTTAATTCATTTTATAATTTTTATCTGCAAAAGAAAAAAAATCATTTTATTATAAATATATATATTGAAGTTTACGTGTACAAAAATATAATTTATAAAATAAATAAAACGGTGAAAAATAATAATATAACTTTTTAATAAAATTAAATTATACCAAAATTTATTATATAAATATATATATATATATATATATATATATATATATATATATAAAATATTAATTTTTAAACTAATCGATATATTTGATATTAAAAAAAGTATCATTAAATTATAAATAGTTGTGTTATAAATTTCATTCCTATAAACAAAAACCTCGTGCAATATTTTCAAGTGGCACTCATTATTTTAATTATTTAAGAGTGCTCAGTAAACTTTTAAAAATTGTGAACAAATCAGTCTGAAACCATTTATCGAATGGTAATAATGTAATGGAGTTTAAAAAAGCATATCACTATAACTGTATTGAGTTAAAACAAAAATTCTCGTTCTTTAAAAGATGACATTAAAGGTTATTTCCTGCTTACCTAATTTATCTGACGTTTAGCTATTTATAATTTTGACAGGTGACATTTGTACATATTTTTTATGCATATATTTTAGTGACTTATTGCTTTTTGATATGTTAATTTGAAACTTAAAAATGGACGTAAACAAATTGCACTTACGCAATGTTATGTTATTTTATTTCCAGGAAGAATACTGTTTTAGGGAAAGCAAAGAAGCCTTTAAGTGATATGTTTCTGAGAAAACGTCGAATTTTCCAATAAGATTCAATGCTAGAATACAAGATGAAAACAACACAGCGTTGGCTAAAGGCCAATTTACAAAAGTTTATCTCTCCTCAGTATTGTCTATCAGGAAGCTGATATTTGTATCCTTTAGACAATTATCTGTGCAATATTTTAAAAGATAAGATTTGCCCTAAATCATACCGAAATATAAAGGTTTTTAAAGAAAATTGGTGAAATTATCAGATTTTATACCTTTAAAAATGGTACATACTACAAAAGACTTAATGGGTCATTTAAATAATTTTGTAAAAGTTGAAGAAATATATTTTGAATAGTAATTATATTTTTTGTATGGCATTAGTAGTAAAATATAAATTATTTTTTTATATTAGTTTTATGTTCTATTTTATACAAGTATATTTATGTAAAAGATAATTTATGGAGAGAATTATATATATTTACGTATAGAGATGACAGTTCTCTGAATGTTAATAATTATCTAAAAATAATGTCCTTGTAGAAGATTTTTAATTTTTGTAAATAATGAAAAATAAGACTATATGGATTTAAATCTATGTTAGATAAATAATTTTGTTGTATTTGATATTAAGTTAACCATACACACGAGATATTTAAAATGATAAGTATATATGTAGTTATTATAAAGTCAATTGTTAAATAAACACGTAACTAGTTGAGTGTTTTTTATTTCGTAATAATTTCAATTTTGCATATTTTAATTGTATTTTTGTAGATTTTTTTATCAATAATTTCGTAATAAAATATCATTTAATATTTTTTAATTAAATGATATTATATATATGTTTTTTTAATAAATATAACATCATGTAAAACTATTTATTGATTTAATAATACATTAAAAGTCAATTGATTGTTAAAATAATAATCGTTTACTTACTTTGTCTATCATGGTTCATTAAAGAAGTATAACATCGGAATTGTTTCTGAAAAAAAATAACACTTTAAATTGATGTTACGCAAAATTAGTTAACTCGTTCGCTTCAGGAGAAAACCCGCCACTATAGCCCAGACGTTTTATTATTTAAATATGATACCAAATTGTCATTAATTTTTGTGCGATGTATTTATAACGTTCTAAATAAATGAAATTAGCAATTTTACAAACTGACACACATACGTGACAATGGGCTGTAGATAGTAAATTCTTTTTGCAGCCCACGCGTCACATATTCGAAGATCATTTGATTAGTAAGGTAAATAGTATGGTAAATTCTATGGTAAATGTTATGGTAATATTTTTATGATAATTTTTTTACCATACTTTTTGAAAAATTTTTGGAATTTTTTTTTGAAAATTTTTTTGGAAAATTTATAAATAAACAATAATTGTTTATTTATAAATTTTTATATAATACAAATTAAAATATTCCAAAGTCGATTTTTCGTAATTCAAACGCAAACCTTTAAATATTATATCTCAATGTATAAATAAATGGAGTTATTGCACTATTAAAAACAAACGGCTCAATTTGTTATTAATGAAAGTGATATAAATTCATTTAAAATTAAATGTATATACGTAATCTCATAAAAATAAAAACACTATATACTGTATATTGAAATACGTGCCAATAACCTCAATTTCGCACTATATACTGAATTTGCCATACATGCCAATTACTTTTCGTGTTGTTTGAAAAATTTTTAAATACTACGTGGATTTAATTTACTGTTATTTGTATGATTATTTAGTTATTTTTACATAATAAAATTTAACAAGTTTATAAACATAGTTTTAAAAACAACCCGAATTTATTAACGTTTGCCAATATTTTTTAATTTATTTAAACATATTCGTATAATTCAGTGATAGCGAACCTTTTTGAGAAGTGGATCAAATTTTGTTCATTATTTTTTTTAATACTAGCCCGTGGGTCACTAAGTCAGTGGCGTCACTTGAAAGGGGGGGGGGTGGAAGTTCTGGTGAAAAGGGTATCAATAATTTGGAAACACCGAACATTTGTTAACAGAAATACTTAAAAATATTTATACTTTAATTTTTTAATATTTTTGATTGTTTTTTCTCTCTTTTATGATATAAAAAAATAGTTTATAAAAATCAACGCGTGGGTCATTTGAAAAGCCTTCGAGGGTTAGTGTCTGACCCGCGGGTCATAGGTTCGCCACCATTGGTATAAATACATAATCGTGACGCCCAGATCTTGTAAAAAAAATGTAATTATCGGCAGACCAATAACATTCTGTATCTATTTTATTGTTTTTAACATAATTCATCTGTTTGCGGCACAATTTGGTACAAACAGTTATCATAAATTGATAATGAACATCCGTCACACATTTGTGACGCTGCGTTGGGGTAAGAAAATCGGGCCGTCATATATGTGTGACGCTGGTAGCGAACGAATGAATTGTGACATTAAAAAAAATAGCACTAATTATTTTTCTAAAAACATAAAATTATTATTACTAAGTTTGATGTATAAGATAAATAATAAATAAGATTAAAGTGATAAAATAACTACTTTGATTTTAAAGATTATTTTTTGAAAATATAAACTAAGAGGATGGTAATGTTGTCAAAAAATTGGCCAAAAATGTAAAAAGTACAGTTCTTTACAATTATAATTAATCTAGCCAGTTAGAGCAGGCAAAAACTTTCTGCTGGATTTTTTTTATATAACAAATTGCACAGTGTGGTTTTAGCGATGTCATCAATCTTTGCCAATAAATTTGTTTAATATTAAAAACAATAAGATTTGTTTGATGTAGTCATTCTGTAGATAGAAATGTTGAATAAGAATAGATATAAAGAAATTAAGATAACATCCATTACTAGTATTTTGTTATAAAAAAGAGTATCTGGTGTTAAATAGAATCCACGGTGCATTAGAAAAATTAATTTACATATAATTAACAGAAAATAAAAAATACATAGTATTATAATGTCATCTTTTTAACATATTTCAATTTCTTGAATATGTTTTCAGAAATTAAATTTAATAACTATTTAATTTTATCATATTCAGTTATATATACACAGTCATATAATTTCAAGTTATTTAAAATTTTGGATATACATCTTTGATTGCTAGTATTTAAAAGCTTTTCAATAATTAATAACAATAAATGTAAATTAAGATTAAAAAAATATAGGAGCATTCAAAAGTAACGCCTACATTTGTGTTTTATTAAAAATAAATATGTGTATAGGGTGGTGTATAGAAAAACATGTGTATAGTTTCTTTTGTTTTTTTTAAAAAAAATAAAACAGAAATATAGGCATCAAATTTATATGATCACATACATGCATACATAAATTTAAAAGTAAATCTTAAACTATGTTTCAAAGTTAATAGTTTTATATTTCTTTTGGGATAAGTGCTGTATTCTATTATTATTACAATAATTAATGTAGATAAAATATTCTTAAGTCGCATAATCTTCCTTGAAACTCATGCAATAATTTCAATTGATATATGAGTATATTTTTAAAACAGGATCTTTATTAAAAATTACCAATAGCCTATAAATCATAACGAATGCTAACCACGCCCAATGTATGATCGTTTTGTGGCGTTCAATGACCTGAAAGACTAAGAAATTTTTGTCTCGGTCTACTACTTGTAAGAATGACAGATACCCCTATGTGCTCATAAATATATATTTTTACAATAAAGAATGCTTACTAATTTAAACTTAATAAAAAATAATTTAAATACGAATATTTATAAAATATTATGATCTTAAAAAAATATTTTGGAACAAAAATTGGATGCAATTCTTATTTTTTCTTAAATATTCCAGGATTATTTAAAAAAATAACATAATATAAGAATTACAACAGGTATATAATTTAAACATAAGCATTAGTATATACATATATATATATATATATATATAGGGTGGCCCAAATGAGACTGAAGGATCGTAAGAAAATAAATGTATGTCTCAATCCTTTAGTCTCATTTAAGCCAAATGTTTCAGAATTTATTTTTAAATTCTTGTACTTACAAAATGTTTATAAATACATTTTGTAAGTGTATATATATATATATATATACACTAGGTCTACCAAAAAGTTCTGTCGACATAACACACGATTATTTTAAGCCCATAGAAGAGTATTTTAATGAAAATTATATAATTAATTACTTTTACCGTTATATTTTATAATTAGTTCCCTTAAACATTTACTGAAGCAAATGTTTTATCATCAGTATTTATCAAGAAATACTAAAATAAAAATGTCTGTTGATAATGTTTATTTAAAAAACTATTTGTATACTTTACAAATATTAATAAAAAAGAATGATACAGAAGCATATAGAAATTTGTTAACAGTTTTTGGAGTAAACGCAATATCTTCAAGAAATTTAAGAATAGACTTTTACATTATAAACGAATTATGTTCTGGGAAACCCTTTGCGATCAATGATTGAAATTTTTTCCAACATTTTACAAGACTCATATATTAGTTATTTTGGAACTGTGACTGATTCACTTTACACAAATGAATTTTAACCCCAACACCACAAAAATTTAAAGTGTTCAATAATCACTTATTGTTCACTTGTTATTTATAATTATATAATTTATAATTATATCGGCTGATGCATTTCGATGACGATGCCATCATCGTTAGAGCCTTTCTGTTAAAATCTAGACTAACTTTTTTTACATATACCTATACTAATTCGTGTTTTGTGTCCTTATTCAATCCATCTACAACTGGGGGTTGTATCTTTAGGGTTGCAAATAGGGGGTTGTATCATTTTAGATTTATGCACAAATACGCAAGAATGATACCACATGAATTGACTGATTAGAACAGGCAGTATCGTATAACTGTTTGCTTGTTTATCCTTAAACATAATAAAAATAAATTATTTTTGATGCCTCGTAACTGGAAATAAAAAGGGATTACATAATAAATTACAATGAGAAAAAGAACATAATACAAAGCTGGAAAACGCGTTTCGTAAATATTTAAACGGAGTTTAAATATGAAAAAAAGAATGTTGTCAATGTGGTGGGTTATAAGAGGACTAATTTATTATGAACTTCTAAAGCGAAAAAAGCGAATAATTCTGAAAAATATTGTCAACAATTGGACAATTTGAACAATGAACTTAAAGAAGTATTCGGCTTATGTTAATAGGAAGTGTCATTATACAGCATGAAAACTTAAAGCCACATGTTTCTTTATTAATACAGAAAAAAAATTAATTTACGAGTAGTTGAGAGGTTCTAAGTCAGCCAGATATAGCATATTCTAATTACAATTTATTTTTGGCTCTATATTTTTTTAAAAATGAGAAAATATTAATGAAGATGGAAATGTGAAACAGATACTAAATAAGTGCTTCCAAGAATGAGCCATTTTATTAGATTAGAATTCAAAGACTACAATGAAGATAGTATGAAGTTGTTAATAATGGAAATTACATTGTTAATTGAATATATTGTAAATAAATAGTATAGAAATTTACTATTTTTTTACTTAAAAAATGTACAGAACTATTCGGTAGACCTAATAATTGCGTGTATAATATATATATATATATATATATATATATATATATATATATATATATATATACGTTACCTATATATATATATATATATATATATATATATATATATATATATATATATATATATATATATACACACACACATACATACATACATACATACAAGGGTTTAGACATACATTTACTTGTTTATTATCATTACTATTCTTTATTAGCCTTCAATCTTATTTGGGTCACATATATATATATATATATATATATATATATATATATATATATATATATATATATATATATATATATATATATATATAAATATATTGTGTAATTTTTAACTTGTGTTATAAAATATATTAAATCTAATTATTTCCAACGATTTTAATATAATCGTTTTTAAAATAAAATTAATTGAAACTTTGTTTCTTTTCGTTTAACATCAACAACTTTACATTTACAGAAATTAATTTTAAAGCCACAAATTTTGTGTCTTTTATAAGTATTTATTGTTTACTTTGTTCATTGATGTTTTTTTCAATAATATTTTTTAATCTATTTTCGTGAAACACTATTGTAATATAAATGTAGATCATTTTTAAAATGTTATATTGTAAAATATTGATTTTATGATATTGAGTTCTAATGACAATAGCATAACCATTAAATGTTCATCAGCAAATAAAATGAAAAATAAGTGGGTATTGAATATTTTTCAGAAGCTTTTTAGCAACAATTTTGATCTATTAATTTAAATACAACGATTTTTGAAGTACAGCCAATTTTTATAATACACCGATGATGGCAAGGTCATTGAATTGCGCATCAAGTTATAAAAAGAATAGGGTGTTATTCGATTAAATTTTTATTTTTTTATTAAAATATTATTAAAAATATAATCATAAGCGATTAATTTCTTAGACATAAAAATAATTAAAAACTAATGACTAAATGTTTATGTGATTAATTAGTTGACAAAAAATAATCAGATGATCTGAACTGTTTTTTTTAAAAAAAGAAACATTTAATTGGTTAAAAATTTAATAGAATGAAAATTTAGTCGAATAAAAGGTAAAAAAACGAATAAAATTTTAAATTAATATTTTCTTATTTTTTTAGAAATGAATTTTTTGTTAAGCAAATTTCATCTTATTTCACCAGCTAAAATATGGGATGAAAAGTGTAAATCAAGCTTATATATGTCTTTCATTTTAATTGTTTTACATACTTCCATGAAAATAATTAAAAATTATTACATTCTATCAATAATTATTTAAAATTAGATTTTATTAAAAATTATTTATAATTTTTTCAAACAAAATAATTTTGTTTGAAAATTAGATTTTTAAATTTTAAATAATTTTTCTGAATGATTTAATAGTCATATTCAGCTAGTATTACATTTAACTAATATTGCACTGTTTTCAATAATCAAATCAATCAGTTTTCAATCACTTAAAACGACTGATAACTAATAAATCAATCACAATTTATAATTAATTTATTAATCACTAGTCACAAATTGATTTAAAAATGAACTAATATCAGATCAATCATTTTATATATCACTTGAAATAACTAATGACTAAAGTAATTGTAATTATCTACTAATTTAAAATGATTAAAATATTAGTTTTAGTTGTCAATCGGAGAGTTTTTCCTTACTCTGACTATAAATAAATACAATAAATAATAAGTATTATTGAAAATCTTGATAATATTTTGTAATGTCGGTATGATAATTAATTTGTATGAAACAAATTTGTATGTTTTTATATTGAATTCTTTTCTCGGAAATAATTAATCAATCAATTATGACACATTTATATCTATACAATTATTTTTTAAATTATATAATTAAATTACATATTTATCACTTTAAGTAATTTTCAATTTTATTTTTACTTATTTTCCAACTATGTAAAAAGTATAATATTTTATCTTAATTCTATATATCAATTCTATTCGACAAATTATGATATATGTGCATTCAATTATTACCACGCGTGTGGTTACTCATGTTACCACCCGGAGTGTTACCAGCCAACAAACACCAAGCGACTGCAGGTGTGCGAATAATACTTCACGGAATACTATCCTATAGTGGAACTTTGGACTTTATATTATCAACAGATATGTTAGTATAGTTGGATAATACTCAATGAAACAAGTGCTAAGTTAGATTGATCTTATTCCAAAATATCGAAAGAGTGATTGTGTCGTTGATGATTTTGTTGATCGTATAAATCAAGCATACTTCATAATTTCTTGTAAGAACCTATTTTTTGGACAATACTAGTCCAGTAGCCCTTTTCTTATCAGAGTTTAATGACTTATGTTTTTTTTTACGAAATAAGCTTGTTAGTATCATACTCAGCCCCTAACTGTAGGAACTCTTCAACTGGAGCTCAAAAGCCATCTTCCGTATAATAGACAAAGGGCAGCATAATATATATATATATATATATATATATATATATATATATATATACGAGGTCAGACAATTAAGTAATGCGACAAAATTCAAAAATCGAGTATATTTAAAAATTAAGGTACATCGCTGCGATCCCCTTCAAAGTAGTCCCCTCCCGCATCTATACACTTATTCCAGCGAGTTTTCCAGTTTTCGTAACAATTCTGGAACACTTCTTGTGGGACCTCTCCGAGTACCCTCGTCACAGATTCTTGGATATCTTCAACGGAGTCAAAATGTCGACCTTTGACGAATTTTTTCATATGGGGGAATAGGAAAAATTCGCAGGGTGACATGTCCGGTGAATAGGGCGGTTGTGGTAACGTTGCGATGCCTTTAGACGCCAAAAACTGAGATACATTGAACGCACTGTGACAGGGAGCATTGTCGTGATGCAGAACCCAAGTCTTCGCGATCTCTGGACGCACTCTGAGCACCCTTTTTCGTAATTTTTCGAGCACATTGCGGTAGAATACTTGATTTACGGTTTGTCCAGGTGGTACGAACTCTTTGTGAACCACCCCTTTGCTGTCGAAGAAGCAAATCAACATGGTTTTCACTTTGGACTTGCTCATTCTCGCCTTCTTTGGCCTTGGTGCTCCAGGGGACAGCCACTGTTGGCTTTGTCGTTTAGTTTCGGGGTCATATTGAAAGAACCAACTTTCATCACCAGTAATAACTTTTTTTTTTTTTTAGTAATAAATTTCATCACCAGTAATAACCAGTAATAAATTTCTCTGTTCCATTTTCGTGACATGCACTACTCGCGCGTTGTTACAAAACACTAAACAGCTGGCGAAGAAATGATCGTACGAGGGTGGTCAAGGTCTCAATCGAGAGAGTAGGGATCTGCTATTACGGTGGCGGAGTTACAGGTTCGCAGTGTTACCACAGGCCGAGAAAAAAAATCGGTCGCATTACTTAATTGTCTGACCTCGTATATATATATATATATATATATATAGATGTTTTTATGAGAATTTTCAACACGAGAAAGGTTAAAATTATTTGAAATACACAAATAATTAATTACATTAAAGAGCATATTGATAAAAAAACGTTTTGAAAAATTAAAAAAAATAATTATAACTGCGGAAGATATAAGAAATAGGTTTGTGAATGGAGGTGGATCGGAAATAAGTACGTAAACTGTTAAAAGAAGACTTCAGGAAGCTTGATTGTGCGTTAAAAAAAACCCGCCAAAAAACCACTACTCACAAAAAAAATGTTTCAGATACGACTTCTGTGGCCAAAAATCATAAGAATTAGACTGAAATGAACTGGAGAAATGTAATTTTTTTAGATGAGTCCAAATTCAACATGTACGGATCCGACGGAAGACTATATGTGCGAAGAAGAAAAAGTGAACGTTTCAGCGATCAATGCGTCATAAAAACTGTTAAGCATGAGCTCAGTTGAATGGTCTGGGAATGCTTTTCTTTTCTTTGGCTCTAATAGAGAGTATTGTAAATGGGAGTCGACACAAAAAAAATTTTGGAAGAATGTTTTGTACCATCGATAGAAGAACTCCTTTCACTAGCAGGAAAAGTTATCTTCCAAAACGACTTTGCGCTATGTAATCAATTGGTATATATTGACGCTTATATCTTTCTGCTTATTTGAATAACTGGACAGAACACTCATTTTTTAATTCAATGTTTCTCTTCTTTTATTGTGGAAAAATATCTTGATGAACTTTGGGTTTCAAAGCTGTCATGGTCTAGGAATAGTCCCGATTTAAATCTCATAGAAAACCTTTGGAGGCTTATTAGGGTTAAAAAATACCAAAAATATTAAAAGAGTTGGATTGCTTCATCCAAAAAGTGTGGTATGAAGAAATTACGTAGGAAACTAAAAAAATTAGTCAATTCTATGCCGAAGCGCATTAAATGCGTTATTAAAAAAGGGGAGATGTAACAAAATATTAGTAATAAGTCTTTTTTTATGTTAATACCTCTACAGTTTAAAACAATTTAATTTGTAACAATTTATTTTTTTTTCATGTCCCCATTATATGATTTGTTAGAGCTTTGTTTTCAAAATTCCTTCGCTTCACTCATTTTGAACAACACTTGTCTAATAAAATAGATACTTCTATGCATTTTAGAAAGAGCATAGCCATACAATAAACTTCTAGAAGGCACATTTCACCTATCTATTTACACGAAGGAACAATATCGAAAAAAGCGTTTTATTTAAGCGTTTCATTACGTCTCCCGATTTCAATGGCCGAAACTGTATATGTGTGTGTATTTATTATAATATAATTATTTTAAAGTAACTACAAGAACCTATAATATACTTTCTAAAGTTAAATGATGAAATCCAAATTAAATAATATTCAACTACATTCTTAAATTTGTTAATCGTATAAATAATATTATCTGTTAGTATCTTTATACATTTTTTATAAATATTTCATTAACGTGTATTATCAAATAAATTTAAAATGTTGATAAAGTCTAGACAAAAAAATATATTGTACTTACAATGTTATAATAAAAAATCAATTCAATGTAATTAATTTTTCACTGCAATTTACAATATATACTACTTGAAATAATAAATAACCATTTTACAAGATAAATTTATATATAACTTGTACGATAATGTAATTAATTACATGAACATGAATATACAGTAAGTTACTTTATTGGAAATGAAAAGAATATAAAATAAGTTACTTTATTGGAAATGAAAAGAATATAAAATCAAAAAATTAATATATTTTTAAGTTTAGCTTTTATCCACTTATCAAATAAATAAACATTGTATTACAATGTAACGAAGATTTCATATTTCACTATTAATTATATTAATGAAATACGCTATATATACGAATATACAACACCAATCGAAGTACTTAATTGATTTTTGTTTAATTTGTTACACAATATAATAAATATGTTTTACAATAGATAATAAAAATACTTTTAAATATTGTTTTAAGGAATAATGAATTTCATGTTGCGCTACAAAACAAATATAAAAATTTAGTATATCTTTTCATATAACGTTTTTTAAGTTTCCTAGATAAATAAATATTAATACCCGATCGATTTTTAAGAAATATATTATTATTTTATATTCAATAATTTGTTTTGTGAAACTTGGGTTGTGTAAATTAGGATGTTCTACCTTATATACCATACAACACTGACTTGACTCTTTTCTATCACTACTTATTTAGATAACTAAAAAAAAATTTAAGAGCCCAAAAAATCTACAAAAGTGACAAAATTAATGGAATTGTGTAGTTATTTTGACAAACAGCCTAAAATATATATTTGAAATGGGAATCAAGCACCTTCTACAAGAATCGAACAAGTGTATTATATAATCGGGAGAGACTTTATTAACCCTTTTAGTGCTGACCAAAATTTCTATGTTTATTCTCAAAATGTGGCGCTATTTTCAGCGAAAATACAAAAAATGATTCATAACAAATCTCCTTTCTCATGGGATTTTTCGTTGAGTAGAAAAACATGATGGATCGGCCTATCCACAGTAAGAGGGTTAAAAAGTAGTATGTAAAATGTTCGATTGTGTTGTAAATAAAATTTATAAAAACAAATTTTGTTTCACGATATTTTTCTTTACAGATAATTATTATTTACTTGCAAGATTCATTTTCTGTAATTATTTTTTTTAAATTTGAAACTGTAAAAAAATAAACGTTTTCAGTTCTGTAAAATATGAATATAATTTATTAAATAACAATAATTATGTTATTATGTATACTAATGATATTAGAAATATTTTTTTGTTGGATTAAATTTCTTTACATTTAAATGTAATACTAGGCACGTGTTTTTGAAACAAAGAACTACTATGTAATTACATTCATATGCATTCATTTTTTATTAAAATTTTGCATAAATAAACTGATTATTTTTTGTGGGTTAAAATAGTTTCAATTCCTAACACATTAGTTCATTGATATCAAGTTCTTGATGATATAATTCTTCATTTTTATGAAAAACATATACATATATAAAGTTATTATTTTTTTATAGAGGTACATTGTATTGTTTATAAAGAATGTATGTATCATATAATGAGTATTAATTAAGTATAATAACTAATGTGCATAACATATAATAATACAACATTTACTTTTTTTACTTTTAGTTGAAAAAACTAAAATTTGTTTTCAGTTCTATAAAACGAGCAAAATTATTTTACGCGTATATATATATATATATATATATATATATATATATATATATATATATATATATAAAAATATATCACTATTATTTAATTTTCTCTTTCGACTATTTCATGCTCCGATACTTTTTTTGAAACGATTTATAACATTTGCAATTCTACTTGAATCCCTGCCAAAGATATTTTTAACCTTGCAATATATTTCTGATTTTTTTCCAATGAATTATTACAAGTTACCAAATGTCGCATGATATTTCTTTATATTTTCTTTTCATTTTGAATAGCATTTCTCATTCAATTTGAAATAATAAAAACTTTTTACTAATATTTTCATTAGGTGAAATATATATATATATATATATATACACTCGTCCCTCAATTTACGCGGGACTTTTTTTACGCGGTATTGATTTACGCGGTATTTTTATACGCGATCAAATAGATTTCATTTTATATAATTTTTCATGGAATTTATTATATATCAGAGTGACGCAAATCCTTACTTGAACATACAAAAGCACGATATAAATATATAAAAGGTTGATTGTTTTGAATGACAGTAGCGATAGTGACACCAAATAAAATTTATCTACTTTTGTTTTCTAAAACGTCATTATTTTTTTTATGTGAAATAAATGTGTTTCTACAACTTTACTAGCTTTTATTTCTAATATTTTTTCTATTTTACTGACAGACTCAATTTACGCGATTTTCATTCGCGTAAAACAAATCTATGTGGAACGGATACTCCGCGTAAATTGAGGGACGAGTGTATATACATACATACATACATACATACATACATACATATATATATATATATATATATATATATATATATATATATACATATACACATATATATATATATATATATATATATATATATATATATATATAATGTTGTCAAGTATCTCCCTTCCGCTTTTTTGCTCTTTATTCAATGCTTTATAAAAAGTGTTACAGTGATCGGATTTAGTTCAAATATGCGCCGTTTTGTTCGATAATCTGGTTCCATCTAGACGGCAACTTCATAATACCCCTCTTGTAGAACCCTCCCTCCTTATTTGCGAAGAACTCGGACAGCCACTTTTCACAAGCCTCTTTTGAGGCCAACTTTACACCACCAAGGGCGTTCGCCATGGACAGGAACAGGTGGTAATCACTTGGCGCTATGTCCGGGCTATATGGTGGATGCGATAAAACCTCCCATCCGAGCTCCCGTAGCTTCTGACGAGTCACCAAAGATGTGTGTGGCCTGGCGTTGTCCTGATGGAACACTACACCCTTCCTCTTGGCCAATTCTGGACGCTTCTGGTCGATCGCCTGCTTCAAGCGGTCCAGTTGTTCGCAGTAGATGGTATAATTAAGCGTCTGGCCATATGGGAGCAGCTCATAGTGGATGATTCCTTTGCAATCCCACCAAACGCACAGCAAAACCTTCCTGGCCGTCAATCCCGGCTTGGCCACTGTTTGGGACGATTCACCGGCCTTCGACCACGACCGTTTTCGCTTAATATTGTCGTATGTGATCCATTTTTCGTCGCCAGTCACCATCCGCTTCAAAAATGGGTCGAGTTCGTTCCGTTTCAGCAGCATATCGCAGACGTTGATTCGGTCCAGAAGGTTTTTTTGCGTCAAATCATGCGGCACCCAAACATCAAGCTTTTTTTTTGTATCCAGCCTTCTGCAGATGGTTTAAAATGGTTTGGTGACTAACTGCTATCTCCTGGGCGATGTCACGAGATGTCACATGCCGGTCTAACTCGATGATTTCCATGATTTGATCGGTATTCGTCGTCACAGGTCTTCCGCCGGCTGGCTTATCCATGGTGTCGTTTTCACCGGCTCTGAATCGTCGAAACCATTCCTCCGCGGTTCGAAGTGATAGAGTACCATCCCCCAAAACACTATTAATCTCACGGAAAGTTTCTCTAGCGGATTTGCCTTTAACGAAGGAAAACTTCAAAATAGCGCGAACTTCGGCGTTAGTGAACTCCATGTTTACACGTCTATAACTTTTGAACGCAGTATCCAAACTAATCATGCACAGCGTCGTTTTGTAGGTTATGTAAAGACCTTTCAAATGATGTATAGTGTTGCCCGATACGAGCTCTGTAACGCTTTGTACATAGCCGCGAAATTCAAAAGACAAAAAGGCGGAAGGGAGATATTTGACAACCTATTATATATATATATATATATATATATATATATATATATATATATATATATATAAGGTGTCTAAGAAATTCTGTCCGCTTATGGTATATTTATTTCAAGCATGTAGAATAATATTTTGATGAAATATATATGACTCATTTTACAGCTATATTCTATCATTGGTATCATTCATCATACACTAATACAAATGTTTTATCATCAGTATTTATCAAGGAATAGTGAAAGTAAAACGTGTGTTGATATATATTTACAGCATTGTATACTTTCCAAACGTCAATAAGGAAAGAATGTTGCAAAAACATATAAAAATTTGTTAAAAGTTTTTGGAGCAATGCATTATTTAAAAGGATATGCAGAAAATGATTTGAAAAATTTAATAACGGATATTTTAATCTTAAAGATGAAGACGTTACAGAATATCTTTTGTGATCGATGATTATATATTTCATAATATTTTGGAAGAAAACCTATTTTTATCTATTATATATTAGAATTGTATACAAGTATGTACAGTAGTTACCGCATAAATTAATTACTGGGAACGAGTAAGATCTTGTAACTGTCTACCCTTCTCTACTTTCATACAATAAAAATTAACCATTTTTGAAACCACCTTGTAACTGGAGATGAAAAGTGGATTAAATATGAAAATTTAGTGAGAAAATAAATATACTGTAAAGCCTGATAAACTGTTTTGTCAAATCGAGTTGAAATGTGAAAAAAAATTGTCTATATGATGAGATATGAGAAGATCAATATATTATAAATTTTCAAATCCAAGCGAAAACTATTAATTCTGAAAAGTATTATTAACAACTAAACAATTTTAACAATGAATTTCACAAAAATTGTCCATCAAATAAGTCAACGATTTTCAAAATGTCTATAACTGACATTATTAAATACACATTTGACATAGACATGCCCTTGATATATATTAGAAGAGCTGCGAAATACGATCTATTTGATAAGCTATTTGCAAAAATTGAAAAAATATAAAATTATAAAAATTACCGGGCGTTGTAAAATTGAAAATCGGCAAATAACTTATAGAATATATACAGTCGCTAAAAAAAGATTCCACGGCATTTATATATTCCTTTTGCTGTATTCCACTGCATCCAGGGAAATATTTAGAAATTGACTACACATAACTGAAGTATTAATTTAAGAAATTAAAGACTTAAGTAAATAATTTTATAAAATCGATAATTTAGAGAAAAAATAAGATTATATAATAAAATTTAAATAATGATAGAATCCGTCCTTTCCTTTCAATAAACATATTATAATTTTTTATGAAAGACAGCAAAAATCACCGGCAGTAGGCGAGAATCTCCGAGCAAAATGTGCGGCCGTCATAATCGTACAATACGCATCTAAAGAAACGACAAAGAATACGAAATGAAATGCTAAAAATGGCATTGAATAAAATGTTACTGGAAGTCGACAAAATTGCACAAGGAAGCAGTCTTAGAAACGGTTATAGACTTTGTGAATAAAAATGGAAAAAAATGCAAATGGAAATTTTGCATTAAAAAGACTCATGACAACTCATTAAATAATAAACTAGAAACATAAAGAAAAACCGTTGGTGATACTCAATAGGAGTTAAATAGGAAATTTAAGAAGAAAACACATTTGTCTATAATAGTGTTATTCCAAAAAAATTAGTAATTTTTAATAAGAAATCAGTAAAAGTTACAATTTAATCAAGTCAAAGCCGACGAACTAATTTAGACCGAGGATAGTAAGATGAGAACAGTTTGATAAGATATCTGGATTTTATGAAAAATTTTCTGGGTGTGCAAAAGAAGATTGCAAAGAAGATAAGCAAAATGGCTGCCACCAGCTGTCAAAATTCTGAAATTTTTATTGGAAAACCATATACATATATATATATATATATATATATATATATATATATATATATATATATAGAGAGAGAGAGAGAGAGAGAGAGAGAGGATTATTTAAATATATACTTCTTTTCTATTCAACAATTAAATATTTTACGTGAATATTTTCTTTAATTTCAAACAAAATTTAATGTTTTCTTTTCGTTTCACAATGATTTTTCTTCGAATATTAAAAAAGTTATCACATTTTGCATCATTACTAATGGCACATACATAGAATTTCAACTAAAATGAACATAGATACAACAAATTTAGTGTCAAGAACAAATGGCCACTTTATTTTATAAAAAAAACAGCTATAGTAATATTGTCTTAATAATCAAAGTTCGTATACATTTGGAACATACTGTGTATTTATAACTTACAAAAAACGAAAGTTAAAATACCATTTTTGATCGTCAATTTTATAAATAGGTTATATATATATATATATATATATATATATATATATACGAGGGTCGTTTGATAAGTCCGTGTAAATTCTGAAAGATGGCACCACTGGTGCATATCGAGGTTATTTTTAATTAGTAGCACCTCTTAGAAGAACACACATCAGGTTTCAGCCATATCGGTCTATTCCTTTGTGTTTGACAATCGTTGGAATCAAGGAAATCGAGTGATTGTCAAATAATGAACGAAAAAGAATTTCGCGTGTTGATTAAACACTACTTCATTAAAGGCAAAACGTCTCAGGAGACTAAACAGAAGCTTGATAAACATTATGGTGACTCTGAACCTTCGATTAGTGCGGTTTATAAGTGGTTTCAAAATTTTCGGAGTGGCCATATGAGCACAAGAGACGCTGAACGTTCTGGACGCCCTGTTGAGGTCACCACTCCAGAAATCATTGATAAAATCCATGATATGGTGATGGATGACAGAAGAGTGAAAGTGCGTGAAATTACTAGTGCTGTAGGCATCTCGTGTGAACGGGTACTTAATATTTTGCACCAACATTTGGACATGAAAAAGCTATCCGCCAGGTGGGTGCCGCGATTGCTCACGATCGACCAAAAACGAGGTCGTGTGAAGTGTTGCAAGAACGGTTTGCAGCTGTTTCAGCGAAATCCGCAGGACTTTAAGCGTCGTTTCATCACTGTAGATGAAACATGGATACATCACTACACTCCTGAGACCAAAGAGCAGTCTAAACAATGGGTTATCAAAGGGGAATCTGCTCCGAAAAAGGCGAAGACAATTCTTTTGGCCGGGAAGGTTATGGCGACTGTCTTTTGGGATTCGCAAGGAATAATCTTTATCGACTATTTGGAAAAGGGTAAAACCATTACAGGTGCATATTATTCATTGTTATTGGATCGTTTGAAAACCGAGTTGCAAGAAAAACGTCCCCGATTAGCCCACAAAAAAGCCCTCTTTCATCACGACAACGCACCAGCTCACACCTCAGCAGTTGTGGCCGCAAAACTAATGGAAATAGGGTTCCAAATCGCTTCACATCCTCCCTATTCTCCAGACTTGGCTCCATCGGACTATTATTTGTTCCCTAATATGAAAAATGGCTCGCAGGAAAGATTTTCTTCGAACGAGGAGGTGATTGCAGGAACGAATGACTATTTTACAGACTTGGACAAATCCTATTATTCGGAAGGGATCAACAAACTAGAGCAGCGTTGGATGAAGTGTATAAGCCTAAAAGGAGACTATGTTGAAAAATAAAAACGATTTATTCAAAAAAATGAAGCAGTTTTTATATTTACACGGACTTATCAAACAACCTCGTGTATATATATATATATATATATATATATATATAAATATTAATCACTATTACATCACTGAATCTAAACATTCATGGTATGTGTTAATAAATATCTTATTATTAAATTTTAATTTTTAATTAACAAGATATTTATTTAAAAAAAAACAGCTAGACGAGAGATAATAATAAATGCAATCATAAACTTAATAATTTATTATGAACATTCGACTGAATTTACAGGATAATTGAAATACATTACCATATACACTAGTGAAATGTAGGTTTATATTTTATTCATACACCGTATGTAAGATGTTTTTAATTTTCAACATTTCGATTAAATGGATAACATTGACATATTCGTTTGTTATTTATATAATCCTTTACCATGAATTCTGTAACGGAATACTTAATATAACTGTATATATAAATCGTTAAGAGATCTGTTATATTCATTATTTATAACGTTTTAATTGGTAACGGAGTGAAACGATATACAATCTGTCACAAATTTAATTGGTAACATCCTACATCTAAAAAATGTTATTTCACAAACAAAATTTACGCTAAATAAAAAAAATTAATTCTTCTTAAATATATTTTTTTCGTATATTTAAAAGTGTTACTTTTAAAATAAAAATAAATATTAGTATGAAGAAAAAATTAACATTATTAAAATTTTGTATAATATTTATACACGAAATAATGTGACATCCATTCGTTATTCACATAAGATAAATAAATCGCTGAATAATTTCAGTGAGTACACTATTGCATTTATATTTTTGAAATGAAACTTCTTTAGCGGTGTCGGGATAATTTTTTTACATACAACGGAAGTTACGTACCGAATCTACGAGGCGGAAATCTAGTATACATAGTATATCTAGAGCAGGGATTCCCAACCCCGTGCCCACGGGCTCCATGGCGCCCGCGGACCGATTTGTGTGCGCCCGCCACTATTCGAACTAAATCTCTCGTCCATTTCTCACATATGAAGAAAATGCTAGGTAACAATGAATTAAACGTGTCATTATTTATTGAGACCCTTCAAGTGCTTCAAAAACAGTTTGAAGAGAGATTTCTGCAGTTTACAAATATCGAACCAATTGTCTCCTTCTGTATTAATCCTTTTACTTGTCAAATAAATGTAATGGAACTAGCCGCATGTATTGCAGATCTTGTTCAGAGGAAAGCAGAAGAACTAGAGTTAGAAATTTTGGACCTTAATAATGATATTTTGCTAAAATACTTAATATCAGAGGACTTATGGAACATAGTCGACAAAGAAAGGTTCCCATTTTTGAAAAAAGCAGGATATAAAATCAAATCGTTTTTCGGGTCAACGTATTTATGCGAATCGTTGTTTTCAAACATGAATTTAATAAAATCACGATATAGATCTCGACTCACCGATGAGCATCTTCATAATTGTTTGCTAACATGATTATCGTCATACTCTCCTAATTACGAGGCACTGGCGAATGAAATGAAATGCCAAAGATCACACTGACAGATTGATATTTTTTTTAATGTTTTCTTTTATGTTTTTTAAATGATTTCTTTGTATGTGTGTTTTTTTGTTTACTTTGTATTACGTTTAGTATGTACGTTTCTTTGTGTGTATGTAATTTGCACAATAATTTTATTATTTTGAAATTATTTTTGTTTATTATTTTTTATCCTTGGTCAATTATAAATATCCTTAAAAAATAGCTGGTGCCCGCCGCCCTACAGATATTTTAGAATGCGCTCTAGGGTATAAAAAGGTTGGGAACCCCTGATCTAGAGCATAGGGGAGAGAGGTATTGAGGCCCATCACGCATGCGCGCCGTTTTAATATGATTGTAAAGCAATAGGCAAATGACTATTGTAAAGCAATAAGCAGCACGTTGTATTTTATTATTTATAATTAGTCTGTGAATTGTGCTTAAATAAGAGTGTTATTCAGTGTGATAACATTGATATTTTTGATAAGTACTTTAATTTATAAATTCTCATATTATAATATTAAGCTAAATAATCATACAAATAAGACTACATTAAATTCACATGGTAATTAAAAATTGATCAAATCAACACAAAATTGAGGTTATAGGCATACGAGGTCAGACAATTAAGTAATGCGACAAAATTCAAAAATCGAGTATATTTAAAAATTAAGATACATCGCTGCGATCCCCTTCAAAGTAGTCCCCTCCTGCATCTATACACTTATTCCAGCGAGTTTTCCAGTTTTCGTAACAATTCTGGAACACTTCTTGTGGGACCTCTCCGAGTACCCTCGTCACAGATTCTTGGATATCTTCAACGGAGTCAAAATGTCGACCTTTGACGAATTTTTTCATATGGGGGAATAGGAAAAAGTCGCAGGGTGACAAGTCCGGTGAATAGGGCGGTTGTGGTAACGTTGCGATGCCTTTAGACGCCAAAAACTGAGAGACACTGAACGCACTGTGACAGGGAGCATTGTCGTGATGCAGAACCCAAGTCTTCGCGATCTCTGGACGCACTCTGAGCACCCTTTTTCGTAATTTTTCTAGCACATTGCGGTAGAATACTTGATTTACGGTTTGTCCAGATGGTACGAACTCTTTGTGAACCACCCCTTTGCTGTCGAAGAAGCAAATCACCATGGTTTTCACTTTGGACTTGCTCATTCTCGCCTTCTTTGGCCTTGGTGCTCCAGGGGACAGCCACTGTTGGCTTTGTCGTTTAGTTTCGGGGTCATATTGAAAGAACCAACTTTCATCACCAGTAATAACTCGATCGAGAAGAGTAGGATCACTTTCAACCTGCTCGAGACAATCTTGAGCGATGTTCTCTGTTCCATTTTCGTGACATGCACTACTCGCGCGTTGTTACAAAACACTAAACAGCTGGCGAAGAAATGATCGTACGAGGGTGGCCAAGGTCTCAATTGAGAGAGTAGGGATCTGCTATTACGGTGGTGGAGTTACAGGTTCGCAGTGTTACCACAGGCCGAGAAAAAAAATCGGTCGCATTACTTAATTGTCTGACCTCGTATATACCAATATATAAATATAGTATTTTATAACATTATGCATATACATTTAATCTATTTATCAAATGAAAGAAATACTATTGAAAACACATTATATTTAAAAATTATCGAAACCTATAGATTTTTGAGGTTATCTGTTTTATTTGTAACAATTTCTTACAATAATTTTATTTATAATTATGATCAAATAATTCTACACTTTTATCAAAAAAATTCTATTATAATTTTTATGAATTCTTTGATCTTAGGTGTCATTTTGAAGATTTATTGAATTTTACGTGGTGTTGGAAAATTATCAATTACCAATAAATAATATCTAAATAGAGGCCATTTATTTCAGTGATATATTATTTGTGAGTATTTCCTTTAATTGTTTCATTTTCAAAACATTGATCTAGTTGTATTTATATATTATACAATAATAATATTATATAATAGTAATAAAAAAAATGTTTGTTACAGGCTTTAAGGGGTTATATGCAGTTAGAAATTTCAAAAAATCGATTTTTTTTGCATTTTCGGAATGCACATATATTTGAGTATATTCTCTGAAAATTTGAAGTAAATCCGATAAATATTTTCGGACATACACCTGAATTTGTAAGTATTTTTTAACTATGTGTAAACTACTTCCGAAACTTCAAACGCGTTTATCTCAAAACGGTGTTTTCATAGTCGGTGATCTCGATATCTCAGAAATGGCTGAACCGATCGGTCTCAAATTTTCACACAATCTTCTCAAATATATTCCTCAGGTATTGAACAAAGGAATAAGGTTTACAAAAATTATTACTATTTTTTTAAAACAATTTGGAGCGAAAATTTTAGTAAAAAACGAAAAATTTTTTTCAAGTAGATGTCATTTTGTCAAAAATGAAAATTTTTATTATTCCTTCGTTCAATACCTGCATTAATCTATCCTTTAAAAGAATTGACCATATTTTTTGATTTCAAATAATCCAAACCGCCGATATGGAGATCACCGCCAAACGTCTTTTTTTGGAGGTTGTTCGGGACATCGTCTGCAGGAGCGGTGCACTTCAATATTTTTTTATGATCGACATGTTATTTTATTCTTGAAAGTAGGATCTATTCAAATAACCATAATTTGTATTGCAAAATAAATACTGTTTCTAAAAAAATTCCTAAAAAAACGTCGTTTTTGCGCCTCGCAACTGCGTATAACCCCTTAAATGGAAAAGCCTATTGCACAAAAAAATTATTTATCATAAAACAATTGTATCGTTTATACCTACTCAATCACCACCAGAGGAGGCAATGGAAATCGAATAAATTCCAAACGAAGACGAATAAATTTTCATAATTTTATAAAAGTTTTAATTTAAAAATAAATATTAATCTTACTTAATATGAGATAATTGATCATTTTCTACTTAAATTTTTATCCCGTGTATTTACAGCCTCTCTCCTTATTACATTTCATCATTTTGTTACTTGATTTATTCTGATGAATTTGTTTATTTATGAATTTTAGGCATTTAGGATTTACAGAAAAGAAGTTTCACTTCTGACGTGCATACACAAGTACATGTAACCTTTATTTTAAATGTTTCTAGTTCTTTTTATTATATAAATTACTGAAGTAATATAGAAAAGTGTCACATGAGTATTATCAAACGAAATTGTGTTGTATATTGAATAAAAAACTGTATTCACAAGATAAATTATTAATAAAACTGACTGTTTCCAATATAATTGAGAAAACGATCAAGTTTCGAACTAAAAATTATTAGTAAATAAAATACGATCAAAAAGGTCTAAAAATAAAGAGAATAATAATAAACTTTTTATATATATGAAGACATATACAAAAAAAATGTAGAAAAATATATATGGAAGAAAATATTCAGTACTGCAATAATTCAATAATAATAAAAATAGTCGAAAAAATATTAGAGTTCTTAATTTTATTTTTAACGCAAATAAATTACTTATTAATACCACAATTGCTTTAAAGTTATTCAATAATTATTTACTTTTTATTTTATCATCTGATATGTATTTCAATGGTCAGTCTGTTATTACTCGAGTGATTTATTATAAAAGAAACACTTTGATGATAATATCATTCCTATTAAAATGAGTATCAGTCAAACAAGTGATAAATAATTAATTTTTAAATACTTATAATTATAATTTGTACTATAAAAACTAACGGAAGACCAAGAGAAGATACATAATGATTACTCCAATGGGCAACATTAAAACGTCCGAAAGGTCTCCAAAATTATTGGATTCCATCGTTACCGAGGACAAGACATGGTACTTCAAGTACCACCCAAAATCCAAATGCTAAATTACATTATTGAAGTCATCGAGTTCATTTAAAGTGAGAAAGCTGCGTTTTTAGACATTGCAAGTGAAGAAAATACTCATTTGTTTTTACAATTTCAATAGCATCATTCGCCGTGAATTCATTTTAGAAGTTGAAACTGTTACTAGTAAGTATTATTTAGGTGTTATTGTGTAGTTGTAGCGGAGGATAGTAAGAATTAAGCTAGAATATCGAAAATCAAGAAGATGGTATTTGTTGCACGACAATCAATCCCAAATTAATTTATATTCAGAAGATTTGTTACCATGCGATTATTTTTTCCAAATACTGAAAATGAGGGTGAAAAGAATATTGCATGAAGATGTTGAAGCTATACAAACTGCTATAAGAGAGTTAAAGACCATTCTAAAAAGAGACTATAAAATTCATCAATGCGTTGTTTTAATATGTCTAAAATTTTATTAAAGTATTGTAGAAGAAATATATTTTTAATAAATATTTGAATTTTTGGTAATATATAAAAAAAGTTATTTTTATAAAAAAAATATTTTTCGACATACGAGGTCGTTTGATAAGTCCGTGTAAATTCCGAAAGATGGCACCACTGGTGCATATCGAGGTTATTTTTAATTAGTAGCACCTCTTGGAAGAACACACATCAAGTTTCAGCCATATCGGTCTATTCCTTTGTGTTTGACAATCGTTGGAATCAAGGAAATCGAGTGATTGTCAAATAATGGACGAAAAAGAATTTCGAGTGTTGATTAAACACTACTTCATTAAAGGTAAAACGCCTCAGGAGACTAAACAGAAGCTTGATAAACATTATGGTGACTCTGCACCTTCGATTAATGCGGTTTATAAGTGGTTTCAAAATTTTCGGAGTGGCCAAATGAGCACAAGAGACACTGAACGTTCTGGACGCCCTGTTGAGGTCACCACTCCAGAAATCATTGATAAAATCCATGATATGGTGATGGATGACAGAAGAAGAGTGAAAGTGCGTGAGATTACTAGTGCTGTAGGCATCTCGTATATTTTGCACCAACATTTGGACATGAGAAAGCTATCCGCCAGGTGGGTGCCGCGATTACTCACGATCGACCAAAAACGAGGTCGTGTGAAGTGTTGCAAGAACGGTTTGCAGCTGTTTCAGCGAAATCCGCAGGACTTTAAGCGTCGTTTCATCACTATAGATGAAACATGGATACATCACTACACTCCTGAGACCAAAGAGCAGTCTAAACAATAGGTTATCAAGAGGGAATCTGCTCCGAAAAAGGCGAAGACAATTCCTTCGGCCGGGAAGGTTATGGCGACTGTCTTTTGGGATTCGCAAGGAATAATCTTTATCGACTATTTGGAAAAGGGTAAAACCATTACAGGTGCATATTATTCATTGTTATTGGATCGTTTGAAAACAGAGTTGCAAGAAAAACGTCCCCGATTAGCCCACAGAAAAGTCCTCTTTCATCACGACAACACAACAGCTCACACCTCAGCAGTTGTGGCCGCAAAACTAATGGAAATAGGGTTCCAAATCGTTTCACATCCCCCCTATTCTCCAGACTTGGCTCCATCGGACTATTATTTGTTCCCTAATATGAAGAAATGGCTCGCGGGAAAAAGATTTTATTCGAACGAGGAGGTGATTGCAGGAACGAATGACTATTTTACAGACTTGGACAAATCCTATTATTCGGAAGGGATCAACAAACTAGAGCAGCGTTGGATGAAGTGTATAAGTCTAAAAGGAAACTATGTTGAAAAATAAAAACGATTTATTCAAAAAAATGAAGCAGTTTTTATTTTTACACGGACTTATCAAACAACTCGTACTGTATATAAAACAGTTTCCAGATTTAAATTCACTTAAAATATATGAATGGGATTATAAGGTTATTTAAGTTCATTACACATAAAAATTAAAACTTTAGAAATTTTTCCAAATTAATCTCAAAATAATATTCGGATACCTAACTCAAAATAAAAATAAATAAATAAAAATGGCACCAATGTACCAACAGCTACAAATAGGTCCATCAAATTTAAAAAAAAAATATTCTATACCATGATAAAGCGATTAGAAATTGTAAGAAAAAATAGAAAATTGTCTACAAAATATTAGGTTGGCAAATATCTCCCTTCCACCTTCTGGTCTTTTGAATTTCGCAGCTATGTACAAAAAAAAAAAAAAAAAAAAAAGCAGAAGGGAGATACTTGCCAACCTAATATTAAAATATAAGAAAAACAAAATAAAATATTTATGTAAATATTGAAATAAATGTTGGTGTATATTATTTTGATATTGATTTGAATAATTTTAAAAAAAACGAATTTAAACTATTTTTTTGTATATTGAATTTAAATGAACTTTAATATAGCTTAATGAAAATAAATTTTCTTTACCTTCAGCTACTTTTTTTATTATTCATTTGTTTATAAAATATGAAAAACAAGTATCTGAATATAACAATTACTTTGAGCTACTGTATATAAATTCTAAATTCATGGCACTAATTTGCCAAAGTATTATTAAAATTACTCTTATCATATTTTTTAAAAATATATTTGGTATTTTTGTATCAAAATATATCATTGAGAATAGAAATCAACTTAGCTAATTCGGATTTGAACTCAAATCATGTACGTAATCACGTCAAATCATGTAAAGTTTTAATAGTCGAATCGATCACACAATTAAATAGCTACACCTCTAAATCAATCTTTAATTCAACATAAGGATGCAAATCCTTTTATCAATATGAACTCTCTAAAAAAAACTTAGGTGGGTGAATGTGTAGGTGTTTATGTAACATGATATATGTATATAATAATATTTTTATGACATAATACGTGAATAATGACTATTAGTCTGGAGATTTATCGATTTAACACATGACAATCGTAAAAAATCATTAGCTTGATATAAAACTAGACATGCTTATATAATTTAAGATTGTAATAAAGATACATATCAGTTAAATGCATATTTATATATTTTTCACAGATGATTTATTCTCCAGTAATGAAACAGTTTATTAAAATTGTTAAATAATTATTCTTCATTTTATGTTTGTATGTTTTTCAATAACGATTCTATCGTCCTGAAAGAAAAATTAGAATTACCAGTAAGTTTTTTCCTTTTTTAAATGAATGAAAATAATATTTTTTTATATTTAATTAATAGCATAATTTCCATCAATACTTCATGGAAAATCTTTTTTAATTATTCTTCATTAAACGATTTATCTTTGCAATGTATTTTTCACATCTCCATATTTATGAATTTTTTTTCGTTTAAACTTTTTGTAGAACTAGTAATAAATGGTAGTTGGAAAATGTTATATCTAGAGAACATTTTGGATGACTTAGAATTTTCCAACAAAGTTCGAATATTTTTTTCTTGCTTACTGAAGAAATAAGTGGCATTGTGTTTTCATGATATACCATCAGTCCAGAAACTAACGGAATTTTCTCATTTAAACTACGCGCGCTTCATGATAAAATAAAAGTATTTTAGAGAATTTTTATAATTAAAATGTTATTATTTTATTTTAAAAAAGATAATTTTGTAATATTTTCGAAGACTGTTTATAATTTTTGGAATTATATTATTCAACAAGACTTAATAAGAACGCATTGTTTCTTATTCTAAAAATACACGATATACTTTTCTTAGAAAGTAAAGTATTATCTGATTAAATTTTTATTCGATTAAAAATGTAGTTATAATTTTTAAGTTACAAAAATGATTAAAAATATAAAGGCCTAATTTTTATCCAATAAATCTACTAACTAAAAATTTAATCCTGTTATTTTAGTCATTTTTTAAATGAAAATTTAATCATATAAAAATTTAGTTAAATAAAATATTTAAAAAACCAACTAAAAACTCAAATTAACTTTCGTCTTTCCTTGCATATTTGTTTCTTCTTCGAAAAAAAATTTCTTTGTTAAAAATAAATCATCTTATTTCACCAAATAAAAAGTTAAACGAAAAATGTGAACAAAATTCTTATATATATGATTTTTTTAAGGTTATAGTACTTTAAATTGAATTCCTATCGAAAGTTCTACTAACCTAAAAACATATACCTTAACATACCTTTTATATACATACACACACACATGTATATATAAAAGGTGTTTTAGGTTAGATAAAGTTTTCGATAGGGATTCAATTTAAAGTTCTATCACGCTTAAAAAACACCTATATATCTTTAATTTTAACTGTTTTACATAGTACTATACTATTTGTATAGTAGTATGTAATTAGACATTATTATAGTAGTAATATTTAGACATTATATTAGTAGTAATATTTAGTCATTATTATAGTAGTAATATTTAGACATTATTATACGAGTATTTCATTAATAATCTTTTAAAATTGAATTTCATCAAAATCACAAATTAAATTTCATTAAGAATTATTTATAATTTCTTCAAACAAAAAGATTTTTTTTTAAAATTTGATATTTGAATTTTAAATATCTATTTGTGACAATTTAATTGATAATCGTATTCAGCTAGTATTATGTTTAACTAATATTAAAATGTACAATTTTTAATATTAAAATTAATCGATTTATTAGTCACTTCAAACGATGAATAACTAATAAATCAATTATAATAAATGTTTGACTTATTAATCACTAGTTACAAATTGATTTAAAAATGAATAATTTTAAATTAATCATTTTATCAATCACTTGAAATGAGTGACGACTAATAAAGTAATTGTAACTAACGATTCATTAACACTAAACCTACCGATACTAAATGTATACCTATTCCTACCACAGCGGGGTCAAATGACCCCTCTTTAAAATGTTATATATATTACTATGTATAGCGAAAAATATATCATTTAGCACAATTTGGTACATGAATAAAACAATTTTTTTCAAATAACGATTCAAAATTGTTTATTTATTTATTTATAAAACCTATTTGGCACCTTTTTCGCATTTGCACACGAGAATCCGAACTTGAATTTGTTGACGTTTTCTGTATAATTTATTTTTCTTTCTGTTGCTCATGTTGAAAATCTTCGGCAAGTTCTTCAGCTAATTGGAATAAAAATGGTTGTCTAGAAATTTTTTCGCCGGTTGTTTCTCTGTATAAAACCCACGAGTTGATTCCAGCCAGGTCAAGAATATTGAAGAAAATCTGCGCAGGCCATCTTTGCGATTTCGATTTCACGGAGTATTTTCTTGCCGTTTGATCAGTCATGTGTAGACATTTTACCGTATTTAGTATTATTGTAGAATCTGATCGTTTCAGGTATACGCTTACCGTTTTTTTCGATGCTTATAGATTTATGCTTTGAGCTTAGTAGAAGGACTTTTTTGTTTGCCTAACGAATTCCCCAAGCGGAGATGAAGCTCTTCTGTTTTCATCCTTTCCCAAATATGGAAATCCATTTATAATGTATTTGGTGCTGACGTCAGATGCTAGCCAGAATTTGATACCAAACTTATCCGGTTTGTTCGGCATTTATTGCGTAAATCTACACCTCTCTTTGGTTGGGAAAAGCTGTTCATCGATAGTTACATGTTCCCCAGGCTTGTAACAATTTTGGCTATTCTCGATGAATTTGTACCATACTTCAGAGATTAAATCCAATTTATCTGTTTGTAAACGCTGGCTTCGTTGACTTTTTTATCGCTCGCTTGGAGTAGAGTGAAATTCGCTATTCATTCGTCAGCCAACAACAAATATAACGCAATACAGCAAAATATATGATGAAATAGCAAAAATGTATAATACAATGGTTTTGTATCACAACCACACATACAAATCTTCATGATATCATATGAATCTTTGCAGGGGTCAAATGACCCCGTTGCGGTAGTTAAGGCACATTACATTTATTTCTCGGTAAAAAAAATAACAAGAGAGGAGTAAATATTGAAAAATGCATTGTATGTAAATTATATTAAAAGTCATAAAGTCCACTAGCGATGTGATAACGCTTTATGTGAGAAATTTTGAAAAAAAGTTTAAAAAGGGTCATTTGACCCCTCGCGGTAGGTTTAGTGTTAAAAACTATTGTAATTTTATTTGTTAATCGTCAATAGAATAATTGTTGCCTTATTCTATTTTTCAATACCATTTCAGTAAGTTTAATTTGTAATTTCAACGTTAATAATATTGAAGATACAATTTTATAATATCAAATAAATTAACGATTTGAGAATAATTTTCAGTTTTTGGTTATTTGAATTTTTAATAAAACACTTTTTGAATAACTCCGTATAAATAAAAATGATATTTTCTAATTTTTCCAAATTATAAATAATATAATTCAAATTAGAAACAAAAAAGTAAATTAATAATATTTACTATTGCATATGGACATTCACATGTGACGCCCAAATTTGTATTTTATTAAAAAGAAACATGTATATAAGGTGATTTATAGGGAAACATATGTATAGTTTCTTTGTTTCTTTTTAATAAAATACAAATCTAGGCGTTGCATTTGGATGACTATATATAATATAGAACAAACATTCGTAACACATTTACTACTACGAGTCGTATATGTGTGACGTACTGATTTCTCATAAGAGACCGACTGTTACGTATGCGTGACAGTTACACTTTTTCATTTTATGACCATAAAATAAATGAAATCTGTTCTACATTCTCAGATAACCTTAAAAATAGTATAATATATGACATATTTGTATGTTCTGAAATTTATATATTTTTTTTTAATTATTGTATTAGAATAGCTCAATGGTATCAATCAATGGTAACAGTGCATCAGTACGTTTTGCGAAAAAAACTAAAACATGAACATAATTATAAAGCTCCATACT
>CP092093.1:23520000-23647500 GCA_029203775.1 Neoneuromus ignobilis
TATATATATCATATATATCTATATATATCCTGACATATACTTAGAATCATTATCATATTAATATATATATATATATATATCTATATACATATACATATACATATACTTATAAGGGGTTATATACATATACATATATATAACATATACGTATATATATATATATATATATATATATATATATATATAATATACATATTATATATATTTATATAGATCCTACTATATATATATATATATATATATATATATATATATATATATATATATATGTTCATCCAGAAGTGACGCCTAGATTTTTATTTTATTAAAAAAGAAACTATACACATGTTTCCCTATACACATATTTCTTTTTAATAAAACACAAATCTAGGAGTCATATTTGGATGACGCTATATTTTGACACAGAAAAGTATTAAGCCACTAACATTATGATCTAAAAAAGAATTGAAAGTCTGGAAACTAATATTAAGTAGGATATCCTTTTGATTTCAGAACAATTTTCAATATATTAGGTATGGAACGTACATTTTTTTAATTAAAGTTGGACGAATTTTGTACTATTTCTACTGAAAATGAATTTTTTAAAAAATTTTTATTGGTAATATAATGAGTAATCAAATATTTCTTCAATTCTGTCAATAAATGTTTTAAGAGAATTATGCCTGACAATTGAGATGTTTTAGTACATTATACATCATCCATTCTTGACCTTTCCTGACTCAATACTTAGAATCATTATCATATTAAAATACACATTTGTTTTCTAATCCTAACTTTTTTGCACTAGCCTTTAAATTATGCTTAAAAATTAGGATATAAACAAACTTTTCTATTTCGCCTTTAATGAAATGAAATTCTCTAACTCCAACCACCGTCAAACAACTCCACATTATTATTGAATTAACTTGATGTTTTACAATTGGTTGTAGGTTGTCTTTATTGAATTCAATACCTATTTTTTCACATCATTTTTTTTATTAAATAAATTAAAATAACATTTTTCACAAACTTTTTTTGATGTTTTTACTTATATTATCAGCGAATTCAAGCCTTATTTTTATATTTCGGTTATTTATCCATGTATTCTTTTGCGGAACCCGACCATAATAACTATTTTTCTGATAATTCTACAAACTAATTCAGTACATAAATTCTTCCTTGTATAGGTGTTTTTTAAGCGTGATAGAACTTTAAATTGAATTCCTATTGAAAGCTCTATCCAGTCCAAAAAAAAAACATAATGTATATATATATATATGTTTGTATATGTGCGTAAGTATAAATAAAGTGTATATATAAAAGTCTATATAAAGTTAAGATAAAGATGTTTTTTTAGGTTGGATAGAATTTTCGATAGGGATTTAATTTAAAGTTCTATCAAAAATAAAATTTATTAATCTAAAGTATATATATACATAAATTTTACAGTAAATGAGATAATGAATTGATGTGGTGTGTTATCTGTTAAGATATTTTACCAGTATGCAGTGAAAGCAGGTGTTTGTGTTTTGATGTTTGGGGTGTTTAGAAATGTGAGACCACGGGAAAATTTCCAAATAAACCGCTGAGCAAATGAAGCATTGAGATTTCCGCTACTATGTGGTTTCCGCGTCAAGTAAAAATTTTACTCCAACGCCGCTAAAGAAGTTTCACTTCAAAAAAAAAATTACTCCTAAAAAAACACTTTACTTTTTTGTATATCTTTACATATTTCTTACTATTTGCAACAAAATTTATTCGAACATGTTTTAAAATTTGTTTTTCTTCTTGTCAACTTACTATTTTGTGATTTTTTATTCGTTCTATATTCACTAATAAATCGTTAGTTTTAAATTGTCTAACAGTACTACATGGAATATCAGTATCATATACATTTTTTGGTCTTAATATCTTTCTTCATTTAATAAACAATAATTTTTCTTCTGATATATTTATTTCAAGTTTATCTGAATAATAAAAGATTATAAAACGGTAAAAGAAAATAATTAACACCACCGAAGAATTTAATAAAAATAGTAAAGTTTTATGTTCACGAAATAATGGAAAAAATTTGTGGATTTACAAATTTTTATGTACAGTAAGTTTTACATATTGTGAATGGCCGGATACTTGTGTGAACTTAAATATTACATGATTGTTTGTTTTGAAACTGTGGCGGATTCACCTTGCACAAAAAAAGAACAAGTTGAGAACAAATATACTGATGATGATAACATCGCCATCGAAATGTGCATCAGCTAACTATTGTTATAAACAACAAGTGAACAATCAGTGATTAATGAACACTTCATAACCAATGTACTGTTGAAGAAAAAAAATCATTTGTGATAATTATTACGTGTTGAATAAAAATTTTTCTTTGAAATTTATTATTTGTTTCAAATTTGAAAATACAATATTCTCAAGTATACCAATAAACGATAATAAAAATATTTTTAAACATTTTCTTCTTTACCGTAAAGTTAATTTATTACGTAAAATATGTTTAGTATGAAGAGTAACCGAATACTTTTGTGACAGACTGTGTGTGCATATATGTTTGTATATACAGATGGGCCAAAAGTAGTTTTCTAACGAAATAAATTCGTAATTTTTTTAATACAACTTTTTAGATTTTTTTTGACAGATTTAAGGACAGAGAAAGCAACATTAAATATGAATAAATATACATTGCAATAAAGAATTAAAAGAGTGGTATTTTACCTTGAAAGTCAAAAGAGTGTTTCGCAGACACAAATTAAATTAAAAAGATTTTACAATACTAGGAATTCGCCCTCTAGTGCAACTATCCGCACATTAGTGCAAAAATTTAAAGATACTGGGACAGTGGAAGATAGCAGGAGATCAGGCAGACCAATATATTCAAGGAGTATGACAATATTGAGTCTGTAAGGGAGAGTGTAGTGGAGGACCCACCAACAAATGCTTGAAAATTTTTCCACATCGACAAATGCTTGAAAATTTTTTTATACTGAATTTTGGAGAGTATGCTCAAGAAGCTTGGTTCCAACAGGATGGACACACTACTAGAGCCACAATAGACTTCCTACGATCAATATTCATTACGATCAATAATCGAAAAATATCGAAAAATTCAAACTGACTTTTTCTTTGGGGCTACCTAAACGATAAGGTTTACGTTAATAAGCCGCAAACTTTACCAGAACTGAAGGATAACATTCGAACAAAATAACAGTAAAATCAACATTACAGTCAGTAATAAAAAATATAGTAAAAATATTACAAATTTGTGAACGCTCTAGAGGTCAGTATTTAAAAGAAATTATTTTTAAAACTCAAAAAATCATGTGTTAACTTAGATTTAATTTAGGGTCAATAAAATTTGTTTTTTCTTATATTTTGATATATTTTTGTTAAAAAAAGATAGGAAATAACTTTCGGCATATTAATATATACAGAAAAATTTACATTGAAAATTAAATATATTTACTACATAAATAAAATTATAAATTGAAATAATTGTATTATATAATTAAATACATCCTATAAAAAAATAGAAAGAAGTAAAATAATACAAATAATATAACGATATAGTTATTGAATTTAAACTTTAATCTGTATATAGAACAGTCGGAACCTGTTCATGAAATTCTCACTAACACGGCATCACACCGTTTCAAATTCGAATGCAACAGTCGCATAAAACCGGTCATAAATATCTTACAGCGCGAAATATTTTTTGCAACATTCTATGTATGCACTAGCTTATGGCTAATTATCAAACAAGCAGTTGTTCGATGGTGAACAACGTGGATCGACGATCTGTACTATATGTTTTCAACATACTGCGTCTCATTCGCGTAAATTATCGTTTATTATTACTTTGTTTTGACTGCATAAAGGCGTTGGTGTTTAATTTAATTTCGATGTTTAATTTCATCAAAATGAGACAGAAAACACGTTTGGTAAAATAAAATATATATGTATCTTTTATTAGTAAATTATACTTACTATTTTGAGATGCATGTACGTGTGTTGTTAAGTCTACAATAAGTTGTTTAATATTAATTGTTCATTAGTTACTTTATTTTTTTTCTATTTAAAGTAACTGAATTTGTTCTATATTTATATATGAACGTACATACACACACGTATATATATATATATATATATATATATATATATATATATATATATATATATATATATATAAATAGGTAGCTGAAATAAGACTAAAGAATTTAGACATACATTTACTTGCTTACTATAATTTACCATTCTTTGTTATCCTCTGATTACATTTAGGTCACCTTATATAATACATATATATATATATATATATATATACGAGGTGTGATCAAAAAATAAGGTGAATTTTTATTTTTTTCAAAGAATATTTATTTATTCATCAATTTTTATTTTGTCCCCTTCAAAGTAATCCCCCTCGGATATAATGCACTTGTGCCAACGCTTTTTCCAATCCTCAAAGCATTTCAAAAAATCATTTTTTGTGATCTTGTTCAGCTCCTCTTTCGATGCCGTCTTTATTTCCTCAATCGTTGCAAAACGCCGTCCTTTCATGGGCCTCTTCAGTTTCGGAAACAAGAAGAAGTCACAGGGGGCCAGGTCTGGGGAATACGGTGCCTGCGGCATCATTAGTGTGTTGGTTTTAGCCAAAAATTCGCGCACAAGCAACGATGTGTGAGCAGGGGCGTTATCATGGTGCAAAAGCCAATTTTTGTTCTTCCACAAATTCGGACGTTTCTGGCGGATTGCTTCGCGCAAATTGCGCATAACTTGCAGGTAATATTCCTTATTTACTGTTCTACCCTGTGGTAAGAACTCATGATGCACCACGCCCCTGCAATCAAAGAAAACTGTAAGCAAAACCTTCACATTTGATCGAACTTGGCGTGCTTTTTTTGGTCTTGGTGATCCGGAATGCCTCTACTGGGACGATTGAGTCTTAGTTTCGACGTCATAACCGTATACCCATGTTTCGTCACCTGTTATGACCCTGTCGAGTAAATCTGGGTCGTCGTTGACGTCATTCAATAGCTCTTGGGCGATACTCATGCGACGGTTCTTTTGGTCGAAATTGAGCAATTTCGGAACAAACTTCGCTGACACACGTCTCATGTCTAAAACATCCGTTAAAATTGATTGGCACGAACCAAACGAGATGCCAATATCATCAGCAATTTCTCTAATGGTAATTCGACGATTCCCCAACACTATTTTCTTCACTTCTTCAACGTTCTCATCAGTTGTTGACGTGCTGGGGCGTCCAGAACGAGGTTCGTCGTTGGTGTCTTCTCGGCCTTCTTGGAAGAGTTTATACCACTTGTAAACATTTTTTTGGCTTAAAGTAGACTCATCGTATGCTACTTTCAACATTTCAAGTGTTTTGGAGCACTTGATTCCATTTTTAACACAAAATTTAATGCAAACTCTTTGATCCATGATTTTCGACAGCGGAAAATCGTGGAGCCTGCAAAACACTTCTAACTTTTATGCCTCTCACCAACAAACTAAACATGCTACATAGCTGAAATTTGGAACATATATTCGAGACGAGTGTACCAACATAACCAAATAAAAAAATCGAAGATCGAACGGATGTAGCCCGCTAAATTTCAAAATTCACCTTACTTTTTGATCACACCTCGTATATATATACATACAATAGGGAGAAAAAGTCTCCCTACACTAGCTAATGCAATACTTGGCTAAAATATAAAAAAATGTCAGTTTTTTTATATATTTTTTAATTACTATTTCTTATAATGTCATAAAAAATATTTATGCAATAAGAATAAGTATTAAAATAATAACAAAAATGATATAAAAAAAACACATTACAAAAAATTGACCAGTCTCCGTATAGTACTCAAAAGAAGAAATTAAAAATATTATTTTAATAAGATGTAAGAAATCCATTTCTTTTAAGGATTTATTTTAGCTTCTTCTGCATGGAGTTTACCATTTTTTTTGTTTCCTCAGGACTTATTTTATTCAATTCTTCTTCGAGGATGGCTCTTAACATCACCGCTAACGTAATTAAATGTTTTAGAATCCTTCTTTCGACCAAATTCCAAATTTGTTATATAGGATTTAAATCAGAAGATTGTGGAGGAGTAAGGAAGTGGTTCAGTACATTATAAAGTAACCACAACCTACCTATTTTTGATGTATGTTGAGGTCTTGTCCTGTTGAAAATAGTAGGTATTAGTTAATCCAAGCTTCTGGGCGCTCTGTCTTCAATTTTATTTTAAAATATTAAAAAATTGATATACAACATATCCATTGATTCTATAAATATCAAATTCCCCTCGTCGTTGCTCGTCAACATCTCCAAACCGTAACACCACCATCATCGTGTATCAGTAAGAATAAAATTTTATGCATCTAAGCCTTTATATGGTTTTTCTAGATAAATTTTTATCTTTTGATTTCAAAAATACAAAAGTTGCTTTCATCAAAGAAAATGATGTTCTTCCAAAAGCTGTTCGGCTTTCTTACATACTGCAAATATTATAAGCTTTTATCAGTTGATTTTTGAAATGAATGGTTTATCCGGTGCTACATGGTTATGTTACCCAGTCTTTTAATGATCCTTCGTGCAGTATCATCGTAAATGTTTTTATTGTTTCATATTTTTGGTTATTTGAACTCTAGTTTTGTGTGTTTTATTAACGGATTTTATGATAGAGCGTTTTTCTCTCTCAACTAGTTTAGAAGATCGAACAGAATAGGGTTTGAATGTTATAATATTTGTAAATTTAAAGATCTACACCACATATTGAACTGAGGAATGTCGTTTTCCTACTGTTTTTAATATTTTTCTGTAATTTTTTCCTTCATACTATAATTAGGTAATAATTTAGACTCATTTGTATCAATTTCCTTTACTTTTGAATTCATTAGAAATATTATTTAAAAAAATTAATATTATTCACTTAACAACTGGCGCAACTTACAAAAATAAACTGTACTAGATTTATAATGATAAAATCTCACAATTCTAAAATATTTTTTTCGGCGAAAATTCTTGGAAATCCTTAATTAAAAAACTGAACGGAAACTTCTTCTGGCCAATTTTTGTAATGTATTCAATTTTTTATACCATTTTCGTTATTACTCTAAGACTTAATCTTACTGCATAAATACTTTTGTAACATTATAAGAACTATTTTAAAAAATATATAAAAAAACTGACTAGTTTTTCATATTTTAGTTAAGTATTACATTGGATAGTGTATGGAGACTATTTTTGCCTAGTGTACATTATATATATATATATATATATATATATATATATATATATATATAATATTAGGTTGGCAAGTATCTCCCTTCCGCTTTTTTTTTTTTTTTGTACATAGCTGCGAAATTCAAAAGACCAGAAGGCGGAAGGGAGATATTTGCCAACCTAATATATATATATATATATATATATATATATACATCAATATAATATTTACCTACACCTCTGATCTGAACGACCCAGTACTAATGAATGGTAAAATTTTTATGAAAAATAAAAATAGTTTCTTACATTATTAAAATAATCTTACGTAGAAGTGTAAAAATTAATATTATATCTATTTTATTATATAAAAACAGTGTTTAAATTGTTTTTAACATCAAGTATAGGCAACGTTCATATATAATAGTCTACAAGTTATATTAATTTTTGTTTAAAGTGATTGTGATTTTTATAAAAAATTGATCTATAAATTGTAGTAACACTTTATATTTTTATTTTTTCTCTGCACAATTAATAATCGAATTTTATTTATGTTGAATTTATATTTACCTGTATGGCGCATGTAATTATAAGTAAAGAATTTATATTAAGGGAAATAACTTTTACCAGTGATCTGATAAATGATCATCATTTCATTAGCTATATAAGTCGTATTATCTTGTTGAAATTAACACTCGTTCGTTTTTCTTCAACAGTGTAATAATAAACTGTTTTACTAATCACAATTTTAACAAAAAATATAAGTTATATAACATGAAAGCAGCTAATGGGAGACCGAAGTCCAATTTTTTGTCTATTTATGATAAACGTGTGAGTTTTCACTACTCTATATTTAACTGTTTTGATTGCTCACATAACCATTTAAATGAAATCAAGTGTAATCAGTCAAGTAAAAATTGTCATTAAAAAGACTAAAACAAACTATAATACATTTTTCTTGATCTAATTCTTTCAGTTCATCAATGACACTGATATAACAAAACAAGTAATTTCAACTTTTTTGTAGCTTTGAAAATAGTAGCTCATAACAGTTCAATTTGAGAAGGTTATTTTTTAAGAGTTTTTCTGGTAAGTGAGTTAAACAATCATTTACATTATAGAGAACTTTCGCAGTTAGCTGTAATGAATAGACTGGGTACTGTATTATTTAAAAAAAAAAAAAAATATTGTTAGTACCATGGAATTTCTCAATTCATTATAAAATTGTTGACTTCTTGAGGACATATTGAGAAATTTCAGACGAAACTTGTTTTGCACATATCTATAAGATTTATACACGAAATAAATCTGAACAATAAACATAAGTATATACATGTAAACGAGAAAGCGTTCGTTCTGGGAAAGCTATATAGCTAATACAAGGGAATAGATACTTGAACGAAGTGGCGCATACCAAGGTCATTTCAACCGCCTACTATGGGTAACCTTGTACAGTCGGCTAACTGACTAATAACTTGACATAAAATTTACCTGTCCGTGACTTAATTTTCAAACTTTAATTTTCATTTAATGTCATTTGTACTAATCAGAGAACTCTTGTAAGATTTTTCAAATAAATTTCACTTTACCAGCCATCTAAATTTCATTCGAATACAAATATTTGTATTCACTTCTTTTAAAATACCTATGACGGATTTAATGTAACTTTTTTTGAAATTACACTCCAGAGGAAAATGTTTCTATTACTTATTCTGTTTTTAATAATGGTTTTTGATTTTAAAGTATTTATTATCATGTTATCAGAGCAATTTTCCTATAAGTTTTACCTTCTATCAATTTTATTATAATTTTTCGTTCATACAAAGAACAAAGGTAAATTTAAACAATTTAATCCCATTAGATTTATATATACATATGTATATGTATATATATATATATATATATATATATATATATATATATATATATATATATAGGGGTAAAATGATATTTCGCAGCTATGTTCTCTTCTGATTTCAAAAAATACAAAAAGAAACTTAGAGAAAATACACAAAATTGAAGATTTTTAATTCCCATTTAGTATATTGTCAATTTAACCAGTTAACTGTTTCGACCTTGTTGAAAAATTTGTCCCCTACGTGCGTCGTACAAATTAAGCGATGACGAATATATTCGTCAAACCCAGACTATGTTTGATATGAAATTAGGTTACAATTAAATGACTTTAATATTTTTATTTCGTTATTTATTTCATGTACATTTATTCATTTATTTACATATTAACATAAATAGGAACCAAAAACATCAAAATAAATTTCTTACTTTAATTTTTTGTGACAGAATGGAATTCAGTAAAACATGGTATAATGCATAAGGCAACTTCACAATTTGAACACCAATATCGCGATTCTTTTCTAATGTTATTTTTAAAAAAATGTACACACCTTCGTGTAGGTGTGGCTTTAGAAGTGGAGGGTATATATAATCAGGGAAATGTTGCCCGATTAGACGGGTAGAATAAGATTTGCTCGTCGACTTACTGTTGGTGTTACACTCTGAACTGGATATGACTCAATTGTTTGTTCAATGCACTCCAATAAGAAATTTACTTTATTACTCTTATATAATATAAATGAATTTAGGCAAATAATATCTCAAATCAAATCCTGCAGACGAACCATAAAAAAACGCCCCCTGTTGAATACATGTAAAAAGGAAACGAAAGAATCCTCATCCCGTTTTTTATTACCAGGCGCGCCACTGATTGCACAGTCTAAAACAATATATGAATCCGTAATTACTTCAGTGATGACTAATGAAAGACAACGATACATTTATGAAAAATAATTCATACTATATCTGTTTTATTTCCTATAATAATTATTTATACATTTTTATTAGTTCTTTTTATTTCGGCATGGCCTCAAAATATTCCAAATTCTTGCAGTTTGTGAATATATTTTAGTTTTAACTAAAATTACAAAATTAACTGCCAATGGTCACTATTGAAGACGCATGACGAATATATTCGTCATAACACAACATTTTACAATTTTTTTATGACGAATATCTTCGTCATAAACAGTTAATTGGTTAAATGTACAGTGTCATCCAAATGTGGCACCTAGATTTGTGTTTTATTAAAAAAAAACAAAAAAAATATACAAATGTTTCTGTTTTCACCACTTTATACACATGCTTCTTTTTAATAAAACGCAAATCAAGAGTCAGATTTAGATGATTCTCTCTCTCTCTCTCTCTCTCTCTCTCTCTCTCTATATATATATATATATATATATATATATATATATATATATATATATTATGTATATACATACATACAGTAGCAAGTAATGACGTTTGATCAAATTTTTTTAAGAATTTCTCAAAAACTAATTTTGTTAAATATATTGATTTTCAAATAGTTTGGTGTGCAGGCCGAAAAGAATTTAATAATTAAAGTTTACATACAACGAATAGTACATTTTACTAGTGATATATTTTAAGATGTATATGTGTATATCTGTGTGTGTGTGTGTGTGTGTGTGTGTGTGTGTGTATTCAATACACAAATAACTATACGTATGCGCATAAACAAACATTTGTTAATAAAACTTAAATATGTAAATGACACTCATGTCACATTTATTTGAATTAATTGATTTATAAAAAAAAAAATCCGTACGTTTTAATAAACTACAACGTTAACATTTTAATATTGTCGATCTCGTTTAAGTAATGCAGAAACAGAAGCATTTTAAAAAATAAAAATATATAGTATATTTGAAAATAATTAAACAACAGAATTTACAATTTCAACTACTGCTAATAGTATTATATATATATATATATATACATATATATATATATATATATATATATATATATATATATATATATATATATTAGGTTGGCAAGTATCTCCCTTCCGCTTTTTTTTTTTTTTTTTTTTGTATTTATATTGGATATATGCCAATATAATGCATATATATATATATACCATATATATTATATATATATATATATATATATATACATATATATATATATATACCATATATATATATATATATATATATATATATATATATATATATATATATATATATATATATATATATATATATATATATATATATATATATATATATATATATATATATATATATATATATACATATATATATATATATATATATATATATATATATATATATATATATATATATATATATATATATATATATATATATATATATATATATATATATATATATATATATATATATATATATATATATATATATATATATATATATATATATATATATATATATATATATATATATATATATATATATATATATATATATATATATATATATATATATATATATATATATATATATATATATATATATATATATATATATACAATATATATATATATATATATATATATATATATATATATATATATATATATATATATATATATATATATATATATATATATATATATATATATATATATATATATATATATATATATATATACACTAACAAGTATACCACATTTATCATAGATTTATTTGCAACAAGTTACGAAAATATAATTAATTATTCCAATTTTTGGAATTATTTAATTACAATAGAATATGATCTTTATATAAATAGCAGCATAATGAATTTTTAAGCGAAAATGTTAATTTAATTATAAAAGACAGCTGCGACCCTCAGTAATTAGTAAAAAAAAATGTGCGAACAGCTGTAGAATTTTCAAAATTTTTAATTACAGCATTACAATTAGCTAAGTGATTGTTGAAAATGCTATGCAGACTGTTATTTTTAACTTTAGTTTTTGTCAAATAGGTGATACAAATGAACATAATTATAAATAATTATGGAAAATAAAATGAGTAATTTTAAAAAGAAGGAAATAAGTTTATCAGAGCGAAAAATAATTATAAAATAATTGGAAAAAGAAAGTAGGTACCGAAATATTAAAACAATTTTAGGAAGATAGTATTCATCAATCTATAGAGTGATAAAACTTTTTAAAACAACCGGTATCATAACCACAAAGCTCCGTTGTGGCCGCTGTTCAAAGTTATCTGAAAGGAAAAAATGTTATATCATAAATACAGTTAAGACTAATCTACGACCATCCACCTCTATATATGCTGAAAGCGTCCACGTACAATTTGATAAAAAAAATTGTGATGATACGATAAGTAAAATTATAAGAATGTCTAGGTAATGTAGTCGAATTACAATAAAGAAGCCGTTTATTTAGTAAAGAGAATTACTTTCGAAAATGAGCATGTAAATAAGTCAGAGGACTTTTAGAAAATTATAATATTTTTTGACAAGAGTAAATTTTGTATATTTGATATAAAAGAACAAAAGCTCATTTAGTGAAAGCCTAATACAGCCGTGAATAAGAAAAATCTGTTTCTCACCCTGAAACATGGCGGTGGTGGCTGAGTAATATTATGGGGGTGTATGTTAAGTAGTGACGTTGGTCATATCGAATTTATAGTCAACAATAAATAAGTTCGTCCATGTCGATATTTTAAACCGAAAATTAAAAGTGCAGAAAAAATCGGATTAGGCCGTAATTTTTATTTCTGAGAAGATAATTATCACAAATATACGGTCGAAATTGTCAAGCTTTAGGTTCTTTATATGGTTCCAAAGCAGTTTCCTATCCTCCCACACCCTCCTGACTTAAATCCCATAGAACATCTATAAAATTTACTTGATCACAACATTCGAAATCATAATATAACATCGAAAGAAATGATGACGACTACAATCATCGAAAAATAGGCCAAAATTAGTTCTGAAAAAATTGAACGATTAATGCAATCTGTGAAAAAAAATTGAAAGAAGTTTTAAAACGGAAAGGCTATCAAACATCATATTAACAAAAAAATGTCGTCTTTTTTTGGTTTTTAATTAGGAATGCGCAGACTTTCTCGGACGTATTTTTTAAAAATTTCGTTTGATTTGTTGTTTTTCTATATTTTAATTATATTTAAAAAGTGTTTTGTTAATATTTTTTTAATTTGTAAGACTATAAAAAAAATAATTGTTTTGTTAATAACAATAGTGTTTTTATGTTTTAGTCGATATTTAATAAAGGAAGAATGGGTGTGCGCAGATTTTTTCTTGATAAGGTATATATATATATATATATAGGGTATATATATGTATATATATATATATATATATATATATATATATATATATATATATATATATATATATATATATATATATACACTCGCTCGAAAATGATATATTTTTCAATAAAAGAAACTTATTAATGTAAATTTGAAAACAAACATTTTTTTATTAATTATATAAACTACCAATTATTTATATATGACAAATCAAAACATTTTAAATTTATAACAAATAAAATAAAAAATAAAACACACAAAAATTCATGCAAATTGAGCAGAAAAAGTCTGCGCACACATTTTATTAAACGGTAAATCATCGATTTTTTTGCAATATTTGCACTTATTGTTGTTTTAAAATTATTACAGTTTTATGTTATAGTTCGTATGTTGCAATTGAAACATTAAAGTATCATTTTTGATAACTAAAAGTAAAGTTTTTTGCAAAAAAATAAATAAGATGGAATTCAAAAAAAGGAAATTTCTGTTAGCGAGTGTAAAATCATTTTAAAATTAGGAAAAGAAGGAAAAACCTTTCGTGAAATAGGAAAGGGTGTTGGAAGACAACATTCTTTCACTCAGAGGGTAGTAATCAGTTTTAAATCCACATTTGAAACCGCTTTCTGGCCAGCCGTCGAAGTTAACATTTAGATAAAGGCGTAAGATTATGGCTTCAGTGAAAGAACGTGTTGCGCGTAAGAAATCATTTATTTCACGTATCAATAGATGAAAATGGATTACATATGCAAATGAGCACATTAATAAACTAATACAGTTTTGGGAAAACATGATTTTCTCAGCCGAGATCAAATATTGCAGTTTTGGAATAAAAGGACTCAAAATTGTATGTACATCACTGAATAAAGAAATCTTGTTTCTACTGTGAAACTCGGCGGTGGTAGAGTAATGGTATAGGGGTGTATAACAAGTAAGAGCGTGGGACAAATGGAGTTTTTAGAATCCACGATGGATAAATATGCTTACTTAAATATTTTAAAACGAAATATAAAGGAAAGTGCTGAAAAATTAAGTCTAGATCCCGATTATAATTTTTTGACAATGATCAGAAGCACACGGCAGAAGTTGTTAAGCTATAGATATTATATAACGTTCCAAAATAGTTGCAATGACCTCTCCAGTCTCTAGACCTAAACCCTATAGAACATATATGGCATTTTATCGAACGTCAATTCGCTAACATGGCATAATTGTGAAGGAAATATTGAAGAAAGTTATAGAAAAAGAGTGGAATAAGATTAGTGCTAAAGAAACCATAAAAAGTGGACCATTCCATGCAAAAACGATTATAAGTTCTTAAAAAAAGAGGATATCCAACCAATTACTAATTCACTTGAAAAGTTTATTTTACTTTATATTATTTTCGATTTTCATTTTTTGTACGCAGACATTTTCTGCTCAATTTGTATGAATTTTTGTTTGTTTTATTTTTTAGTTTGTTATAAATTTAAAATGTTTTGAATTGTCATGTATAAATAATTAATAGTTTATAGAATTATTAAAAAATATGTTTGTTTTTAAATTTACATTAATAAAGTTTTTTTATTGAGAAATATATCCGTATTGATAAATGTATGCAGACATTTTCGAGCGAGTATATATATATATATATATATATATATATATATATATATACACACATACAAGTAAGCCTTAGCGTCGTACATTGTCTGGGGTCGCGTGTTTTGAATTTTATGTAAAAATCAATGTTGTGTTGAATCCTTGAACTTCTGTGAGAAAACAATTTTACGACATCGTAAATTTCGAAGGCTGCATATTGCAATTACAATCATTCCTTATGTAGTATTGTTAAACATCGTACGTAGCGCTGTATATCAGATTAACTGCTAGCACTGCTTAGTGGGAAATAGTAGTACTATACTAAAATTGTGCTTAATGTAGCGATTCACCGCTAGAGAAATATATAGTGTGAATCTAAGATAGAAACTTTTAATTACAATTATATATCAATGTTTTTTAACTTTAAATTGAATCCTTATTAGAAGTTCTACCTAACTTAAAGAAACATCTACCATACCTTTTATATATATATATATATATATATATATATATATATATATATATATATATATATATGAAAGTTTATACATATAAATCATCAATAGAATAAAGCTTACTTACTATAATTTATTAGTTTTAAGTTTCATTTAGGCTTTAAAAAATACCCTATTTTTCCTCTAATTTTTATATAAATCATTTCTATATTTTTATAAGATTCTTCATAAGAACATTTATTTTAATAATTGGATTATACTATGAATGAAATCAAAGAGTTTTAAACTAAGTTAACTAGAAATAAGTATAACATTTGATTTGCATTAAAAAAAGTATTGTTTTCAATTTTCTTTACAATTTTTTTTTAGTAAGTATAAAGTGACAAATTGCAATTAGTTTCCATATAATCTTAAGTTGTTAAAACCATTACATATATATATATATATATATATATATATATATATATATATATATATATATATATATATATATATAATAGAAAAGAAGAACATTTAGGAACAAAAAGAATTATTAATTGAGAATTGGAAGATATGAAAATATCCATGGATAAATGAGATAGTGGCATAAGAAAATTCATTTAAGTAAAATGGAAGAGAAAAACAATGAATCATTCGAAATAGAATGTTTTGGAAGAGGCTTTTATCCAGTAATGAATAGAAAGAGGTTATATTTATTGATGATGATAATGATGATTTATTTATATATATATATATATATATATATATATATATATATATATACACATATATTAGGTTGGCAAGTATCTCCCTTCCGCTTTTTTTTTACATAGCTGCGATATTCAAAAGACCAGAAGGCGGAAGGGAGATATTTGCCAACCTAATATATATATGTATATATATATAAACCTCGAATAAAAAATATTCACCAATCCGCCTGGTCAGAGTGGTGAATATGACCAAATACCAGTGAATGGTACCATTCATTGAGGCTTTCATCCAGTAGTGGATTGATATGGGCTTTATGATGTGATGATATATTAGGTTGGCAAATATCTCCCTTCCGCCTTCTGGTCTTTTGAATTTCGCGGCTATGTACAAAAAAAAGAAAAAAAAAGCGGAAGGGAGATACTTGCCAATCTAATATATATATATATATATATATATATATATATATATATATATAATTTATATGAACAAGTAGTCTAAATAAATAAAAAATATTTGAAAAATTCACAATTTTTTGATTTTAATTATTTTGATTTCTTTTTTATAAGTTATACTTATAATTTGAAAATTTATAATGCGTACTTATGATATGTAACAACTAATAAATATTGTTGATTTTTTTTGTAATCTATTCAACGGTTTATTATTTGAATTCTTGAAAAATACCGTCAGCATTTTATTGTTAGAGAATAAAATTTACAAGCAAGTAAATGTTATATCATCTTATTAGTCAGTTGGCATTATTGTATTTTAAATTACCAAGGTAGGTAGTTGAAATGACCTTAGAGTACGCCAGTTTCATCCACTCCTTTTGTAGTGTCAATTATGTCGTTTCCTCGAAACAAATGTCTGTTTATTGTTGAGATTCATTTCGCCTATAAACCTTATAAATATGTGCAAGAAGAGTTTATTTGAAATTTCATCAATCTGCAATCCCTAACAAATTGACAATGTTACATTTATTAAGAAAATCTTGAAACTCGGAGTGTGCAAAACAAAAATAGTCTAAGTCGATCATCACTGTTAACCCTGGAAAGGTCAGGTGGGGATCTGAGAGGTGTGTTCTTCTATCAACTATTTTTTTCATAAACTATTTCTCTTTAAGTTAAAAGATTTTCTGTACTTTCTGACTCATGAACTTATACGAATACCTTGAATTAAAAAGAAATGTCATTGTACAAAGTTAACTAAAACTTAGTTTGGCCCTACAGGCTCCACCTGATTATTCGTTATCTTTATTGAAACAGTCTAAGAGCATAGTATTTTCCAGTGATACTTACCTTTTATCTTTTTGATCAATTTGTTCCGATTTTATATAGAATTTTTTAAATAACAACGTATAGTAAAATAATTGATTCTTCTAATGAGAACATTATTAAGAACTTAATCTCCTAGTATCATGAATTAGTCAGTCGCAGAAATTCAGAGAAGAGTTATTTATCTTTCTATGCGCATTGAAACAGCAGTGGGGACGATGTGTCAGAATATAAATGATTATCTGTCAGTTTCTATTCATCATCATTCCACTAAACTGAGGATATCTCCAGATCATCACTACAACGTATTTTGAAAGTGGATTTTAAAATCTTTCCATATAAAATGGAAATAGTAGAGGTTTTATTACTCCAAAGTTTTAAATAACACCTAGAATATGCCATTCATTTTGTGAAAACAACCAGAGAAAATAATAACTTTTTAAACAACCTTATAATAAGCGATGAAGCTGATTTAATAAATTTTGAAAAATTGTCAATTTTGGGACACTGAGAATCTCAATGCATTGCATTAGTATTAATTGCATTCCCTCATATAAATTATTTAGTGCGCTGTTATACCTGTTAGACTTATCAACACATATTTTTATAAAAATGAGGTAGATCACCCAAAAACTATCACCGGAGTTCTGTATATTCCTACAATTGATATTTTTTACGTCGGGCTATCTGGAATAGTCTTGATATATGTTTTCTGTAGGATGAAGCCACTGTACACACAGCAAGAGCAACAATGAAGCTTCTTTGTGAATATTCAGTGAATGACCATTTCAAAAAATTTTCTAATCTTTCATCAATCTATTCTACATGAACATCTTTACATGAAGATATTTGTGTAGAATAGATTAATAAAAAATAGATTAATAAAACTCCTAAATATTATCTAAAAACAACGAGTGTTGAATGTTTCACTGAATTTTTAATACTTAAGAAAATAGAAAGAAGTAATCGAGTCAACTGAAACAAGAAATTAAAGTATGAGGATTATTTAAAATCACGACAGCAAATGACTATAAAGAAATCCAGTTTTGTTCCATTATTTTTATTTTTCAATATAATCTTTCTAACTTTAGCACACTTTATTCAATAATGTTCCAATGCTTTTATCAAATCCTGGAAGTGTGATTTCTCAAAACACTTAAAATAATAGTTTACTGCTAATTCTAGCTCATTATTTAAAAAAATCGTTTTTCATCAAGGAGTTATTATAATATTTGGAAATAGACGTACGCGAACAGATAAATTATGTGAAAAAGTTTTTAAGGAAACAAATCCATACCATAATTTGGTAATTTTTGACATTGAATGATACTTGCAAGGGATTATGCACTATCCGAACAAAAAAGTTTTTTCTGATAAACTTTATATTTTTTCCACATTTTTTGGTTCAGTTGATTCGAAAGATTAGTAAAATGCTTTTCTGTCATTGTTTGACTCTTTGTTAGATAATCAGTTAGTAATATCTCATTCATATTTAAGAAAATGGGAACTATAAACTTCCTGAGAGACAAAATGGACATTGCCTTATTAAATATCAGAAAATCACATTCTTTTCTTGTTTTGACTGTTATTTTGATTTTAGTTTATAATGAAGGAGCCATGTTTTATCAATGGTTACAAATCAATGAATGAAATCAATCAACGATTCAAACACGATTGGAAAATTTTCATTCAAATCTGTTTTTGATCAACTGTTAACAAACCTAGTACCCATCTTGTCGATAGTTTTCTTATATCTAATTCTTCAATTCCTACATCAAATGTTTTTTCATCTGAAATGCCTATAATCTTAAAAAAATCATACACCTTTAATCTACGATCCTTTAAAAATAGATCAGGTATTTTATCCATGACTTCTAATGTCATAGCACTTTTTGGGAGTCTACTATGAGGATCACTTTTTTTTAATTTATACGATCACGTTTACATTTTGTAGCAATTCTATAAAATTATAAATAAAAGTACACATTATTAGACATATTTGCCAACTTGTAAACCATTTCCGTTAGTATTAAACTTTTTTAACAAAAAAATCTTATCGCTTAGCGATATTTAATTATATCAATTTAAAAAATAACCTCAGATGAATTTATCTACACAATTGTTTACAACAAACTATTTGACAGATTTTCTGGACATTTCATAACTATTTAGGAAACAAGTGTGATTATACAATGTGGCAAAATTTTAAATATTGTTAATACTGACATATATATATGTTAGATTACTGACTTTTCAAATGACCCTATGGTTATATACGTAATATCAAGTTTAAAATAAACTTGATGGAATGGTTTTATATTTTGGATAATCGCTGCTAAAGAAGTAATGGTAATAATTCATAAAAAATACGTGGACTATTTTTATGAATTATGGGAGTATTCTGCTACTTGACTTCAAAGAATGAACTACTAATGTGTCATTAAGGAATATTATGCGTTATTAACACACAAATTAAGTAATATCATCGACAAGAAACGTCAATAAAAACTCTTATTGAAAAGTAGTTTATTAGGCAACAATATGTAAATTCAAACATTTATAGCTGCGAAAGCAGCAATTCAATTCTACGATTATCAAGAATTTATCCATTTTCCTACAGCCACGATCTAACCCCTAGTAATTATTTTTGTTATTATAATTTTAATCGGTTTTGTGGAAGAAAAAATTACAAATGAACAAGTCATCTATGTAGTTTTAAATCATTTTATCAGCAAACAGGAATATTTTTTTAATGACATAGAAAATGAATTACTCATTAAAAAAATAATATAAATAAAGATTATGTTGAAAAATTAAAATTGGATTTTATTTTATTAACTTTGGATTGAAAACGTTTGAAACTTACTTAAATAATATATAAAATTATATTTCCTTAATTATTTTTAAACTGTGACAAATTCACTATCATAAAATTAATTATCAACTCTAACATCATAAGATATTATAAAGTGTTCAATTATAACTTATTGTTAATTTTGTTGATTATTAACAATAATAATTTAATGTGCATTTCGGTGGCGATACCATCAATGTAGATTTTATAATAAAATACTCTGACGATGATGGTATCGCCATCAAAATGTATATTAGCATATTGGTGTTATAAACAATAAATTGAACAATAAGTGATTATTGAACATTTTTTTATATCTAGTGGTGTTAGGGGGATAATAATTCATTTGAATAAAATTATATGCTTTATTCAACATCAGGCAAACTTTTTAAATAGTCATATATTATTTGAAAATGTTGCTTTTATAATAGTAAAGAAAGCTATAAATTATTTATTAGCAATTATTAAATCATTTACCGATACAAATTACTTATTTTGAAATTTCTATACCTAAGCTTTTGAAAATAATATATAAATTGTATAATTAAGAACCGATTAACGATTCCACTTTAACTTACTTCATCATTGACTGCTTCTTTTTTTTTAAAAAAAATACAAGTGTTTCGAGCACAAAAATTCAAAAAAAGGTTAACAGAGATATGTTTTGGCTAGAGAGGATTACTTTGAAAGGAATCACATTCAATAAAAATGTACATTTAAAATTCTGTCCTTTATTAAACTTGTCTATGAATTTTATGAACAGACCTCTTATTAAACTTTCATTGTTTCTTATGTTAAAATGAATCATTAATAAATTATTTTTTTAACTAATATATATCATTTTTGTACGTAATTTTCATTTTACACATCTTGTTTCACGACAATAATGATAACAAGAATAGAAATATTCATTTTGCACAATATTAAAATAATAATGACTACATCGGCTGTGTAGTCAATTTGCAAATAAAGGCACCTGAACTAATTCTATCTATATAGTAAAAAGAAAACACTAGGCAAATTGCATCATTGTTCGATTCTGAAAATGATTTCTTTTCGAAATGTTTCAAGTGAATTTTGAAAGAGTTTATGTTTGAAAATAATTTTTACCTAATAAATAATGGTATTTGAAAGGATATGGAGGATGTGTGTATGAAATTATGTATATATGTATGTACAAATATATATATATTTATACATATATATTATTAAAAAAGAACGAAACAAAGTCCAAATAAATGCATATCTTTATTACTGTTATTCAATCAAGTAAACACCGTTTCGCGCGAGGCGCGGTCGGCGTTTTTCGACGCCGCAACGCGCCGGGGCGTTGTTGTACACCAATAGTTGAACGTCTAATTATAATTATAATAACATGAAGGACAAACACACGCGGTCAAATGATAAGCATGATTAAGTTAAGTTATGATTAAGTGTATCCATGTGCGTCCACATCATCGCACACGTCGTGAGCGTTCGAGCGCCGTCCCCGGCACAAAATTGCCATTAGGGGACGACGCCGGCCACGCTCATTTGTACGTATTACGTAGTTCTCGCAATTCACTAATTATTTTATAAATTTTTAAGATTAATAATAAATAGTATAATAATAATAATAATCATAATAATAATAATTAGTTAATTAATTCACAATAATAATAGTTGGGTACGCGACGAATGGACGTCCGATTCTCGCATATAATTTTTTTCATCTTAATATATTTACAAATTCATTTAAAAATCCTAAATTTAATTCCGAGCCTAAGATTATTCATAAATGGTTCAACCGAAAAACACTTAAAATAAATCGACAATTCTATAATAGCTTTTTTTAATCTAAACATTTTTTCTCGATTCATATATAAATTACGAAATTTTGATTTACACCAATATTTTTTTAGAAATATAATTATACAAAAATACTCTTTTTTCAAACTTTGTTTTTATACAATACGTCATATATCGATTTGTTATTTTTTAGGATGAGATCGAAAAGACGTTCGTTCGTCGCGTAAGCACATCATCATTATTTTCATTTTCAATTATTTAATATTCAAAAAGAAAATAAAAACAAACAAACAGTTTGAGCATTTCAGTTTGCTGAAACCTTCATTTTCTTATGATCATTTTGTACTAAAGATATATATAAATCATCGTATTTTTATCAATTACGACTTGTGTCACCACCCAATGAATTCTAATTCTTACATTACATTTTTCTTTTAAAATTTTATTATTTACTTTTTATATTTATTATTTTTGCGTATTTTTTATTTCTGGTTTAAGATGATTTTTATTTTCAATTTATTATTTGCAAAATTGATATTGTTATTTATTGGAACGAGCGTGGGTGTGCGTTGCTCGCTCGGATGCATTTTTTTTTGTAATTTCGGAACTTTTTTTTATTTTCTGTTATTTATTTTTAGCATTTATTTTTATATGTTATGTTTTTTTGTTAACATTTTCTGAAAAGTTGTAAGTAAAAACTTTGAACTGAAAACCGGTGACAAATGTGAACGCTTCCAGATTGCATCGCGAGATGTGTGTGTGTAGTTTTTTTTTTTAAAGTGGCGCCGTGTACAGCGCCGTGGCGCGAACAGCGCAAACAGGAAGACCGCAAGATGATGAAGCGTTCGTTGGGTACGAACGCTCCCTGATAAGACGGAAACGGAAAAACTCAATAATAGCGTAGTTTTGCTGGGAAACGCGCGACGCCGCCGTCCGTGCATTGCACATGTGTCCCGGCGGCACACCTGCTGCTTCTACCGTCGTCGTCATTGTCGTCTTTAAAAAACTATTTCATGGAGAACGAACGCGTGCTCGCGTCGCGCGTTTCCCGCAAAACAACCAATTTGTTATATAACACTGTCTACAACAATCAATTCAATGATTATATAATAACTATAGAGCGTAACTTAACACAAACTTAACTGAGCTTACAGTAACATTTTTGGGTTTTGAGTAGAAATGAAAACCATTTATTTTAAATATCAATATTGTTATGTGTGTGTGTTTTTCATTTTTTTTTGGGTTTTGTATTTGTTTTTGTTTATCGTTATGTAATGTAACCTACAACTAGAATAATGTTTACTATACCACGAATAGTGCATGACCCATCCGCACGGCGCACTTCATTTTACAGTCTTATTCGGCGCGCCGCCGCATCTATTATTATATAATTTTTTCAAATATATATTTCATTAGAGATGGATTCATTAAGCGGTTAAGTCATGGTATTATTATTTTCTTAGCGTAACAATGTATTTTTCATTTAATAATAATAATAATAATAGTAATAATAATAATAATAATTAATAATTATTAATATAATTAACCTTAGATAAATACACACCGGGGCAGCGTCCTTACGAACCGAGCATAATTGACAGCGGGCAGCGGTACGCGTCGTGCTGTGTTTTGGTGGGGCGAGAAGTACTATTAAGGGCCCATTTTGTAAATTTTTTTTTATTTTTTTCGTAAAAAATCAACATTTTCGAAGGCACTTTAGATCGGACGAGTTGGCCCAGTGAATTTTTTGAATGAGTGTAATAATTGCCTAAATATGAAAAGCACGCGACGTTTGTTCAGTCGTATTTCGATATTTTTACAATTCCTTGCGCTTTAAAGATATGTATACGAATTTTTTTCCATCTAAACTTTAAAATCTATACAAAAGAAATATCCGTAATCATAATACTAATTTATAATAATAACAACGTATAGAAATATAAATTCATTTATATATAGTTTATATAGATATAAATATACTTTATTAATTTTGTGGCCGAAAAACGTATTTTCAATTCGTTCATTTGATTTTTTTAAAAAAACAAACATTATTGTCATACGCCACGATATATAAATTCTTCTCTCTTTTTATACTTAAAAAAAATTCGCGGAGACAATCGTAACAATATCGAAAAACGATTCATGCCGCCGAGTGCTTTTTTAGTCATAAAACTGTATTAAAAACTGTATTTTTTTGTGGTTGGTTGCCTTCATACTATTGCATAACGGATTTTTGAGTGTGGTTAGTGTCAAAATGGCTATTTCAGTTTGAGAACACGACACGACGCGACCGCACTTTCCACAAATGATACGTTTTGTAGTCATTTAAACATAATCGTTTTTGAAAAAACGCCCATGCAACGTAACCGCACTGTGAACGTGTGTGTATGTGTGTGTGTGCAACCATAAGCAATCACATAAACGCGACCAATGAAATCACTACTACGTGTAGCTACGTCTGTAAATTATAATCATTAACAGAACGTCATAAAAGTACATTTAAAGTAGCCGGCACGAAGGCTTCCCATTTATGTGCGATCCAAATGTGACCAAAGTGCTATGTCGATACGATTATTTTCGATTTACGGTTTGTCAACGCTTTGTACATAATGAGATCAATCGTGCAGGCTATTTAAAATAATCATCGTAGAAACGTATTATACCGATTCAAAGAAAATAATAAAGAAAAATCGAAATCTTGAACGACGGAGCTGCCGCAGCATCATTATACCAACAATTTTACATATATATATATATATATGCTACATCTCACACATAAAAAAGAATACGTTAGAGAGAATGACTAATAATTGTATCCTTACATTTGGACTAGAGTTATTACAATACTGTGGAATGTGATTTTAAATGGAATATGTTATTATTATTTATTTTTTTGTAAGTATTATTATTTTTTTGGTTTTGTGGTTATGCAGGCAGGACAGAGGGATTTGTATTCGGGGTTTTCAAAAACAGGATTCATCTGTATCGCATTTGAAGGACCTGTGTTTTAATATGGAAAATTTTTTAACTGTCGCTAAGATGTGTCCCATTAGATACGGAAAAAAGTTTGTCTATGTGTGTATATTAATTTGTTTTTATTCGAATTTCATTCTTTTTGTTCGTTTTTCACCGAGTTCATTTACTGATCAGTCGCAGATCGAAAAAACCTGAGTTTTCCTTTTGGAATATGCATAATTTGTATATATATATAATAGTGTATATATGCCGTTATATTCCACTGAGTTAATATAGACCGTATATTTTGTTAGACATTAAATAGATTTCGAAAAAATCCCAATTTACAAAGAATGACATCTGAACGCCGTGATGTAAATTTTGTAATTTTTTCAGTTGTCAAATTTTGCAAAATTGGAATTGTTTTTCAAAAAGTTTCAGTTTAAGTTTATTTTTGTTTTCGAAATGTTAGCCAATCACAGAACGATATACGACCACGTGACATTACATACGAAACTGTGATTGGTCAACGCTTCATCTACGCAATCAACATGCGCACATTTAACGTGTTTTCTTTGAGCGTCTTATATGTATGTTTGGTGTTTGTTTTAAATATTTGTCTGTTTATTTTAAATTTATTTTCTGTTAAATATTTCAACGGCCGCCATGACGTGTTGATCCATCGATTTTTGTTTGATAATCTTCGGTGCACGCACGCCTCATGTCACAAATCTGTTTTACTTGTTTTCATTATCTAATGGAGCCATCAAGAGAAAACGATGAATCTAACATTACGATTTTCTTGATTTAGAGAGTGTCGAAATAAAAAGAAAAACATACGAATAAAAAAACCCATATATAAAATCATTCAGTTCACTACATAGGAGACAATTGTATGCGTTTTTGTTATCATCAATATAAGAAAATATATAAGAATTTAAGGCAGATTTTGGTAAAATTACACACAATAATTTTTTAGTAGTTTTAGTTTTTCTTGCATCAAATTTTTTCATCTTAAAGATAAGGCGCAAAGGTGCTTTTAAATAAGCTTGTACTTTTTTCGTGATAATGATTTTGAACCGGAGATCCGAAATGTTGCCGAGAATAATTCAGTTGGTGTATGTTCAGTGTTTTAGCTGATGTTGTGTTTTAATGTGATTGTTTTTGTTTTTGTATGTAGTTTTTCGTGTTTGATGAGTCTGTAACTAAAGATCTGTAGCTATCTGTAAAACAATATAGAAAATCGAGTCTCATTTATAATGTCTTACTATGATCAGTCAACATTCTCATTTCTACAATAGTTTTAAATAGTTATAAAGTAGATATTGAAGAGAAACTGTCTAAATATTTTTTCCCCTAAAAATATCCAATTAAACATTTTCTTACAAATGCATTAAAAATATAGAAATAAAACAATTACGAAATGAAAAATTCAATTACTGTAATATTAAAAAGGTTTTTAAGTTGAAGTAATTGCACGATAAAAATAGATTTATTTTTATCGTACTGAATAAAAATACGCCAACATCATTTTCGTTTCCCTACATATTTAATCCTAACGTTTTAATTCAGTTCTTAAAAATGATAAGGCATTCGCAGATGAATAATTAGTAAGCAGAGTTACTAAAAAGGCGATATATGTTTGAAATCATATTAAAATATCTCATCTTTCATAATGAATGTAGCTGTTAAATTTTAAATGAACAATATTATCATTCCATAAATTAAGTAAATAAAATTTCAAATGATATTGACTTTAAAAAAATTTTTAAAAAAAACTGATATAATTAAAAAATATTTAAAAAAAATAATTAATATTTAATACAATACAATTTTAAGCAAATGTATTGAACATTTAACGTTCCCTTTTTCCACTAATAAGCAGTTCGATAGTCATTATATCATTATTAAAATGTGGCCTTTCAAAAACAGTAAATTTAATAATACTACGTTCTGATAATGAAAGTTTGAGCATCAAAATGCACATTTATATAAAAATTAACAATAAACTATTATTAAACATTGATAAAATCTCGTAGGGTTAAGAAGTTAATTATTTTTGTGAATCCATTGTAAAACTTGTTAATGTATTTTCTAAATACAAATTATATATATATTGAAATATTTTTTTTCTTATAAATTATAAATTAAAAAAAATAAATATGAGTGATTTTTCTAATTTTTAATATGAAATATGAGAATTTTAATAAGAATTAGTAATCAATAATGAATTATTTGCAAAATTTTAATTGAAACAGTAATTATTTTATTAACAATGAATTATCAATTAATAATAACACTAAATGTTTACTCAATATGCTTATTTGTGAAAATATATTGAAAATACTTAATATTCAATAAGTCTAATATTAATAATTCAAAATATATAATTCAAATATTTTTAATTACAATTAAAAATAAATAAATAAAACAATTTTGTCATTACACAGAAATATACATATATATATATATATATATATATATATATATATATATATATGTATATATATATAATAAAAATACGTCTATAATTTTCTAAATAAAAGTTAAGGATCGATAGAATTTTATATAAAAAAATTTTAATGTTAATAAAAGTAGTTCCGATAAAAAAATTCTGAACATAAATATAGAATATATAAAAAAATTCCTATGAAAATATTAAGTAATTTAATAAACATAATGCACTTTAACTAATTTAAAATTATTAAGTACTCTAAAAGTAATATATGACATAAAATTTATATATAAATACGAAACTATTTCCAATTAAAGATATTAAAAATAATTTTTAATGAAAGATGATATATTTTAATTAAAATCTCGAACTTTAAATTGATTGGCAGTTTCATAAGCACTATCTATTTGGTTACAATCTCTTCTTATCATTATCATTCCATTTAAGTATCAAACACTGAGAATAATAGAAATTAGATAAATCAAAGCATATGATTATAAAATAATTGATAATATAAATTTGGTAATAAATACACTCAGATTTGGAAAGAATTTAAAACTATTGAAAAATCAGTTCCTTTGCTTAAAATTGTGGAATATATTTTGCTAAATATATAATAAAAAAATGACTAGAAAAACAGTCAATATAAGTAAAGGAATTATAAAGATGAAAAAAAATTTCCTCACTTCTTCCTATTAAAATTAGTGAAAATTATTACCTATTGAAAGTTACATTCTGTTTGATATGAAAAATAAAACAAGAAATATTAACATTTTTCCTAAACAATATATAATTTTGAATGTTAAATGGAATTAATTTAATAGAAAGAAAAAAAATGGTTATATTTTTAAGAAGTTTAGGTCTTTAATTTGTACTAACGCAAAAAATATTAAAATACCATTTAGTATTCAAGTGAAATCAGATATTTTAAATTTTTATCTAAATTAATTGCTAATCATATTTAATTTTAAAATGAGTTATGTTTAAATTTTATATATATATATATATATATATATATATATATATATATTACTACATAGAATCGAAGTATCAAAAGTTGGTTATTGAGAAATAATAATTTGATCTAATGAAGTACTATAAAAATAATATTAAAATTAAAAATGTAAGTAAAAATAATACTAGATATTTTTAATTATAGTATTACTGAAACTACAAATTATGATTTTTGAATTTAAGGAGAAACTATTAAAAATATATAAAATCAAAATTGTTTACAATTATATATTAATTTTCTTTTGGCAGTAATTAATTGTATATGCCCTTCGAAAAAAATATAAGTAATGTTATTTTTATTATCTAACATTAAAGATATTTGTTTCATATTATGTTCAATTTTACGTAGATAAGTATTGAATTTGTTTGTTTACTAAATAATTCCAATAACATTTTTATTAATTGTACAAAATTATTTTGTGCGAATTTTAAAACAGTATTCCACTCATTTATATATATATACATATATATATGTGATTTTTTCGTATTGATTTTAAGAAACATTTTTTATGTGAAATAGTAACGAAATTCATAAAAAACCCTATCATTTTTTATAATAAAAATTAAGAATTTTGATATGCTTTGAGACATTAAAATTACACAAGTTTCATAATTGTAAGATTAAATGCAATAGTACAATAATAATTTCAATAAATTTGAAAATTATTTTATAGAATGGTTTGAATAAAAAAAATTAATTGTAACTGTTTAAATATTAGGTCGTGTTAAATTAAATGTCAGATTATTATATGGTAAATAATATAAAAATCTGACATTTAATAATACATAACCCAATAATACAAATTCATTAAAATTATATGTTTATATATATATATATATATATATATATATATATATATATATATATAATATCATGTATTGAATTTTAATATTATTAAATATATTTGAGAAACAGACAATAAATACTTCTATGTTATTGGTTTCGAATTTGAATTATGTAAGATTGATTAAATTTATAGAATATAAATAATTATGAGATTAAGTGTGATAAAAACGGTCAGTTGACTTTATATTAAAAATTAGTATTTTGTGAATAAAAGAAATTGAGTAATAATAATTATTTTTAAATTATTTAGCTAAATTCAGATTAAAAATAAATTCTTTTTATTATTTATTATTTATTTATATATTATATATATATATATATATAAGATTTTAAATTCATTTAAAATATATAAAAACAGTAAATATTTCTACTTCATAAAATATAATGAAAAATTTCGAATTTTAATTGTACATGATTACATTGATAGTATAGAAACAATTATGAGATCAAATGTAATAGTACCAAATATGAAAAATATGCATAATTTAAATAAAAAAAAATATTCATAATATTAGAATTATTTTGTTTCACTCATATACTTTTATAATATCATTATATCGTAATACAAATATAATTATAAATATTTTTCATTCAAGATATAGTGATCAATTTTGAATTTTGTATATTTAATTACATTTATATGAACAATAATTCGAAGATTGAAAGTAGTAACACTAAATATGAAAAATATTAATAATATGAATAGAAAAAAATTAGAATTATTTTATTTAACTCAAACTTTTTTTATATGTCATGATATACCAATAATAAATATAATTGTAAGTATTTTTCATTCGATTCAATCTTCTGTTTAGTCTTTACAGAACTAATTTTTTTTTCTAAATTAACTTCATTAAAAGAAATCTTACTTATGCAAGCTATAATTTCTAAAGAGTTGTTTTTCTAATTTATTAAATTTGTAGAAAATATTTATTCTGTTTTCTCTGATTATTAATAATTGAAAATATTTCATAATAGTGTAAAGAGTCTATTAATTTAAATGTCATTATATAATTATACTATTGCATTTAAGAAATTCTTCACTCATTTATATTAGTAATATAAAGAATAAAATACATACGGTTTTCAATAACAGCATTCGCACGAAATTTTCATATTAAATATAACACTTTACAAAAAAAATATTCAAATTTACACAGCACACACGACTAGAAAATTGTTTTTAACTTATTTTAAATGAAAATCACTTGCTTGTTCTAATATTAAAATATTTATAACAAATCGAACGTTTACTGAACAGAGATACTATTAAATTAAACCATGTTTGCACATGATAAGTGTAAAAGATACTGAAACATTTACGTAATGGAACAAAGTGTAACTTTTAAAAATGTACGTTCATTACGCAAAACGGTATAAAATGATAATATAAAAATTTGTGTGTGTAATTGTGTAATTTAAATTGACTTATAATTGAAACTGATTATCTAATAAATAAGTTGACTGATCATATTCAAACCATATTAAACTCAACTTCGAATACGGATAGGTAGAGAGAAAGAGAAAGTGATGAGTGTATATGTTATGTAAGAATGATAGAAAGAGAGAGTATCTTGTATCCAAATATGTGTGTGCGTATTGTAACAAAAATTCTTTGCGAACAGAATAAAACGACTTGAAATAATTCTTATTTAATAATCATCCAGAGCTTATATAACGTTGGCCAAAAGTTGAAAAATTCAAACGGATCGAAACGAAATAATAAGTTGACTGAAAAATTCAAATGAAACGAAATTGTTATTTAAATGAAATCCAGTGAAGGTATCGAAATATACATATACATATATACATATATATATATATATATATATATATATATATATATATATATATATATATATTGTGAACTGAGATACAGTTCTATTATCTATTGGGGGAGACATGAAACCAGTCCTGGGAATTGTGGCTAATCTAACAGGGGGTATTATATTTAATGTCGTCGTCCTCAAAGACGTGACTAAAAAAAATCGCTTTACACTAAGCGGATCCCAGATTATTATTTCATTTTTCATTCAATAATCTATATTTGTTATTTTTTTTTGTTTTTTCTTTCTTAAAATAACATTATATTTGCTTTACTGTGATTTAACAAGATTTTGGCAATCTGCTAGTTTTATGAAATAACCTCACTTTATTGGTACGACATAAAATTATATATATATATACATATATATATATATATATATATATATATATATATATATATATAATTTTAATCAAATTTATTATTATTATTTTTATACAAATAGTATAATCGTTGTCTTAGTCAGATCCATCCATACTCGTATGTGTCCTTGAACGTCTTTAACGATTCGCAACTAAACGTGGTAACGCTTTTTTTCTAAATTTAGGAACTTTACGAAATTTTTTTTTAATATAGAAATTATATAGTTAAAATTTTTTTAGGTTAACGTTGGTGTGTTGCGCAATTAACGCATGCTATGTGTAAATGAAAACCGGGCGTACTGCGTGTTAACTTAACAATAAATACTGTTTTAGGTGCAACGAAAAGATCCGAACTTTTTTGAAAAATATATTTTTATACGTAATGAAACAAACGAGTATAGGCGACCGTTTATATACACATATAAAATATACATATACATACATATATATATATATATATATATAATATACATACATATATACACAAACACATATATATATACATATATATATATATATATATATATATATATATATATATATATATATATATATATATATATATACATATATACATATAGATAAATATGTTTCAATGTACAAACGTGATCGACCAATCAAAGTGTGGTATTTGTCTCACGTGATGCGTGTGACGCGTGGACTTGTTTCGTAACGACGTCATTTTATTTGTGGCGATATGACGTTGTATTACCGGAACATAAAGGGCACTTCGGTTAATGCTTCAATAATTCCCTTGTCACCTTTAGGGGTACACTTGTAGTTTAGTAAGTTTACTTTTTATCTTTACGTTATTTTTTATTATTTATTATACAATCAGAGAAGTAGTACTTTTTTCTTTTAAATTTAATTATTAAAAAGTTATTATTCATTTTCTTTTTATAACTATACTTAAGTAGTAGGTAGTAATTATTTTTAATAATAATATACTTTTTATTAAATTTTAATCATTTTTTTCTCTTTTTACTACAGTTAGTTAGTATATCATCAATGACTAGGAATGCGAGAATTTGTTTATTATTTATTTAAGTTATTCGTTATTAATATTACATTTTCCACTTTGTTATATTGAGTTTACTGTTGTCGTCGAGAGCTGATGTGTTTCTGAGAGTGTGTTTGTGTACCGTTTTGGAATACTGAGATAAATAATGTAAATCAACTAAAATGTAAATTATAATTTATAGTAAAAATATTTTAAAATTTATATTAAATAAAATATTTCGATCGTTATTCGTATAGTGTCATTATTTTCACAAATAATTTTTTTAGCGATGTGTCAACACCATATATGTACACACACACACACACACACATACTTATATATATATATATATATATATATATATATAGGTATTTTTAGGCGTGATAGAATTTTAAATTGAATCCTTTTTGAAAGTTCTATCAAACCTAAAAACACTTTATCATATCTTTATATACACATACACACATTTATATATATAAAAGGATGTTTTTAACTTAGATAGAATTTTCGATAGATTTAATTTAAAGTTCTATCACGCTTAAAAAGACATTTATATATATAAAAAAATATTAATCTAAAATAAATACCGCCGGTGATTTTAAAATTATTTTTTTCAAAAAATTGCTTATAATTTTGCATGAGAAATAAATTAATAATTTTTAATGCAAATAGTTGTAAATATAATTTAGTAAATTATTTTTTCATAATAAGAATTTTGAAGATTTGTACAACCACTTTTTCTTATTTTCTCTCTCTCTCTCTCTCTGTGTCTTTCTCTATATATAATGAGTTCTTGCAATACATTTCTTTTATACTTATTTTTTTATGTAGCTGGAATTGTAAGTATCAAAGATACACAAATTGATTGAAGATGTTTATATCAAAATTTATTTACAACAAACTTTGTAAAAAAATTATAACACAATTAAAATTTATATTATATATATATATATATATATATATATATATATATATATATATAATGAACTTATGAATCAATCACTTTTACTTATAATAATTTTAATTCATAAAAATGATTTCTGTTTAAATAGAATTAAGTTCTTTTCAATGGTAAATCAATAAATTAATCAATTTTGAAATAATATTTAATATTATCATTAATATGTTTCATGAAAAATAACGCAAACTTTAACATCATAATATTTGTTATCAAAATATAATTATTTTTATATACATTAATAAGAAATAATTTTATGTGTTTAAGTTCGCATTAATTTTCATAAATAACACAATTTATAAACTAATAAAATCATTTTTCATTGCGAAAAGTAGAAAAATATATTAGTAGAAATTAATATTGTCGATATTTTTTTAAATTGAATTAAATTTTTTTCTAAATTGGAATGTATAATATTTTATATGATTTTATTGATATATAACTTTCGGTTCTTTTAATTAAATTTTTCTTAATAATTACAAGAGCTGAAGTCAAACTATTGAGTTATCTACACTTTTTTTTAATGATAAAATAATAATCTTTTTTTAAATCAAATTCATTTAACGGTGTAGTCATTAATTTCATAATTTAATGTATTTTTACTATAATATAACATCAATATTTTTTGTTATAGTAATTTTTGACTCAAAATTGTAAGACAAAAAAATAAATTAATATTTTTTTTTGATCTGAATATATATATATATATATATATATATATATATATATATTGTTATAAAATATTTAAGTAAGATTTCATTTCTAAGTAGTATTAAATTTTGATATTTGTGATTAAAAGTAAATATCTCTTAATATAAAATCGATGTTTCGAATGACATAAAAAATTACTTAAAAAAATATTTTCATTTAATATTGTTAAAAATTTGTTGTATACAAAAAAAATGTGCGATAATAATGACACTAGTTTGAATGAATAAATAAGGTAAAACGAATAACTTTCGATAATGTCCAAATATTTACACAAATAAATTTGAGTCGCATTTAATGTTTTAATTATGAATCAACATGTATTGACATCGTTTTACACAATCACAGTATTCCAGAACTTGCGATGTGACCTTGGGGCTATATTTCAGGGACGAAGCAAGTTTAATCCGGAAGGCCCAGGCCCCGACACGGTTCACTAGGGACCGCTGGGCCTCGTAAAACCGAAAAAAATAAATCAACCAAAGTTGCGTAATATGATTTTATTATTTGTGATTTTAAGGATAAAAAACGGGCCATGTTGTCTTCGCCACTAGACATTTATGTATTGTTCCCATGGACCTTGCAAAACAAAATTGACAAGTGTTGTTGTTTGAAATACCGTTATTTGTAACTCAAAGCCCACAAAATCTCCGTTTTTTAAAAAATTGTTTTATCGTTGTTATTAAGGACTTTGTCGTTACTCTGTTATGTTGGTAGGTAATATTGAACGCATGCCGTTAACATCTGCCTGATATATTTTTCATATAATGAATATATTTCTGGTCTATAGTCTTAAGAGATTCGTATAAATGTACACACATATACATATATATTTGAATAACTGTGATATAACGATTCCTTAACTGATGAGTTTAAGTCAGTTAAAGGAATTACACTAATATATTTACTCTTGTTAATTGTAACTTGAAAAGTGCTTTACAAATAATTTGCTATTACTCTAAATACTCATTCTATAAAATGTACATCTAATAATTCATTAAGAATAAATTTGGAATTATTTACAAGGATTTGAGATATAGTATAATTCTTTACAAAAATATTTAAGTGTATAGATTTAATTGAACAACGTATTATTATTAATAAGAATGACACAAATTTATATATTTTTAACAATTTCAACTCTTTGCTTCCTATTAACGCTACATGTGGTGGTGTTTATAATCTACTATAAAGTCTTCTGTTAATGCAAAGAGTCATCATAGTTAAATAAAATTTGCTATAATATTTGTTTGTTAATACGTATTGCAATTAACAACCTAAGTTAATCTAAAATCTAATTAATTAAAAATAAATATTTATTTATGTAAAGTATTTTTTTATAAAAATATTTTGTTCATTGATATAATCAATTGAGGTGTTTTTTAAGTAAATATTAGAATAAAAGTATATTTAATAACTAACAAACTAATTATGAATTTGTAAATTATATTAAGATATTTCATAAAATCCATGAATGAAAAAAATTCCTCCACCATATTTTCTGTTGATTCCAGAAATAAATAACATTTTGAACGGCAGTAAATTGATTTTTAGTGAAATAAAACTTGTTATATAATAATATAAATAAAATTAGAAACTATAATTAGATTTAATATCAAAATATCCGTGATTTTTTGAATGTTTTAAGATAAATATCTACTTTTTACATGTAATATTTATTTCAATTGCAAATAAAGTATATATAAAATAAATGTACTTATTAATTCATAACTCACAGTAATATAAATTTGTTTGCACGATTCATTTTGAAATATTTCATACTAATAGAAAGTTGATGAATATCTATTATAAAAAATTAATCAATAATAAAATAACCTATTTAAAAAATATATAAAAAATGTTTTTATAAATTTATATTATTCAATAAATGAGTTTTTGTATGAATTAATTAGATTTTAATTATTGAAAAATAAATAATTAAAACTAAGTTAACAATGATGGATCTTGAATAATCCTTTTTTTAGACATTTTATAGAATTGGTGTTGAGTAATTGCAAAATTGTTATTAACTGCTGCACAATATTTGACAATAATTATAGTGTTATGTACTAAAGTCAGTGATTGTCTTTGACCAGAGGTACTAAATTTGACATTTTCGACATGCGCTTCAATAAACCGTAGTCGAAAACTTAATAATTGATTATGTCTATTGCACTGGTTTACCTGTAAACTGCCGCAAAGTTGTCGGAAATGTTTATTTTGAAAAATATTAAATTAAGAAGGATTAAAAAGGAAAATGTGGATCGGGGATTTACCCGTTTCGGGAGGATTATTTTAATATATCTGATTTCCATTACTATAACATGTTTAAGAGTCCTATCTCAGCAATAATCGTTGCCATACATGTTGTAACGCCACCTTACGTCAGCAAACAACATAATTATTAATTATTTATTTAAATACGGTTTTTTTTCATTTTGAAAAAATTTCAATTTCATTAAAACTTTATACACTCACTGTCCACTTTGAAATATTTTGGTTCATTATTTCGAAATTCAAAAATAAAATTTGATCGAAATGTGTAAAAAATTGTTTTTCTTTCAAATATTTAAAACTGAATCAATAGAAAACGCGATTCAAAATTTTCTTTGTTTTTAAATCATATTATTTTTTTTTATCACAAATCAATAGTTCGCATTTTATTTTATATAAGTATATAAATTTTTGGTTTTAAAATAGTAATAAAAATTTATTTTCATAATCAAGAACGTGTGATTTGAAGGTAATTTTATGTTGTCGATTTTTTAAGTTTTAAACATATATTAGTAATAAGTAATTAGATGATTTGTTTTGTGGTAGTGTGATTTCAAATTGCAGTGTTATTTTTCAATAGTTTATTTATTTTTTATTTATTTTCCATTATTGACTAGGTACCTCACACACTCTGCTCACACATTTTAACATTTTTTTCTGTTTAAGTGAGATCAGGTGTTTTTTTGTTTGTTTTGTTTAATACTATATATACTATAATATTATTTTGTTTAATAGTGCGTTTGTGCACTGTACGAAATTATATCAATTAAAAATAATACATAAATGAACTAACTAAAAATAACATTGAATAGATTAAAATCAATACAATACAAATGGAAACTAAACAAAAAATTAAAAAAACATAAATTCAAAGACAAATAATAATTAATAAACATTAAACTGCATTGGTCTCATAATTAATCGTTTTGATTTTTCAGGAAGACTGTCAAATTATTGTCCTTGTAATATTTTCCAAAGATGGACACTTGTCTTCATATAATAATCATACATGGAACTCGTCAAACTGAAAATTCAAAGTAATCCAGACCAATACTGTATGTATTAAATTAAATTAACTACAAATAAATAGTTGTACATGCAGTCAAATATCTCGTTGAAAATATCGACATGTAAGTTGTTGATGTTGAATAATTCTAATAGTCCTTTTGAGATTTCACCGAAATAAATTTGGTTCGAAAACTTAAAAGGAAATCAATATAGAGAAATAAAGAACATCGAACGGTCGATATTTTCAAGGAAATTTAGTTATAACTAAATTAAATACAAAAAAATCAAAAATTTATCAGATTCTTTTTATATAAAAAAAAATTCTGATTCATTTTCGATTGACTAGTAAAATACATAAAATGAATTGCAAATCAAATTAAAAAAATCGTGAAGAAATCATATGTTTATATATTTATATATATATTTAAATATTAAAAACTAAAACTTTGGTATATCTGTACCACCATTTTTTCGATATTATAAATAATAAGAAAATACAAATTAAAAAATATATTTAATTAAAAAATAAATTCTTAGTTTTTTGAATATTATAATTATTTACAGTGGGGCGTGCAATGCACCCATTTCAATTTATGGCCCGTGAGTTTTTTTGTTTAAATATTTACACTAGCTGGAGCCCGATATTTACAAGGATCTATTTTATGTGTATTTTTTTAAAATTTCAGGGGTGTGTGATTTTTCAATTAAATTACTTTTTCTCTTCCACTTTGCAAACATCCATAATGCACAGTTTACAAGAATCAGTGACATTTCGATTTTGTTTTGCAGTATTCATTGATTTCAATTAAAATGTTGTCCTGTTAGTTTATTTATTATATATAATTATTATTTAACCACACGCAGATTTTAAAAATCTTGTTACACACATCGAATCGGTGTTTTTGAAATATTCCAGCCGTCGACGTGTCACATATTTTATTTAATGTCGAATATTTGGCTTAAAATATTAATTGATTTAAAATTTGTTTTGTTTACTTATTCATTTTTAAATTAGGAAGCTATTGTCTACGCCTATCACAAGAACTTTAAACGGAAGTTTAAGAAGTCTATTTTTCCAATTCGTAGTGCTTTAAATTATTTAAAAACACACAAAGTTCATTGTCGACGTCGCTTCTTTCATGCCGGAACAAACAATCCTTATTGATGATCATCTTCTTGGCAGCACCATCTTGAACGATCTATTCAAGTTGTTCCAAGAAGTTCGGCGATTTGAAGTACTCCGGTACGGGATCATCCAACCTGGAGATAATTTTGTAGATCGACTTCTTCCAGGATTGTTCCGCATCTTTTCCGCCCTGGATTGCTTTGAAGAATTCTCTAAGAGTTTGTTCGACAACAAACCTAAAATTCGAAGGTACCTAAAAAAATAATACAAATACAAATTAATTTTACATCTCGAAAAAATCAATCAATGTGATATATATTTGTCAATGAAATGAAATTGATTTTAATTTTATAGTTTTAACTAGTTTTAGAAGAAATAAAGATTTTTTAAAAATGATAATATAATAAAGTTAATTTGTTTAAATTGTATTTTATTGCCGATTTTGTTTGTTTTTAAAATGAAACCTTGGCCAGTTGATAATAGAAGACTCGATAAATAAATATTTTTTAATTAATCACATATATTTCATCAGTGTTTGTTATATATTGCTTGTTTACATCCATTGGACTGAAAGACAGCTATAATAACAATCGTTTTTTTAACAAGATATTTTTTTAGAATAAGTAATATAGTATATAATACTGATATAAATTAATGATTTAAAAATAGGGTATGCATTTGAAGTTTTACTGATATCTGGTAAGTATATAATGATCATGTTAAAAGAAAGTCCACGTGTAAAAGTAAAGTTATGTATAATTTAAATATTATATCATATATAATTCCATGAAGATTACTATAAAGAAAACAAACATTAAAACAAAATAATAGAAATTTTGAAAGTTTGCCATTTAACAAAATACATAAAATAAATAATAATAATAGATTAAATAATAATAAAAAAAATATAAAAATAATTGGCGGCATACAAATCACAGCACCAAAAAATAATTAAAATATCATTAATAAATCCTTATATTTGATATTAATATGTATCCATTTTTTAATGACTAAATAGTCATTAGTGGTCATATATATATTGCATACTTAAAGAAAAACATTGTTTAAAAAACTTATAAAATGAAAACATTTATAGATATTTAAATATTTTATAAAATAATTGAAATGAATATGTATTTAACTTAAATAATTAAAAGCAATTGAACAGTAAATGATAAATAAGATCGTAAATATTATTTGGACAATGAACTGTGAATAAGTAAATAATATGCGTTCGGTGAGTGTGATTGGTGGGAGTATGCGCACCTGAGGGCCCCATACCTCGATGTGGTTATTGCGGTTATAATGCAGGTTTAATACTCTATACAGTTCTGAATCTGCACCCACGTGTAGATCTTCAGCATTCTTCACACCTTCGCTGACTGCTTGGCGCGCATATTTTTCCATTTGAATATAATAGAATTCTCTGTAACAAAATAACACAGATTTTAACTCAATTGTAATATTTTATAAAAACGTCTTAAATTTGTAAGTAACATAATTGTTTCAGTGGTAATTTGCATGACGGAATTGGAAAATACAATTTTATGTTCAGGATATAGTATTATTATTGACTCATATTTTTCTAATTATTATAATACGCACACGCACACACACATACACACACACACGCGCACACATATATATATATATATATATATATATATATATATATAAATATATATATACATATATATGTATATGTAGATAAAACTATCAAAGAAAAAAAACATTACAGGAAAATATTAAAGAAAATATAAACAGTGAATAGGAAAATAAAAATGAAATGGTGTTAATTTGGAAGAAATTCTCATATTATACGAATACAGTCGAAAATTTCTTTATGTTAGATAGAAAAGTTTTTAATCAATACAACCTATATTTTTTACTAATGATATTGAAATATGAGTTTTAGATGCTAGAATAATTCAGAGGCTTAAGATAATACAGAGACATGGAAATTTTTGTCTTAAAAGTAACTCGTAGAGAGGAAAAGAACTGAGTGCTTACCACTATTTCAACGTAAGTGTGTGTGTATATATATATATATATATATATATATATATATATATATATATATATATATATAATATTATAATAATCCCCGGTCTTCATATTTTCTACCGAATGAAGGCCTTTCTCAAAAATTTTCAAATTCAGGAATTCAACATCTTTCGTTTAATTGACTGAATTTTTTTTTATATCTCTATTCTATCAATTTTTGTGTCTCTTGTTGAACTTTTTTTATATTACTTAATTCTACATACATATATATATATATATATATATATATATATATAAACATTAAAAAAGGAATAAATAATGAAATTTAAAATAAAATACTGAAAAAAATATGTTCCTAAGTAACATTTGAATACCAAAACATATGTTTTGAAGATGAAAGTTCTTTCATTAAGTAAAGAAATTATTCAGATATCTGCTGTTTGACAAAGATATCTGCTGTTTGTGTGTGTCCAAAAGTTGAAAAATGAAATAAAAAATATAAAAAAATGTGCTATTAAGATGAACTTTGAATACTTATTTATATTTTCAAAGAAAACCGTTTTAGCTACATTTCAATATTTTTTGTTTAAATAAATAATAATAATTTGGCTGTAAGAATGTAACTAAATGTAGAATTATAGATAAGTTGCAGATGTATGTTTTTATCATATACTGACAATACTTGTGTAGAGTTTATTATAATATAATATTTTAAGGGTCACGACTAATGTGGCACTTTCAGAAAATCGATTTTTTGCATTTTTCAATAGTCTATACCTTCAAAAATAACATACTAAAATTTCAAGTGCAGATCTCAAATAGTTTTTGAGTTACAGCCTTCTAAAGAGTAGCTGCTCTAATAACAATGAAATCAATACTTTTATCTTTAAACGCGTTTTTCTCAAAACTATATTTTTAAATTTTGCTGCAGTTCTAACTCGATAACAAATCATTCGATTGATTTGATTTTTGTTTTAGCATATTTAGTATTTATTTCTCCATATAATGACCCTCCAGTTTTTCGATTGGATAAAAAATGTAATTTTGCCATGCCAAAAACCATCAGATTTTTGAGCAAAATTTTAAACTTTTTTTCAAAACTCCGCCATTTTGTTAAATTTCAAATTTTTTTTACAATCCTGGGTCATTGTATAGGCAAAACCTTCTAGTTTGGAGGAACTTTTTTTTTGAGACTCGGGAGATGGCGAATAACTTGCTGAAAATCGAATATTTCCATTCAAAAAAATTACTATATATACATTATTTATGCACAAATATATCCTTAAAATTTTAAAACATTCGATGTAATATTTTTCTTTAAAAAAATTCCCGAAAATCACCTTTTTTTTAGGCGGTCACACTAGTCGTGCCTCTTAAGAATGTTGATTGAATTATTTTTCTTATAATACAAGTTGCATTTTTTCAAAAATATATAATGCAGAACAAAAGGAAAAGCTTAGTTGAAACATAGTAAAATAAAAAAAAATCTATTAGAAAATAATATATATATATAATATGTTTCATTAAAAATGAAGATATATGATAATTATATAAAAGTATTTAAGAAAAAAATAGAAATTAATTTTATATTTAAAACAACATACATTTATAAATACATATATATATATATATATATATATATATATATATATATGTGTGTGTGTGTGTGTGTGTGTGTGTGTATGTATGTATGTTTGTAAGTTGGATGTGTATACGTATACATATATATGTATGTGAGTAAGTATTAAAAGAGAACAAATTATTACAAATATTAACACTAGGCATTTTCTTTTTACGACTATATTAAAAATTGTATGTAAAAAAAATCTTGTTTGACATAAAGTAAATTGTAAGTATTGCCGTATGTTGGCCATGTTTTTGATATGATACCGGTAATTGCTCGAGTCTAATTATTAAATAGTTAATTAAGAGTAACGACGCTTTTTGAAAAAAGTACAGTTTGTAATATTTAAATCAAAGACATGTTACAGGAAAAAAGTACCGCTAAATGTTACTTTATTCAATTCAATTACGGATTTTTTTTCATAAAATATAAAAGGTATACAGAGACTGTTTTCTGTAGAAACTCCAGCTCGGTTACAAGGATAAACAAGCTGGATGTGCTGTAACAGCTTGCTTACTTGCACGTAGCAGTTTATTTATAAATGAGGTTATATGAAAGTTTATCTTTTTTCTGAACTTATATAATTTTTCTTTCTTTTTTGTCAACTGGAAATTATTCTATACCTGCCGTTTCATTTTATCTACCGGGATTTTAGAAAGACTTTTTGCTAGTTTATATTTAATCATATTATATTTATATATTAAATGTTATTCAAGTAAAAGACAAATAATTCGTAAAGAATTAACATTTATAAAAACCTTTTTTGTGTAAACACATACAAAACTCTCTCTCTCTCTCTCTCTTTCTAACATTATATACTTTAATGCATGTTTTTATTTCTTTGAATTAAGAGAAAATTTCATTTATTCTCTGACAAGTAAAACAACAAATATTAGGGTACGAAAAACAATACATATATTGTACAACATCTTATAATTGTTCATAGTTATCTTAAATCACGCAAGCTCAGTTTTGAAGAAGATTTGGACCAGTTTGATATGAACTTATTTATATATGTATTTCATTATAATTATGTAATTAAATTTTCTTTTTTTAAAAAAAAGAAGTACATGACTAATTAATTACTTTATCGATTTATTTTGAAACGTTTGTTAAATTATTAATGAATTACTTTTTAAAAAATACAAGTATATTGGTAAAAATAAATTAAGAAACGTGGAGAAAAAATATTTTTGAAATATATTTTTAATTTTCAATGTTTAAGAAAATATGAACTGATGTTATCCTTTTGATCAAATCGATTTATAGATCTGTCAGTCTCTATTTCCGTTACTCAGGATCAACGTTTTTGATATCATATGTGATTACACTTTTTATCATTGTTTTATATATGCATTTTTATTTCTTTTCTAATATGTGACCTTCACCAGATGTTATTAGTAGCCTCAATAAGTTTGTGAGCTTGTTTTATTTTCCCTCGAGTTTCCCATTGTATCTTTTATTCTTTATTTATGTTAAAATATAGATATCTGTATTCGTAACATTTTTCTATTTCTTGATTTTTTAGTTGTAGATTGCCTGTGTTATTCATTAGATAAAGGTATTTAGTTTTATCTACGTTTATCTCAAGGCCCCATTTGTCATTTCATTTTATATACAAAGATGATATGATTAAATTATGTGTAGATTTTTTTGAGATTTATTTTATTTTAATATATATATATATATATATATATATATATATACAAAGGAGACAATAAAAATATATCAAAGAATATAATCTAAAGCCCATTCAAATATTTCTAAGCAAATACGAATAAGTATTCAAACAAAGAAAAAAATCACCATTACATTTAACCTCTTTAGTATCCAAAACAATCACGGATATCATCCGATGAGAACTATCGCTCGGTACTTTCGACAAAATAGATGTCGCGCCGTGCCAACTATCCGTACCAGTTGTTGTACAACTCATAGTATTGTCATTATCTTAATTTGAAATATGAAGATTTTGTTGTAACCAGTTCTCTATTATTCTACGTAAAACAATAGGTTGGAGAATTTATTCCAAGTTTGTGTAATTTTTACACGTAAGGTGACGTTTTCATAGCACGCGCTCGCATGCAACAGGAGCGTTCTGTCCATCGAGCGAAAACTTCATTTGAAAGCATTTATTTATTAAACACAATACACATAAATATAGACTTACATACATACGTACATACATACATACTTACATATATATATATATATATATATATATATATATATATATATATATAACAATTCTTAAGATAAGTTTTAATTTAACATCACTATGAATTGCATGTATAAGAATACTTTATGGGATTATTTTTCATTTTCAAGAAAAATCGTAATAAAAAAAGTGTACTTTAACGATATATATCTATACATACACACACACACACACACACACACACATATATATATATATATATATATATATATATATTTATATTTATATCAATAGGTGTTTTTAGGTTAAACAGAATTTTCGATAGAGAGTTAATTTAAAGTTCTATCATGCTTTAAAAAATTTATATATATTTATATATATATATATATATATATATATATATATATATATATATATATATATATATATATATATATATATATATATATATATATATATATATATATATATATATATATAATGTATAATCGAAATTGTTGAGACAATAACTGCTAACAGTATTTATTCGAGTAACAAAAAAAAGAGATAGAGAATCTATCACTTATAAATTTTCAAAATTCAAGTACATAAAAAATACATATTTTATAAATTTTCATTATATTCATTATGTTGAAAAAAATTAAAATTATTGATAAAACTGAAAATATTATTATAAATAATTTTGGAATAAAAATGAAATAGTATTAAAATATAAAAAATTCACTTGAGAAATCTAAATGGAATAGAAATAGAGAGACTTGACAAACAAAATATATATTATTTAGTAAAAATTTATTTGATTTAATCAGGTACTTACACACGTATTTAAAGACAAAAACAAACATAAAAGTGGCTTAACTAAGACTAGAAGATAATATATAAATGTAAATGTTTATAATATGTAAATGTTTGTCTAAACCTTCAGTCTTATTTTAACCAAAAATTGTATAAAATGAGTTATTTCTTGCAGAATTCTGACATCAATTATTTGCAATTTAGTAATCAATTTAGTTATTTTATATCAGTTTGTACTAATATTTATTTTATTTGATATTTTATTGAGTTCGAGAACTTTACACAAATGAATTTTCACCCCAACACCACAATAATTTAAAGTGTTCAAAAATTCGAGAACTTATTTTCTGTATTTTGTATGTATTGTAACATATATATATATATATATATATATATATATATATATATATATATATATATATATATATATATATATATATATATATATATATATATATATATATATATATATATATATATATATATATATATATATATATATATATATATATATATATATATATATAGAGAGAGAGAGAAAGAGAGAGAGAGAAATCTAGAAATGCAGTGATATTTATTAATCAAAATGTATGTATATATTAAGTCATTCAGAAAAGTTAAAAATAATTATAAGACATATATGTACATATGTGTACATATATATATATATATATATATATATATATATATATATATATATATATATATAATCATTCTTGTATGTATAAGTAAAAAATTCTTGAATAAATAATCCTCACCAACCAACCTGGTCAACGCGGTAAATGATATAATAGTATTCAATGAGACATATAAGTTGATATGTTGATTATGATGATGAAATCACTCATTCAGACACCACAAGATTTTATAAAACTATTCAATGATTAATTTGTATTCACATTATTCGATTTTGTAATATGTACGAAACTTAGTAGAATAGAAAAAAAATTTGTTGAACCTTAATAATTAGTAATTATTAAAAAAAATATTTTTTTATGAATTTATTTCCTTTTCAATTAGTTAAAAAATTATTATAGGACATTTTTTTGTTCCTTATTAAAATAAATGTAAATAATAGTTTATTTCTTGTTTTCTGTTTAGCATTTTATGTAGATTTATATTTAAAGAAAGTGTTAAAAGATATAAACCTAACATGTTGTTGATGTAGAAGGTCATCCAAATGTGACGCCTAGATTTGCGTTTTATAAAAAAAAAATGTTTATAGGGAAACATGTGTATGGTTTCTTTTTAATAAGACACAAATCTATGTATCGTATTTGGGTGACCCATATTTTTATTTTAAAAATTTAAAAAAATAGTGTTATTTTTTCTCATCGATGGCATGTATATATAAGAGAGAGATATTCTCTCTCTCTCTCTCTCTCTCTCTCTATATATATATATATACTTAAACAGTATTTACTTTTTTATTTAATTAAACATCTGTATTGCAATTCTAAGAATAAAAAATAATATAAAAAGTATGAAAATAAAAATTGATATGTAAATTAGGTATGTATTTACATTTATATATATATATATATATATATATATATATAAATATATATATATTGTGAATATATAAGTGTGTATATACGGTTGTATAAGAGTGTATGTGTGTGAAAATCCTTAAGTGCTTATTAAACCACACATATAGAGAGAAATATTCTCATCAAATCTCTACACATACGGTGCATACGTTAAGTGTTTGCATAGATCTATAATAAAGGGATGCACATATACCAACACATAAACATATATTTATTCGTTCATATAACTAGTCAGTCACTTGTATTACACTATAAGTACTGGATCTGTGAATTGTAAGGAGATATGTGCGATGTCATCATTATCATACTCGTGTCAGTCAGTCAGTCAGTCGAATATTATGTTGACATCGGAACCACTAGCACACGCGACGAATTTGCTAAAATGCAGAAACGCGCACAAGTCAGTGATTCGTGAAGATGATGATGTAGAATAATCGTAGCAGCAGGTATGGATGTACTTAAATAACAACGACAACAGCAGTAACAACAACAAAAACGAGCAACCTTCCAACAGAATATATGAACAAATGCAGCCCTTACTGCATATATGCACTTGCCGAGCTAATAAGCGCAACTTATATACGCATGTGTAAATAAAATACATGATTGTGTTCATGATTCGGAATCCTGTATTTGGATATGAAGTATTTAACGAAGTGCTATGTTTGCCTGTCTTATCTTACCACTATTAAAAAAATACTATAAATTGAAATGAACATAAATGTTTTCTTAATAAAATATAATAGGTTTACACAAATTAACACTACAAAACAGTATAAAATATTGTACAATAAAACTGATCAATAATTATTGTTTACTTCACTAATATCTAAGCATCGTCAGAGCACATCATTATAAAATCTCTCTTTCTCATTTATATGAAAATGAATTCATCCAAGTTCCAAAACAAAAATCAAATCATATTTAAACACTGAATTTAAGTTCAGTAGTTGTGAAATAATGATTCTTATTTTTTGTATACTACTATAAAAAAAGAATTATTAACATAACATTTACCTTTATATATAAAATATTTTAAATTATATAGAAATTCAAGTAAGAAAACTTTAAACGGTTGCTTTTTTTAAAATAAGACAGTTCGAATAAGAAAAGAAAAATTATAAAATTGTACAAATGATTATTATGAATAAATGACAAAGTTAATTATAACTCAAGAATGATTAAAAATTAACAAATAATTTATTGTTTAGAAATGTTAAAAATTAAAAAAATACATAAGTATATGTGTACATATTGTTTATGTATATATATATATATATGTGTGTGTGTGTGTGTGTGTATGTATGTGTATGATAAATATATGAGTATGTTTATGTATGCATACACACACATATATTATTATATCAGTTTATATCAACCTACTGCTGTGTAAAAACATGAATGTTACTATTCACTGGTACTTAGTTATACCATGCAAATCAGAAAATTGGTAAGAAATATTACATATAGGTTGGCCCAAATTACACTGAAGTATAATAAAGAATAGTAAATGATAGTAAAGTAAGTAAGTGTATGTCTAAAACCATCAGTCACATTTAGGTCAACAAATATATATATATATATATATATATATATATATATATATATATATATATATATATATATATATACTTATACACTCAAAAGACAAAAAGGCGGAAGGGAGATATGCATACATCATCGATATATACAGTTCTATAGAATCGATTGTAAATTTAGAAATAATAAAAATAATCAAAAATATATAATTTTGATGAAGTTGACTGCATAGAAATGAAAATATTTAATTATAGTCTAGTATTACTTTCAAGTTAGAATATAATACAAATTTTAAATTATGTATATATATATAAATATGTACATGCTTTTTTAATAAATAATTTAGTAATAGAAAAGAATAATAGAAAAACATAACAAAAAATAATATTATTAGAATATTGCTTATAAAAATTTTTCTTCATCTGACAATATCTTAGAATATTAATTCATCTTTCAAAATAAATAAATAAATGAACTGAATGTCAAAATTTATTTATACAGGTCATCTAAATGTAATATCTAGATTTATGTTTTATTAAAAAGAAACATGTGTATAGGGAAACATGTGTATAGTTTCTTTTTAATAAAACACAAATCTATGCATTACATTTGAATGACCCTATATAAATGTTATTTTATATATGTAAAATTCAAAAGTAAACACTTGAAGTTTCATTAATACCTTTGAGTTAAATATTATAAAACATAATTATACTTATAATTATGTTCAAATGTAAAAAGTTTTTTAATCAATATTATTTTTTTAAAAAAAATAGTCAGAAAGTTGACAATTTTTTAATAAATTCGAAAAAATGACAAAATTTACTTTACTATGTTTACATTAATATTTATTACATTAATATTTATTAATAATTCTATAAATATATTATTGGTTATATTAATATTTATGTATTTAAATAGATTCCATACTTATAAAATAAATTTAAATGTTAGAAAAAATATAATTTATATTCTTTTTAGGTTTACATCAAAAAATTCATATGTATTTTTTTTTAAAAAAATCAAATTTACATTTCAAATAGTAGTCAATGATCCCGTCTCTGAGATCGTGAGAATAAGTGGAGTCGAGTCGATAAGTTAGCAGTGAAACTGCAGTTATCTAGCAGTGGATGGTTATGGATTGTTGGAAAAGAACGCATCTCACCTACAAATATACTTGAACTGTTGGATATACACAACTATCGTATTATAAGTATGTAAAAAAGCATATAAATAACTATACTTTAGAATATATATATATATATATATATATATATATATATATATTTCAATTGCAATAAAATGATAAATAATTAGTGTTATATACATTCATCAATATAACAAAGAATAATGATCCTAAATTAATAAATCGTTTAATTTTTTAAAATTTATTCTACACTGCAATTTGTTCAATTTGTGGTAGACAAATATCATTATAGATTAGAGAAATTGTAATTAAGCATTTTCAAGAAAAATAATTATCTAACAGAAAAAATCATTACGCTGTATATGATATGATATAATAAATCATTTTGATGTTATAAACACTTTAAAAATCAACTAGAAAGAATTTATCGATATTTAATACTTGCAATGATCAGTGGTTTATTGAAAATGTTAATAACAAATTGAAATTAAGAACTGCAAGATTTATCGAATGAATAAATATTTGAGAAAAGAAGTTGACCCTGAAATAACAGAATTTTTATAGAAATATATTAGTCATATAATGTGTTATATTTGCGATTTTGATGACGATTGATCACAAGAAATTATTAATATCTTTTCTGTATTAATTTTATATCTATTCATTTTTCACACAAGTAAACTATCATTACTCCAACACCACAATATATTGAAAAAATTTTCGATAATTATTTATTTTTTTACTTAATTTATTTATAAGCTAAAACGTATTTATATTGCATTGATATAATCATTAAAGCATTGCATTTCAAATTTAGCTTATAAGTAAAGTGAACAATAAATAATTATTGAACACTTTTCTAATTTATTATGATATTGAAATGATAGTTAATTTGTGTAAAAGTGAATTTACTATAGTTCCATAACAAATACTGACTATTATCGTTTTACCATATTACTAAAATATAAATGTATAATTGAAAAAATTATAAAATTTAATATTCAAGCACTTCTATTAATAAAGCTACATTTCCAATTCGATTAATGATATAATTAATTCAGTATTATAAAATTCTTCATTTGGATAGTAAATTATTAAATAATAATAAACGATATGTAAAAGATATTAATCAAATAAATAATAACATTATGATAAAAAAAATATTAATATCAAAGTAATAAATCGATTTATATTATAATCATACTGTTTTGTATATTGTATCTATAATATTTTAAAATAAAATATTAATGAAAAAATAAATGAAACAATTATTATAAAAAAATCAAGGTTATAAATAATTAAGAAATAATTGGTTTTTTTATTTACAGTCACATTAAAATATTTAATTATTATTTATGTACACAGTGGCCAAATAAATTGATTTTATTAGCGAATGTTTGTATTATTAATAAAAACATATTATAAAATATGTATAATATTATAAATAGGATCATCCAAATGTAACGCCTATAGGGCTGCACTGTATAATGTTTACACGTTATATCTTTTCAAATGATATAATAAGCTTTTTTGTTTTAGTAGAAGGTTACAATTTTAACCATGGATAGGTAATTTTGATAGTTAGATTATTGAACAACAAACAACAGATCCATTGTTTTCAAGCAAAATTCTATTTAGTATGAAGCTCATGGATGGATTCGTTAATAAGTAAAATTGTTGTATCTGGGTTGATGAAAATACTCGTATTATTCATGAAAAATCTCTACACTCACAAAAACTCGCTCTTTGGTGTTCATTTTGGGCAAATAAAAATAAAAATTGGACCATTTTTCTTTGAAGATAATCATGGAAATGCTGTTATTGTGAATGCTGAGCGATAACAATCAATGTAGAGTGACTTTTTATGACCAGAATTAAATGATAATGATATATCTCATGTATATTTTCAGCAAAATGGTGCTACATGCCACACTACTTGAGGAAACATTCAGTTTTTGCGATCGAAATTTCGTCAACATGTAATTTCACGAAATGCAGATTTTAGTTGACCTCCAAAATCATGCGATTTAACACCATTAGATTTTTTTGTAGTTTTTTGAAAAGTCGAGTCTATGCTAACAATTCACAAACAATTAATGACTTAAAGAACGATATTCGAGTTGCTATTCGTGAAATAAATCCAGCAACATGTTGAAAAGTCATTGAAAATTTCGATATTCGAATTGGTGCCTGCAGACGCAATCGTGATGGATATTTGAACGCTATTCTCTTCCATATATAATTCTAATGAATCATAATTTCAATAAAAAAAAACAGTTTGAAAAAATTCCAAATAGTTTCTGTTTTATTAAAAAGAAATATGTAGGTGCGTTTTTTGGATGACCCTTTATGAATAATTATATAAGAAATTTCAATTTGCCATAATTATTGTAAGTTTTTAATTTATTATTTAGAATAATTTAATGAAATTAATAATTTTACTTTACAAAAAAAATACTTCATATAATAGGGTCGTTTGATAAGTATGGTAAATATATTTATTGTTTATTTTAATTAATTAAATTAAATTTTTCAATTTAGTTCATATTACTTTTTTACCATACTTATCAAACGACCCTCTTAGATTGTCTTAACTCTTTTGTTACAAATAAATTGCTCGTGAAAAAAATACATTTATAATTTGAACTCAGTACTAGATTTTTGCACTTTTGTTATTAATAATATTTTTTAAAATGATATTAGTTCTCAAATTATACTTTTTTTAAAATTGCTACACATTTCGTAGTAATATGAGAACTAGATTAGAAATTCGCGCCAAAATTGGTCATTGTAAAAAAGGTTAATAACATCTAGATGTTGCAAAAAACAAGATTTATTTACCCTAAGTATTTTTTAAATTTACACACACTTGTATATATATATATATATATATATATATATATATATATATTTGTATATGTATATGTGCATTATTCATGTATCACCCCTTGAACAAAGTTCTCAAGTCAAGTAACGCCTTTCCCACGATAAAGAATCAAAAACCGTAAGTGTAACGGTCGTACTCCTTTACTAATCATTCCCTCATTTTTTTCTAGAAAGATTGCGTTTAAGTCAACGAAGACGTTAACTTTACATGCATATATACGTAAATATATATATATATATATATATATATATATATATATATATATATATATATATATATATAATTTGGTATATGGTTTACATACAATCCGCATACCTGATTGAACAATATGCCACGAGTCTTAAGCAAACAGCTGCAGTACACTTTTGCCCCCTTATTATTTCTTTCTTTTCTTCTTACAATTGTCATCTGAGATATTCATATATACACCGTTTCTTAAACCATACCACCCTATGTAACGTCTTAAGTCAAACGTACGTTTTCTTTAAGACGTCGGTTGTGCTGTTTAAGAAGTTACACCATTGTGTAAACGGGCAGCTGGGAGTCTCGTGAAGAGTAAGGGTGAATTTTTGAGTTTACTCAGCGATTTATTGTAAATGTTTATGATAGAAGGGAACGCATAAAAGTGTTTCTTATGTTAATGTATGTACAAACGTTTGCAATTTAAATATTTGTAATAAAAATTTGTATAGGTATTTTTGGTGAGATATAATAAATTATAATTTAAATTTTATTTAAACAGTTTATATTGATAGTGATATATATATATATATATATATATATATATATATATATATATATTTGTACGTACGATTGTAAATAACTTTTATTAAAAACATTTAAATGTAATTATAATGATTAAAAAAAAATAATTTTTGTTTTAAGTAAAATTTGTAAATAATTATTGTTGTCATTTACTTTCTATTAACTTTTTAACTCTATTTCGAAGATTGATTTATTTTTAAAAATAGATATTATTTTTTCCAATCACTTGTATATGGTCATACAAATGTGAAGTCTAGATTTGTATTTTATTACAAAGAAACAAAATAAACTATATACATGTTTCCCTATGCACCACTCTATAAAAATATTTCTTTTTAATTAAACACAAATTTAAAATTTGATAACCCTACATTGAAAGTTTATTTTTATTCTATATTATATAATATTAATTATTTGTACAAATATTACAAACCGAATTATTCAATTAGTTCTTGTTATTTAATAATCAATAATAAGTGTTTAACTATGCATATATTTGAATTATTTATCTTTCAAAAAAGATGTTATTTTTTAAATTATTTCTTTGTTTAAAATTTAATTTAATTTCATATTTTATACTTTTTGTAAAATAATTAATAATCTTTTCTTTTCATTATATTTATTGATAATTGATAATCAGTATACATTTTTGAATATAATTTTTTATTACTAACTGTAATTTCATCTACTCTAAGACAAAATAAATAAAGACTACAAAAAAGTTTATAAAATTCAAGAAAAATTTTAAGTCAACGTGTTTATCCTTCTATAATACTTTTCATATAATTTTTTGTTACTAAAATATTTTTAAATTAGATTTTAAACTTCAAAATATATTTTTTTCCAAAAAGTAAGATAGACAAATGTTTTTTTTTAAAATTAAGATTCATCTATAACTATTTTCTTATATTTTCACACAAATGAATTATGACCCTAAATATTACAAGAAATTAAAAAATGTTTAATAATTTATTATTCACTTTGTTTATAACAACAGGCTAATATGCATTTCGACGGTGATTTCATCATCGTCAGAGTATAATGTTACAAAATCTTTTTTAAAGTGAACAATAAATGATTATTGAACACTTTTGAATATATATTGTGTTGTTAGAGGTGATAATTCTTTCATGTAAAAGTGAATTTGTCGCAGTTTGAAAAAATAGATTTTTTTTATTAAAATGAAAAGTGATGTATATTTTACAATTGTAAATTGATTATTTATTATAAAATCGTATTAATATTTAATAATATTACGTTTTTTTAGTATTTTTATCGAGTAATTAATTTCAATTTTGTTTTAAGTTATTAAATTTACTTAAATAACAAATGTTATTTTAGATAACAGTAATGCACTTCTTTAATAGACAAAAAAAATATCTCACATCTCAGTAAATATCTAATTTTTATTTGTTGTTAATAAATAAAATTCAGATATATTAAGAAAAAATACTAATTATCATATAAAAATTTAAATAAAAAAAAATCATTTATTTAAATATTTAAAAATACGAGTATACAAGTTTTTTTTATTTAAAATATTTATTCAAATATTATACGTTTAGTGACTATATTGTATGCTATTTATTATGAAAATGTTACAAATTCACTTCATTTATTGATGTGAAACTCAATGGTTAAATCTGATTTTATAATGAAATTCTGTGATGGTGGTAGCATAGAAATTTAAATGCGCATCAGCGAATAAAGTGAATATTAGAAGATTATTTAAAATTTTTATAGTTTTATGGTATTATGAACGAGAATTAATTTCTATTAAAGTGTATTATCTAGATTCATATATAATATTAGATTTATTTGCATTGTTTATTATGAAAGAAATCATAAAAATCTTACTGTATTTTTCTTAAAAACAAATATTAAAATTGTTTAACATGAATATGTGTCTGTATTTTATTTTTAACTGTATTATTACTAATACAGTAGTAATCAATGTGTGTGTTCTTTTCTTGGAATATCTATCTTTAAATTTACATAAATATATCCATAAAAAAACTTTATATATATATATATATATATATAACAGACTGGTTTTTTAATAGCTAGCATTATCGCTTGCCTATACAATAGGGGAGAAGTGAGTTCAACCACCGGTTGGAGAAACTGGGTAAGAGAAGTTTTCGGCCAAGGTGAAAACAACCTGCAATGTAAAGTAAACTCTGAATAAAAAAATCACCAATCTGCCTGGTCAACATGGTGAATATGATGAAGTACCAGTGAATGGTAACATTCATTGAAGTTTTTGTTCAACAATGAACTGATATAAGCTGATATAATGATGTCGATGATGATGATGATATATATATATACATATAAATTTTTTTGTGTATATATTTATATAAATTTAAAGATAGATATTCCAAGAAAAGAAATTAAAACGTAGAGAAAGTTAATGTCTTAAAAATAGATGGAACTTATATTTATTAGGTAGTCTCTAAAACTGTTAATGGGTTAATTTTTACTTAAAATATTTTAATATATTAAACTGTTTTTTGTAATAATTTAATCATTCATGCTTAGTTCGGTTTCTTAAAAAGATGTAAAATTTTAAATTTTAACAGATTTTATTCCGGTAAATATATTAATTAAATGTTTTTTCGATAAATAAATTAATTAAAGTGTCTCAATGTAAAAAAATATATAAACATAGTTTTATTATTCATTAATTGTTTACAAATTTTCTCTTGTTAATGGTTGAAAGATTCATAATTAACATGAATATATACCCCTTACTTGCGAATACAATAAAAAAATATTGAATAACACGTGTTTTCCGTATGAAAAAAACGATAAATAATATTGTAATATTTTTATATAAAAAGAGAAATAATAAATATAATGTCCAGTATTAGATCATTATTTATTTTTATTAATATAAGAGATATTAAAAAATGACAAATATATAAAAATCAAACTTTAAAGAATAGAAAACAATTTTTAAAACATATTTTCAAATAATGGAATTTATATAGGATCATCCAAATGTGACGCCTAGATTTGTGTTTTATTAAAAAGAAACATGTGTATAGGGTGGTGTATAGGGAAAATATATACCTACGTTGTTTGCGAATTTAATTAAAAATATTGCAATCAATTTTGTTTATTGAATAAACATAAATAAAAAGTATTTAAGCCATTTCCGAGGCTTCTAGCACGGTTTATATACCACAAAGAGCAGTCGGAGCAGAGGCTGATAAATCTAGGCCAGAGTATTCATCTCTGTTTGCTTTTCATGAAAATAAAATCACACAATAACACTTTCGAGTATGCATTTTCGTCGTATGACGATGAGAAAAAAAAAATACATAAAATAAAATTGCGATAAATGGATTTTATATAAAAAGAGAAATAATAAATATAATGTCCAGTATTTATTTTTATTAATATAAGAGATATTAAAAAATGACAAATATATAAAAATCAAACTTTAAAGAATAGAAAATAATTTTTAAAACATATTTTCAAATAATGGAATTTATATAGGATCATCCAAATGTGACGCCTAGATTTGTGTTTTATTAAAAAGAAACATGTGTATAGGGTGGTGTATAGGGAAATATGTGTATAGTTTTTTTTGTTCCTTTTTAATAAAACACAAATCTAGGTGTCACATTTGGATGACCCTATATAATGACTAATCATTAGCGATTAGAAAATGATTATAATTGCTAGAGTTTTAAAATATCTCAATTTAGTACATTTAAAATGGTGTAGAATGAGAATTATGGTAATATAGAAAATAATTTTAAAAATAATATGCTAATATAATTTTATATTTTACCGAATTACAAGTTACTGTAAGATATGATGTTTAATACGAATTAGGTTTTAGATTTAGTTTTAAAAATTTACAAGTTTACTGTAATTTTAATTAAAGTATATTTATTAAATTTTATATATATATATGACTTTATTTTATATATAAATTTGTAAGTACCCAATTTACATAAAATATGGACAATTTGTTGATATGTAAATTATTAAATGATATAAAAAAGACAATTAATAGTAATCAGAACAAGTCACAAACATATCATATCAGGTGAAATTTGTATAAAATTAAAACTGCACACACACATATGTATATGTACTCATACATATGTACACACTTTTATATATACACATATCCTTCGAATTGTGAAATTGTCGCCCCGAATGTTGATTACAAGTCAAATCGACACACGTATTGTTTATAAATATAAATATGTATGTACAAAGTCGCTTGCTTATACGATACTTTCAGTATGCCTGTAGAGACGATAATATGCAAATCCTAGTCTATTTTGGAGACGTCGACCTATACGGGGTATGATAACTCGACACGACACCGAAGCCCGCATACTCGATCGTATAAGTGATTTCGCAGCACCTTACTCACTTACAATAATACGAAAGATAATCAGTCTTTCCCTACGCATGTGTGTGTACGTGTACAGTATAACGAGAAAAAAACATCTGCTTTTATAAACGGTCTTCGGTGCATTTAGTCCTAATTGATTTTTTTTTTAGATTTACAAATATTTAATATTATAATTTACTTAAATAATGTAGATAAGTAGACATAGAGTAGAGTTAATTATATAAACTGATTAATAATATCAACAATTCAAGCTAAATATCAATCAGAATGAATTTTTAAAAAAATATGTATCATTAATTACATATAAGTTCATGGTTTGTATAATTATTGTTTACTTATTACTAAAAGTAAAAGGTAACATTTGTTCAAATTTAAAAGTACGAAATTTTGTTGAATTATATTTAAAGATTGTATGAAATATTACTTATGAATTTAAAGAATATTTTATACAGATTATTGATCAATTATTAAATATGTTTATAACATTTTCAATTTTTCTTTAAGAAGGTATTCTTTTATTTCAGCACTGAATATGGGTGTTTTTGGATTTTTTTATGCACTCAAAATAGTCAGACGATTTTACAAGTTATGATAAATCTTTATTGGAATATGCTGTATACACACTAAAAATTTCAAGCAAAAATCTCTCAAAAAATCGTGACTTTCATACACTTTTGCAAACCTCTGACGAAATTTTCTTATTATACAGTAGTCACGATATCTCCATTTCTAGTGCTCCGAAATGAAAAAATCAAAATGAATTTGATTCAAATGCACCGCTATCGCATGAACTAGGAATATTAAAATATATTGATAAATAAAAAAATGGCACAGAATTTAAAAAAATATCCATTTTCAGCAAACAATTTTTGAATTTAAATTAAAAAAATCGAAAGTTACATCCGATTTTAATTACCTTAATTCACACAATAGCAACATTAGTTACGAATAAAATGAGCTATCAGTCATGAAATTAAATCTACTAATTCCAAAGAAATCTTGCCAACCAGATGAAAAGAAATGGTCTCGAGAAAATCACATTTAAAATTTTGAACTATTGAATAAAGAGTTATATATTTTTAATTATATCTTCTGAATTATTTTGAATTTCTGGAAAATTCTTTCATGCACGTATTCTTTAAGATACAAGGAATAATAATGGCTATAAATAAAAAAAAACAATTTTTTGTACCCTAATCGTGAGAATACCCACTGAAAGAATATTTCAAGTATCAATTAATTAAAAGTGCAATATGGCTTATATTAAAAATATTAGTTAATTTTATTTCAACTCTGAATAAGAATCGATTTTAATAATATAAAAAATAAATTAGAATTATATAAATTCATAGAATTGAATTTTAAATCATATAACTTGATTTTTATTTTCGTTCTAAGAAAAAATATAGTAACAATTGATATCAAAATGAGTTGATGTTAATTTAAGTAAGACAGGTTGCAAAAAAGTAATAAATTACGAATTTATAATATAGTTTGGTACTGTGGAAAATTCTCTTTTCATAAAAAATCACTATCGTTATTTATGATAAATATTTATGAATGTATATAAAACTATTTATTGGGTTATTCATTGCTAGTTATATTATCTTCGAAAACCGATATATGAAATATATATTAAATTTTTAAAAAAAATAATTTGCTTGTATATAATACGAGGGTCGTTTGATAAGTATGATAATTTTTTTTATTGTTTAATTTAATTAAATTTTTCAATTTAGTTTTTTTTACTTTTTACCATACTTACCAAACGACCCTCGTATATGTTAATAGACTTATTACATAAATATATGTAGACAACAAAGAACAAATAATATTTTTAAAAAACACTAACATAGTCTAGTAAGTTTCTAGGTTGTCTCAAAAAAAGAAAATGAAATATATATATATATATATATATATATAAATTTATATAGAAAATATATTTGTTAAATTTTTGTATCTTTTTAATTTTCCTTCATAAATCAACAGTAATTCCAAATTATATATATATATTGAAAAAAAGAAGTAAAAATAAAATAAAAATTCATCTGTATATTAATCTGAAATTAACTATAAAGTGACGAGAAAATAAAAAGATCCACACACTATCTGTGTATAGAGCAAGGTCGTAACCCTTTTATTAAAATTGATAGCGGATAAATTACACTCCTTGCAAAATGACTAATTAGTTATGTAAAGACATTATAATGAAATCGAGCTCTGTTTTACATAATCATACTGCACGATATTAAAAACTACTTAGAGGAAAAATATCTTGCGTCTACAAAGTTTAATTTTCTTTTAAAGAATATTGGTTTTTCAATTAATTTCTTTATATATATATAATTTAATGATATTGTATAATGACTAATAACGGAAATTAATTATCAATGAATATAACGATTTTAAATAATATAAAATTATTTAATATTTGATTGCACGTAAAAAAATATTTTTATTTATCTCGAAAAAGTTATATATATATATAACGATTAAAAATAACATATGGCATATCACACTAAACCAAAAACCCAAATAATTACATTACCTATAAGTAGATTCGGAATCAAAGTACCCTTTTTTCGGTAACAGACTTAAAGATCACACGACAGATGTTTAAAGTTCTCATAAGTTACGGCCTCACGAAATACATAATTCTAATTCTAATGTTTAGATAAAGAAAAACGATAATATTGCTAAAGAAATTGTAATATATCAATCTCTTTCTTTCCACAACCGTTTCTGTTGGTTCCAATGATTTTTTCTGTCAGAAAACCGTTGACGTACTGTACAACGATATTGTTTTGTATTCGTGCGCTTATGGTGTATGTGCAATTCTATTGGGGATGTGAAGAGGGTGAAACATCTTTTGTTGTTTGATATGTGGAAGCTTCGTTGGAAGTCGAAGAAGGGTCTTCGTAATAGAAATTGTGTGAATTTTCGTATGCACTTTCATACTATTGTTGTTTTAAATCTTGTTTTCCTATTTTATTCTTTAAATCTTTAATTCTTTCTTTCTCTCTCGCTCTCTGTTTCTTATATATATATATATATATAATTGCTAAATACTTTGTTTATAAAATTTATAAACACTTTTAAGTATTTAATAATATTATGACAGAAATTAAAAACATTATATATAACTTTCAAAAGAAATTCAAAGAACAAAGTGACTAGTGACTTTTTAAAATTTTAATATAATAATTGTTTGGAAACTGTAGAGAATTTATTTCTATATTTTGAATTATCATCTAAATACTACAAGATATAAAAATGTTCAATAATTATTAATTGTAAACTTTATTTGTTAATAAACAAAAATATTGTACTTTGTTGATGTTAGTATGACTGTTGAAATGAGCATCAAGTTATGTAAATAATAAAAGTGAACAATAAAGAATTATTGAACAATTTTATATCTTGAGGTGTTGGAGTAATAATTCAACTGTATGAAAGAATTAGTATTTTCATTAGATCGATGGATAGATTGATTCTTGTATAAAATAATAATAGCTATTATTTTTTTATAGTATTTTAGTGTTGTTATTCATAATTATAATAACAATTCAACAATTTCATATATTTCATTTGTATATTTTTATTTTTGTATTTTACTGAAAATATTTCAGTTATCATATCATTTTATAATTTTACAAAGTGATTATCAAGTGGATTGAGACACAAATTGGAATATATGTATATATTATTAAAAAAATAATAGTTGTGTAAATAATTTCATATAAATAAAATTAAATAAGTATATTATAATTATGAAAAAATATTTTAAACGAAAATATTTTCATGCATAGAAAAAAACATGGATTTTAGTTGAATTTATTTTCACTAATTACAAATATTTTGGAATTTTAACAAAAAGGCTCTGACGATGACGACATCGTCATCAAAATATGTATTAGCCAACATTGTTACAAACAATAAGTAATTCATAACCATTGCGATGTTAGGGATAAAAATTCATTTGTGTTAAATTAAAAAAATATATTTCTTGTCCTACGATCAGAGTTTTATTTTTATTACTAGTATCATTATTTCATTACTATTAACATAAGTTATTCATTTTTTGTGTTATACCTTGAATTGTTAAAAACTGACAAACATTTTTGCTTTTTTTTAAAAAAAATATAAATTCATATATATCGTAAAATATAATTATGAATATATTTATATTCTATTTAAAAAATAAAACTATTTTAGTTATATAATGATATGTATAAAAAAATATTATAAGAGGCACAAATAAGACTGAAATGTCTAGATATATATATTAACTTACTACCAATTAGTATTTTTTATTATCATTCAGTCTCATTTGAGTCACCTATTTAAATAAAAAAATAACAGAACGTTATTGATCAATAAATATTGTTATAACTAAATTCCAAAGATTGTTTTTTATAAACATATTATTATTTATATAAATAAATAATATCTTATTATGAATAAATGTTAAGTAATATGTATTTAAAAATAAATAAAAATTTAAAAATAAACGTACTTAAAAAATATTTATAAATGTAGTTATATATTTATTTTCAAAATGTGACGAATAAATGTTCATACAAATGAATTTATCATCGTCTAAGTTTTGTGTTATAAATTCTAATAAATTTCTGAAAATCTCAGAGATTTTATAACACAAGGCTTTGACGATGATGACATCGCTATCGAAATACGCATTAGTTTATTGTTGTTATAAACAAATAAAGCGAACGATAAGTAATGATCAAACATTTTTTAATATATTGTAGTGTTAGTAGTATTAATTCATTCGTATAATAGTTTAACAAATTATTAATTATTTAAAAAAAGTGACTTATTAAATTTTATTAAGAAGTGTATTTTAGATAATTTTATAAATTAAAATATTATTATACGAATTAATTTAAGTACTGTTTATAAATTATATACATATATATATATATATATATATATATATATATATATATATATATATATATATATATAAGAGATAGATAGATAAAAAGAAAGTAATGATATAATGCTTGAATCCGCAAACGCATGGTGATACTTAGTCACGCGAAGAACGTAAAGGTGTTCATAAGCAAGACATGTTAAGTAAATTGTATAGACTAGTAAAATATATGTTTGTGTTTTTGTAAGACTGACTTGTTATACTGTTTTATTAATGAGTTAGATGCACGACATTTTTTCCAATTATTTTTATGGTAGTTATGTATATATATATATATATATATATATATATATATATATATATATATAATATTCAAGTAGTAAGCGAAGTTATTAGTCAATGTAATAAATATTAAATATCACTTTGTCTTGAATTTATAGATTATAAAAAAAACTTAGACTCAGTCAATATGGCAGCGATATTACATTCATTGAAGAATCAAGGAATTGACGAAGTATATAATGAGATTTTAAGAAATTATTACAGAAATGCTGCATTATTCATATAACTAAACAAAGAAAGAAAGAAGTTTAAAATTACATAAGAATAAAATAGGGCAATGGAAAATATATAATAGGGTACATGGAAATTATCAAAATTGTTTATAGTGGCATTATTTAAAGTACTAAAATGGGAATCTGAAGGAAAAAAGTAAATAGAGAGATGCTTAATCATTTGAGATTTGTTGCCAATATTGTTATTTTCTTATCAAGCCAAGATGATTTTGAACAAATAATAAAAACATTAGATAAAATAAGTGAAAAAATTGGTCTCATTATGAATTTCAGCAAAACACAAGTAATATTCATGAATTTTCAGATCAAAAAAGAGTTTGACTAAATGGAATGGGAATAGAAAAAGTTGAAAATTGTGTATACTTGGAACAATTCATTAATATTAAAACAACATTTATAGATTAAGTACACAGAGGACTAAAAATGGAATAATACCAATTAAAAAAAATCTTATATTATGAAGTCTAATATTCTTCCATGTAAAAGTTTTATATCAGTCTATTCTATATGTTCTTACTTACAGTAATGAAACATGAGTTTGAAATGCTAAAATAATTCCGTTTCACCAGATAACACAAAAATGAATGAAAAAATACAGAAAACAGAAAGAGAACCGAGTGGATAAAAAAAAATTAGAGACTTAATGAGGAATTTAAAATGGAAATGGGTTATTTATACAGAAAAAAAATTAGTGATTGGAAACCTTGATATATAAAAAAGTGTAGAAAGAGACCAGTGAACAGATAAGAATGAGATAAGAAAATTTGTCGGAATAAATTGGAAGAGATTGGCATTATGTTGGTCGAAGTGGAAAATGTTGGAAAAGACCTTTATTCACCAGTAAATAGAGATTTTTATTTAGGTTAGATAGAATTTTCAATAAGGATTCAATTGAAAGTTCTATCATGCTTAAGAAAACAATTATTTATGTGTACACGTGGGTTTATATTTTATTAATAAAATATGAAGGAATAAACAATTACAAATATTCAATTTTGCATTTAAAACAGTGGGTAAATGTTCAATAATAGACGATTTACTTACATTTCGCAAAAAGTCACTTATTTTCAACTTTTTGTACAAATTTTTAAATAATAAATATACACTTTTAAATAATTAAATTGTATTTTTTAATTTTGTGAAAGTTTAATTAACTTTAAAGACTGTATATATATATATATATATATATATATATATATATATATATAATGTATGTGTATATGAGTATAAGGGTAAAAGATGTAGAATGTAGGTGTTGTATAGTAGACAGGGTATGTGGGTGTGTATGTATACGTATATAAATGAGTGTAGATGTTTATAAATGGCCATTAAATGCGCCCTATATACGTCAAGGTGTACAAGACAGGTGAAGAATGACTCGTAGTATAATTATGGCATTTGTGATGTTACTAAGACTTAAAAGTTAATAGGATAATGTGTAATTTGTACAGACTACATAGTTAATAAATTGATTAATAAGAATGGGGATTTACAAAGAATACACATATAGATGACTGTACATATTTGGATTAAAAAAGTACATTCACACGCACATAGCTTACAATATGGAAATTAAAGTAACTACAATGTTTGCGATAATAGTGCAGATTTGTATGCAAATTAAACGTTAATTTTTCTTTCACATTTTAACAAAACATGTAAATAATTTAAAACAGATAATTTATTTAAGATAAGACTTCCATTTCTCTATATAAATATATTAGATAATATTATATAAATATTTTGAAATCAATTTTGTGTATTTCGTTTGATAATCTAGTAAAAAATATTGAAACTATTTATTTCTATAATTCGTTGCATATATCAAAAAAATATAGGGTCATCCAAATGTGACGCCTAGATTTGTGTTTTATTAAAAAGAAACATGTATATAGGGTGTTGTATAGAGAAACATTTGTATAGTTTTTTCTATTTATTTTTAATAAAACACAAATATAGACGTCACATTTGGATGATTCAAATAACAAATAACAATGTAATAAAGTGATATTTGTTAAAAAATATTTTATTGTATAAAGCCACAATTGTTCTAATATTGTTTTATTTCTTACATATATTTTCTTCAAAACATCGTTTATATATGTATGTATATATATATATATATATATATATATAATGTTTTTTAAGCGTGATAGAAATTTACATTAAAATCAATGTAAATTTCTATTACTTAAAAACACCTATATATATATATATATATATATATATATATATATATATATATATATTTATAAACACTATTTTTTTATTCACTACAAAATGAAAATCGTTCTTAAAATTGACTTCGAGTGATCTAATACATTTCATCATTTGGGAAAAATTGGGATTATAACTCACAGCGCTGATTCCAATTTAGCAAACAATTCCTTACTTTGATAAGGAATTTTATAAATATTATTTATATAGTTAGATGTACCAATATTCAAAGAATATCTCATCATTACCTTTTCTTAGAATCTCATTTACATTTTCTCGTCTCTCTCTCTCTCTCTCTCTCTCTCTCTCTCTATATATATATATATATCCGACTAGGTAGCATAGTGGCTTACATCACCATTTGTCATGTAGGTGATTGCGTTCCATTTCCAGTTGGAAAGTTCCTTATTTTCGAGGGTTGAGTATGAGGTTGATAATCACTCATCTTATAAAAAACAATTGTCGAAAAAATTTGATAAGAATGGCTTTATTGAGCTGCATTGGCAGAGAGACCTTGGCTCTAAAAAGGAGTTGTAGTATCAGAAAGAAGAAGAAAAAAGAAGAATATATATAGAGTTTTTCAATACGAATATCATAACTTTTTAGCTGGTGGTAGCTGAGTTTGACTTTCTTAAGGTCATTTTGACATTTGAACTCAGTATAATTTGGCAAATTATTATGGAAAGTTTAACACTTTAATAACGCTTAGAAATTGTAAAAACTTCAATAGACTTATTGAAACAAAAGTTTATTGAGTCCATTATTTTACGAAATGGACCCATCAAATGACTACCAAGATCATGTGATCCAACTCCATTGGATTATTTTCTGTCGAGTTATATGAAATCATTGGTTTATGCTGATAAATCACAAACAACAGAAACATTAGAAATAAATATTGAACATGTAATTCATGAAATTCGACCACTGTTTGTGAAAGAATGAATAAAATTGGACTAAACGAATGAATATTGTTAATTGAAGCCATGGTAGTGATATGAGAGAAATTGTGTTCCATTATTAATGCTATAGAATATGCCTAAAATTAAAATAATAAATAACTAATTAATTAAATACTTTTTGTTTTACTCTATTTAAATTTCTGAAGTGCTTATTAGAAATCTTTCTCTCTCTCTATGTATGTATATATATATATATATATATATATATGTATATTAAAATTTTATATATATATATATATATATATATGAGCTAAAAATAGTTAATTCAGCTATATATTATTTTTTTATTTCAAAAAGCCTTTTATTTTATTTTAGCTGATTTCATTTCATGTATCAGCATGATAAGAGAAGAAATTTAATGAACATTAAAAAAATTATTGCTTTTATAAAATCAATTAATTATATCTGTTAATGCCTAAGTGTCCAAATTACACATTTTTTTAAAATTATTTCAAAAACTTGCAAGTGCTTAATATACGAAATCACTGCATATTTATTAAAAGTGAAAATAAATATATCTCTAACTCAGAAAATTCGAGTTACGAAAACTTTCTTAAGGCATTTAAAATATTTTTTTTAGATTTTTTATATAGGTATAAATGTAATTCTTTGTTCGTAATAACCATCGTCGTAATTTGTAAATTTATATAAATTTTTAGTAATTGAAATTCTTTATATTTTTAATGTTCTTTGAAGTTTCAAAGCGTATATTTCAAATTAAAAGATTTTTTTTATTTTATATATATATATATATATATATATATATATATATATATATATATATATATATATACGGATCTGAAAATAAGAAATGTTGATCTTATATAGTCGTCGAAGACATCTATTCATAAATGATGGCCATTGAAACTTCAATTAGTTATTGATATTAATTAGGACTGCGAAGGAAGCGGCCAATGGTAATTACATGGCCGTTAATTAATAACTAATCCAATTAGCGAGGGCGGCGCTGTGGTCAGACAGTTGCTTCCCTCACGAACGTCGAGCGGTTATATCGCAACGACGTACGCATGCATACTACACTGCATATATCTCTTACGAATTTGTAACGGCGTAACGAAGTTAAATCACGACCGTCTATGTGTACATATTTGAACATTATATTTAATTTAGCCTATATTAATACAACACTCTCACTGTTCTTAATTGATATCAATTATATTCTATTGTGTTGTTATATTTTCGTTTATATTTAAATACAAGTTCATCAACGGAATTAAACGGATCGTTTAATCGGCAATGTGTTTTATGTCGCCGTTTAACGAACCTACATAGATTTATTTATTGAATTTGAATAATGGAAGATTTACAGTGATTTGTCTGAATTTATATATATATATATATATATATATATATATATATATATATATATATGTTCTATATACGTTATAGAAGTAGGTTAACTGTTTAAATTTATCAAAATAAAATTATGTAAAAAATATTTTTATGAATTTGTCATTATATTATAATAGTACATCTTTTTTTTCTTACAACTGAAAATTAATTTAATTATACATTTTAAAATAAAAAACATGTTTTTTATATCTTTAGTAATATATTACTAAAAGAATATCTCAAAATACAAAAAAAATATTATTTAATAAACGTTACATAAAATTAATTACGTACTAAAAACCGTAATAATACTATTTTTTATCTAAATTTTTAAAATTGCCCATTTACCTTTAATAATTTATTTGAAAAAGTTAACAATTAATACATATGGATTGTTTTTTTAAAAGTGATAGAACTTTAAATTGAATCTCTATCAAAAGTTGTATCAAAACTAAAAAAACACTGTTTATCATACCTTTATATATACATACACACACACACACACACACATGCAAATATAAATAATGTTTTTTAGGTTAGATAGAACTTAGATTCAATTTAAAGTTCTATCGCGTTTAAAAAATACTCTATACATAACATACATATATTTATATATATATATATATATATATATATATATATATATATATATATATATATATATATATATATATATAAATATATATATATATATATATATATATATATATATATATATATATATATATATATATAAAATTTTAGTATAACAAATTAAAATACACAAGATAACTTAAAGTAAAGAAGGTATATTTTATATATAACCCGGAATTAATTTTATAAAAATATAGATCAATTTAATTCATATACAAAAAATAACAATTTCAAAAATAAAATTGACAAAAACTTTTTGGAATAGTCCTAATATTTAATCTGAAAAAATGTAATTTTTTCAGATTGTATTCTTTATTTACTTAAAAATTCAACTATTGCACATTTAAAAATATATTAAAAAAAAACAGTTCGTATTTTTTCTAAAAATATATTTAAAAAGTAAATTATTTCTAGAAAAAGGGTTCTTTTTTTAATAAAAAAAATATATAATTTGATGTACAAAGCATAAGAAATACAATTTACTAATTATGAAAACATTGAATGTATAAATATATTAATTTTAATTATATTAAAATATAGTTTGAAAACTTAGCAAATTTACAAGGAATAATTACGAATGTAAATATTCATTACTTAGTTATTATTATTATTATTTTTAAATTAAAATGGCATAAACATTATCCGATATGTATAATTAAAAACACAAATATTTTCATGAAATACATATATATATATATATATATATATATATATATATATGCAGGAGATTAAAAAAAATATTTTCAGACTATTAATTAGCAGCATGTAATATAAAATTCATATTTCCAATATTTTTTAAAGAGTAATTTTTATTCAAAATATACATTTTATACCAATTTAATACAGTTTTTATTATGTAACTCAAGAATTAATGTCTTCTATTTTAAAATTGTAAGTTTGATATTTTATTATAAAATTGGCCATAAAAATTGGTTAAAAATTAAATGTTTAAGATGATGTACTATTTTAGGATAATAATAAATTGAACAATAAAAATCAATGTTTCGTTTTTAGCTTTTAGAAAAACGTGTGTAAGAATATATATATATATATATATATATATATATATTTATATATATATATATATATATATATATGTATATATGTGCATACACATAAATATGTGTGTGTATGCGATCAAACATGAAGGGAAGTCGACAATATATCAGGTTATAGAGTACGTCAGGACGGAGATACGGAAAAGGGTGGTTGAAACGGAGGTGAAAGGCGTACGTCGTGAAATGGCCATCAGGTTGACCGGAAATGAGCATTAACGTATACTGACCGTTTGCGTCGTGACACGCCGCGACCGGAGCTAAAGCTAAAACATTTTCCCTGCTGTCTATGAACATGTATGTACGCTAAATGCACATATAGATTCATTTAAAGGATACACATAGATACTTATCTACTCACACATAAACATTTATATATATATATATATATATATATATATATATATATATATATATATATTACATACATTTACACATTTATAATCTTATTTAAATGAATAACACATACATCTGATAAAAATTTTAATTATGGATAAGATAAGATTTTTAAATTATGTGTGCATATAAATTTATATATATATATATATATAATTATATATATCATATAGATAGAAAAGAAAACTACTGATGGAGAATGAAATTTTTAATTGTGAACTTAGGGGATATTAAAATGACCAAAAAGACACTCATGGATAGATGAGACAGAGACATAATAAAATTTATCAGGAGAGTGTGGAAGGTAAGGGAATTAGTTTGGTTGAAATAGAAAGTATTAAGAAAGACCTTTATCTAGGAATGAATAGAAAAAGACTGATGATGATAGCTAATCAAACTATAACAGTTTATTTTTGAAAATAAAAAATATTTTGTAAAATAATGTATAATTACTTATATATATATATATATATATATATATATATATATATATATATGTATATGTTAATTCATTATTATTTATTTATAGAGGAAGCGAACCGAAAAATAAAAATATGATGGTGTCAACTTGTATGAAATTCGAATATTATGAAATTTAATATTTCTCTAACTCTAAAAAGAAATGTGTTTGATTAATGGATCTTATATATTCTTATTTACAGCAGTGAAGTATCGGTTTTGATTGTCAAAACAATTCATTGGTCTCAGATAACAAAAAGAATTATGGAAATATGTATGTTTGGAAATAATACGAAGAGATAGGACGAGAAATGAAAGGATCAGAAAGACAAAATGAAGAGTTTGAAATAGAAATGGGACAGCCATTTAATGAAAAGAGAAGCCCATTTATGGAAAAGAACAAATATTGTTTAGAAATCTAGAAATATATAAATGTACAGGAAGAGATCCATGGATAGATGGGACTGAGATATAAAAAAATTCGTCGAAATGTTTTCAAGAGAAATGCATTGAATTTCAGAAAATACCTTTAACCAGCAATGTATAGAAAGAAGTTGGATAGTAATGATGATTTATCAATATATATATATATATATACCTATTAATAATTAAGATCAAAATATACTCTCAAATCTCTTTTTATGTAATAGATACGTTTGACAATAATCGACATAAAAAAATGATAATTTTTTTCTATTACGTAATACTATACTTCAAAAAAATTTTATTTGTTACACTGCAGTATTTTAAAAAATCATATAAAAAATGAATTAAGAGTAGTATCAGTTTTTGATAAATTATTCAAGCAGAGATATATAAAAAGATCTAAAACCTATCAAGATAGTTTAATGTAAAGTGAGACATATATTATAGGATTGCATTTACATAAATAAATGGTCAATATCGCTAACTACTAACCCAAAACAAGTACAGGGATATTTGTTAATATAAGATACAAATACAATTTAGAGAGTTAATGAGATATCAATTTTTGTGTGAATTTGTAAAATTATATTTAATTTTATATCAATTATAAAATACATATGTTTTATAAAATCCATCTTTTTTTAAAAAAACTGCATTTTTTATGAATAAAATACAGTATTTTAAATAAAGTTAAAATTTAAAAAAAGACAATGGGAAATTAATTTTTCAATACATAATAGAAAAACTTTATATATATATATATATATATATATATATATATATAAATATAAATATTTAATGAATTTTTAACACGAACAGATAACAATTGAATAATCTTGGGAAAACATTAAGAAAAGCTAATGACAAGAAATTTTCATCCAGTAATGGGCTAATAGATTTTTTATGATGGTGATGATGATACTTTAATAAATTAATTATATGTATATGTAATTAAGACGTAAAATCTGTATTATATTATGTAAAGAAGTACTTACAATAAAAATAAAATGAGAAAATACGTACTTAATCATGTATAAACGTAATGATAAAATGATGATAATGACAAAAATGTAACTGTCAATATTTGATTTTATTCCCTAACCAATATTATATATATATATATATATATATATATATATATATATATATATATATATATATATATATATATATATATATATATATATATATATATATATATATATATATATATATATACACATACGTACATAATAGACGATACTGATTAAGTATTGAAAAATACGCCAATGAAAGAGCGAGATCTCGAATAGCGACATGAAAAATCCTGCCGATAAATTTAATAACATATCTCGCTTCACCAACGACACAACGTCGTCGCGTTTAACGATCCGCCGCAATTACACTGGATTTATCGCTCGCTACTTAATTAAAAATAACTTAATTATAATCTTGACTTCTAATTAGTGCCATTTTTTATACTCTGCACTTTGTGCTCGTTTACGAAAAACACACCCTTGTGATCTGCGGCGTTTTGAATGTGAACAATTTCTGTAGTCGGTAAAAATAAGTTCTATAGTTAAATATGAAAAAAGAATGAAAATTGAATTCTTTATGGAAAAAAGTAGTTGTTAGCATTTGAAAACATGGTTTTCATATAATTAATAGAAATAGGGTATCAATGTTATCATGATAAATATAGTAGATAATATGAAAAATAATATTCAATACATTTTAACGATATTTTTATAATAAAAAGTTATAGAATTATAATTTTCAATCGATATTTAAAATAATGTCTTTTCATATAAAAATTAATAAAATATTTGAAATAAGAACTTTGAGTACAATAATTTTACAGAAAAATATTTGATAAATAAGGAAAGAGTAAGTAATTTTACTACAATATTTCCTATTTTTATATGCAGTAAATATTTTATATTTTTTTTCTTAATATAGGATAGAGTTCAAAAGATAAAAGAAGATTAAAAAGAGATCTCATTAAAGATAAAAAAAAGAAATTGTAAAATACACCTGGGTCTGTTTTTATGCGGTATATACGTTGCGCAGAAAATCGTATTAAAAAAAATCGCACAAAAAAGACTTAACTTACATTGAAAAATTAGAGATACGTTTCGTAATTTTCGAAAACCGCATAAAACCAAAGCTACAAAGTGAAATTACTCTAAAATTCGCATAAAAAAATTAGGAAATAAAGAATGCTTAAAAAAAATTTCAAATATCTGCAGAAAATTAATACAAAACAAAGCTTTTTTAAACAATTATTTAATTTTATTGAAAGCAATATGTACATATGTGTAATTTATTTTAGAATTTTTCATACATATTTTAATCATCATCGCAATAATAGCTGCACTGTTTAGAATAAAAAAAAGAAAATAAAAAAGAAACTAAATAGCTGCACTGTTTTTAAGACATGTAGGCCAAGCCTTTTTTCAACAGGCATTTAAAGTGTGTGGTTTTCTTTGAGTAATAGCAAAAACAACATGATTTATAAAGTCAAAGATAGACATTTTTTCCAAGCGTCAGTTACTGTTATTGACTCATTTTCTAGTTTATCCAATATAAATTAAAAAGTGCGTTTAACACAATATTGTTAAAAGTTGTAATTATACCTTCATCTAATAGTTGAATAATGCTTGTTGTATTGGGTGGAAAAAAACATCATGTTAACATTTGGATGTTTTAAACATAGATGACCTGGTGCGTTGTCAACAAAAAAATTGGCAGCTTCTTCATCTGCCCATGCAATCGCGAACGTAATCTTTACCTTATGCAGTGCTTCCTTTTTAAAAATCCGGTTAACGACCCTTTACTAGCCGAAAATTCCTTATCAGTTTGAGAAGCGAAAGCAAATGGCTCTGATTCCTTCATTTGTTCATAAAACTGAAGAGCTTTTCGTTGAATTAAATAACCGCTTAAAGAAATTTTTTAAAAAATCGTATAAAAAGATACTAAGAAGAAATATGAATTACATAATTTCAAAATCTCGTTAAAAAAATTCGTATAAAAAGATATTTAAAAAAAATATGAATCGATAAGTTCAAAATCGCATTAAAATAATCTGCACAAAAACAAACCCAGCTGTATAGAAAAAGTGAGCCTTAGAAGCAATTGGTGGCGGAATATGAAAGTGTCTCTGAAGATGCTTAAGAAAAATCATTTGCATTCGATAAAGTTTTTGCCCAACAATGGGCTAATATGAACTTTAATGATGATGAATATATAATATCATAGCGGTTTATATACCATATTATGAACAGTAATTTGTCAAATATTGGTAATATGGATAAATATTGTAATAAATAAGTAAAAATAGAACTAAAGGTTGGTATGATCAGTTGTAGTTGTTATATACATATACAAACATATATACGTACATACATACATATATATATATATATATATATATATATATATATATATATATACATAGCAAAATTGTGTACGGTTACTCTCATGAAATGGTGCATAATGAATACAAACAGTAAAGCTTTTGTCCGAATACAAAAATATAAAAAAACTATACACGTAACAACGAAACACATACATACATGTGTACATACGTACACTGGTTGTATAACCATATATACCTACGGCAGTCCATCAACAACCATAACATAACCTCAAAGAGACACGAGATGCACTTAGTGTTTAACGGAATGAATAAAAGCGAACACACACAAACATATTATAAATAATTTTTCATATGCTCGTAGATTCTCGTTCTGTATTACGGATATGACAACAACAACAAAAATCACGAAAATATTTGTTATTATTTTAAATATTAACGAGACGAGCTAATTAAGTTGTAAATAAAACGATCGTATTCTTTCAGTTTTGAGGTTATGTTATGTTTATGTTCGTTGGAGGTTTTGTTGTAATTCGCGTGTTTGATTTCGTTTGAACTCAGTTTTCAACTTTTTTTGTAATTAACATCTAATGAATCGGGTAATTTGGTTCTTTTACGAGTTATTCATCAAAAGTACCTGTGTGTATAAACATATATGTGTATACACATACACAAATATATATATATATACCCTATATATATATATATATATATATATATATATATATATATATATATATACCCTATATATATATATATATATATATATAAGGTCTGTCCTAAAAGAGATTTTAAACGTTATATAGACGGTATTAATAGCGATGTTTTTTCATTTTTTTTTTAATATTTCATATATAACTGTCTGAGTTTGATTGAAATTTTATACATATATCATTATTTATGACACTAGATGTAATAATATCTTTCTGGTATTTGCAGAAAAATCAGTATAGAATAAACAGCAAAATTAAAGAATATATTTAGGGAAACACTTCAAATGTTAAATAAAACTTATGGAGAAAAAGCTTTATCATGTATAATAGTTTTGTTTTGAAAAAAATATTGAAATTGATTAACCTCTAAATATTTCAATTGAAGAAAATTTCTTTTGAAGTTGTTTCTTCAAAGTTGGTAATTAAGCCCTCGCGTCTTTAGTTAGACCTCAAATCCCTTTCATCAAGCTTTAACAATTATCTAGAGTAGAGTATGGATAAAAGATTTTTTTTATCCAGCACTTAGCATTACAGAAGAATATGCTCAGCAGTTTCAGTATTTTGCTGACATAACCGACTTAAGAGATTTTTATGAAATAGTGCCATTGTTTTGGGGTATTTTCTGAACTCTTCGTGTCCAAAGATGGAATTTAGAATTTTCCTGAGATTTTATTTATGAAACGTTATTAAGACGTTAGATTGTATAATAGTTTAAATGGTATATAAGGTTTAAAAAAGGTAAAGAATTATTCAAGCAATTAAAAGGAAAAAATTAGTGAATTAATTGAAAATTATCGTTGCATATCTGTTAGAATAATAAAGAATAACACTGATATTAGTAAATATTATTTTTTAAAAAACTTAAAAAAACAACAAATTCTTTGTACAATTTATTTTGCACAGATCCATTATGTAACGTAATTTTTAAGTATAAAAAGGTATTGAATTGTTTAATTATACACCTTATTTGTTTGATTTATTTTTCTTATAATTATTCCAGAAGTTTAATATGAAATTCAAAAGAAAGTAATTAATAACATTTCAGAAATTCGAAAGGGGTTGACTAATGTCATTGCAACCATTCGAAAAGAAAAAAAACCAGACATGTTTTTTAAAAAAATGTATTATATATTGTTTCATTGTTATGAGGAATGTATGTATCCAAAAGAAATATATTTTAAATAATCAAAAATAAATATCAAATCAAAAATTATATCGTACAATACATAATTTCTACCATAAACTATTTTAAGTAATAAAATAAATAAAAACGTATTTTATTAAAAGGTTTATAAATTTTTTTCTTTCATACAGAAAATTACAGTATGTTAGTAATAAAAAAAGACAAATAACGTTTTTTTCAAAAAATCATTAAATATAAAATAAGAACGATAACAAAATTTTAATTCCAACTTTTACATCACAATTTTTTTTATAAAATTTGATGTTTTCGTCATTAGTTTTTGAAGTAAATATAAAAATATCAATGTAAAGTATTAAAATATTTAAATATACATTACAAGATGAAAACTCTTTATTATTTATAATTGAAGTAGAATAACCATTTGAAATGGGAAGAAATTGATAAGAAATATCATATGATGATAGGAGGCTTACAATAATTTACTGGAAAAATAGAAAATTTCGAACAGTCCGAAGAAGGATACTATAGATGTTTTCAAAAATTATATAGTAGTTGCAAAAATTGTATTTCTTCAAAAGTAATATATTGTGAATAATTAATAATAAAAAAATTAACATCAGTCAAAAATTTAAGTTCGAATACTTTTAAGATAGACAACAATATACATAATATATATGTATATATATATATATATATATATATATATATATATATATATTATAAAACACAAAATTTTAACTTTGTGAAAAATATAAAATATTTATTATAATATAACATTCGAAATAAATGTAAATGTTTGATATTAAAAATGTGAAAAAAAAATACTTCAAATAAATATTAATATATATATACAAAAATTTGAAAAATTTGTGACTGTTATAAAATTGTTTTTATCTCAAGGAAAAATACTACAAATAATTGAAATGAGAAAAATCACTTACCGGAAGTTGGAGAACCACTTGACCAGTTGAGCCGTGTTGTTTTTGTTGAACTTAATATCCGGGAAATACATTTTCAGCACAGCCGAACTTGGGTATCGTACCCAGAAGAACATCAGTTTAGCTTTCCTTAGGTGCATAGGCGTCAGCGTCGACGAGTGCAAGGCCGTTAAGGATAAATCGTGTTCATTGTTATGTACAAACATTTGATTATTGATATGATGCTATTAATAATTAATAAACATTTTATATACACATATACACAATTATATATATATATATATATATATATATATATATATATATATATATATATATATGTAAGAATATCAAAAATATGCTTTTATTCGATCTTAAAAAATAGTTGGATTCATATTTTTTTAAACAGTCATTCTTCTTGTATTCAACATATGGAATTTAAAAAGTAATTCTACCCCTTCAATAACAAATGTTATGTAAAATACATTTGAAAATTATATACGAATTGATAAAACATGTATCAAGTAAAAAATAATATACGATTATAAAAATATTTTTTATACCGAAAAAAAATGATTATTTTATTATTATTTATTTTGAAACTATGAGAAATACTAATTATTACTCCAACACTACAAGATGTTAAAAAATCTGTTCAATAATTATTTACTGTTTAATTACTATATTTATAAACAGATGCGCATTTCGACAGAAATACCACTATCGTCAGAGCGCTTTGTTGTAAGATTTAAATTGTAAAAACATATTTTATAAAAAAGCGTTTTAATGATGATAGCATTTCTATTGAAACGTATATTAGTTTATAATTAAAGAAAATAAACAATAAATAATTATTTAATTTATACTTAATATCTTGTGATATTTTATATGTTTATCAAAATAAATTTAGTTTAATTATTTCACGATAAGAATTATTCAATAAGTAATGTTTCCATTTCATTTAAAAGCAAAATTAGAAAAATATATTGATTTAAAAATCAAAGAGTTGTTACTATATAAAACGAATTAATTTAATAAACATGTTTATTAACTTATTACGATTTCCTTTATTTGCATTTTTTTCAGAATTATTTCAATCAAAAGCTAGTATATAATATGTAGTTAGAATATTAGTTTTCTATCAAAGAGAATATTAAAAGATAAATAAAACCTTTATAAGAATTACAAGACAATTGAAAATTTTATTGACAGTAGTCCCTGATTACAATAACAATAAAACGAAACTAATACAGTATTATGTAAAGAAAACTTTCGAGTTAACCAAATGATGTCAAGTTTAAATAAAGAACGGTGAAGATATCAATCGAACGAACTAAATTATACGTTTGATACGACGTGAAGACATCAACTACTGAATTATTTAAATGGCATGAATTCGTTTTGTTGTGACTTTGCGAATAGATGAATAGAGTTCGGTTCTGAGTCTATTAATTTTTTATGATTCTTGATTGAATATTTCTTTTACTTTATTTAAAAATGTCTTTATTTATATGTCTATATTTCTATCTAAGTTGAATTAAAATGTTATTGTCATTAACATTATAAAATATTTATATTACTTTATCATTTTAATATTTCTAAGAACAATCAACAATCAAGTTTTTGCATTAAATAATTTATTTGAAAATTCAAACATCAATTATATAATCAATCTACATATTATTCATTCTTTGATAAATTTTCATTATTCAATCTGTTAAGAAAGTACTATGTGCTTGCATTTATATTTATTAGAATAATTAAAATATATTTCTTAATGAGATGAAATAAAAATTGAAACAATTTATTTATAACCTTATAGATAATCAAATTGTTTATTTTAAACAAATATCTGTTCGAAAAATTATAATAATATTCATTTATAAGGTGGATTAATATCCGTGTTTTTTTTGCTGTTAATTTTTTATTTCTCCATTCTTAGAATTACAAACATTTATTGGATTAGTGTCGAGAAAATGTTTAGTATACATTAATTAATTTCTACTTTTTTAAAATAATTAAATATTTATATTAATTTATGTAAATGTCTATTTTAAATTAGATAATTAGTAAGAATGTAAATACTAAATTCATATCAACAAAGTAATAATTCTTTTATGTATGTTTTAAATGAAATTTGTATTTTTAATCTTCTGTTAATACATTTTTAATTTGTTTATTGACAAAATTGGTCAATTACTATAATTAAATTTAGAAATGTATAAAAAATTATTTAATAATATTTTATTTGTTTTTAAAATATTTTTATTGATATATGATATAATTACGATATAATATTTTTAGTAAAAATCAATAAATAAAAATTACAATTAATAAAATATTAATTAAAAATGAATTAAAACCATAACTAAAGTTTTATATGATGAAAAATTATTTTCTAGTTTAATAATACGCAATCATGATTCAACGATTTATTTATGAATCATTCTATAATTACTGTAATTTTTTAAAAAATATTTATTAAATTCGCTGAATTATTTTAAATAAAATTATGTTTTTTACATTTTATTAATAAATAAATCTTATTAATAATAAATTTGTAATAACATCTATTATTTTTTTAAAAAAATGTACAACAAATAACTATAGAAATTTATTGAAATAATTTAAGTTTGAATTTAAACTCTATGTTTAATTAAAGAAATTATCATATATATGTTTAGTAGGTATCGATTGGTAGCTTAATATTTATATAAGCTAAAGCACGTATTGTTTAATCTTTGATTTAATGAAATGTATTTAAACGATTAGTGTTTCATTAATGTCATTTAATTACCAATTCTCAACAATGTTATATTCTCAATGATACGATACCATTATTATATCATTAATTTGATATTTTCATTAAAGTTAAATGGTCATTGAAACGATTAGATTGTTCATGTACTTTGCATTAATAATGATGTTTAAATTGTTTAAATGTAGAGATTAAAAATGAATTTTATTTAAAGACAAATCTGATGTTATTATACCTATGAAAAAAATATTGAAATTATGTTTAAATTATTAAAAGTAAAATAAAAAATGTTATTACTTTTTGTAAATTATACATATTTTTACATTTTATTAAAAAAAACTTGTTTGTATTTATTTTTAATATAATTTATCTAAATGTATTGAATATTACAAATATAATGGAAGTAATACAATGAAAGAATAAAATAATTAAAAAAAATATTTATTTAAATTCAAAGAGATGGCTGTAATTAAGGATTCAAAATTATTTTAACATATTGAATACTTTTATAAACCATAATTTTTTTAAAAAAATAATTATGGTAAATATTATAAAAATATTAATAAGAATACAAAGGAAAACATAAATGAAATTATACATACATACATACATACATACATACATACGTATATATATATATATATATATATATATATATATATATATATATATATATATATACACGAATTCATGTATATAAACGGAATTTATAAATATTATTTATATTTGTTTACAATTTTATTGAATGTTGGTATAATTGTTATTATAGATATTAATATTGTTTATATTGAAATATTTTCCTGTATATGTATATATATGTATATATATATATATATATATATATATATATATATATGTATGTTTGTATGTATAAGCATATATGACTTTGTGTAGATTATTAATAAAGAATTACTTCTATTAACCACAATCTTAAATCCGGTTTTATAATAAAAAAGAAAATTATTGTTTTTAAATTATTTACGCACAACAATTTAAAATTATTCTCACCGCAATTTAACCGAAGAAATGATTACGTCTGCATAATTTCTAAACCAAGAATGAATTCCTTAGTGTTATCATTGACATGTGGTTTTAATTTTAAAGTAAAATATTTTAAAAACTTTCCTTAAAACACAATACACAAATATGTAATGTAGAATGTTAAATATTTTTGGCGCAATTTATTTATATGTGTACGAATTGTTTTTATGTATATTTTTATGTATAATGTTTATAAATGTATTATTTAAAATTTATGTGAATAAAAAAATACCAACAAATTTTTATTATAACAATGAATATTAAAACAATATACTATTAAGAAATAATATTAAATTATTGAAAAAATCTCTTTATATTTATAATAATTATTTAAGTTTTATTTTAATAATCATATTTCAAATTTATTTTATGTAAATAGATGTCATTTTTATTTGCTATTATTATATATTTTCATTAAAATAAAATTAATTTTAAATCATAAAAGATTTTTTAAAAAATATTTTTTTAAATAAATATAATTATTAAGTTTGAAATTTCCTAATTGAAATTTATATTAAATTAAAAATATATTAAATATTAATTAAATAAATACGTTATACAGAAATTTTTAATATTTTTTTCAGATATTTTTAAAAAATTTAATTTAATTTTGAATTAAAATCAAGTATTTAAAGCACATATTTTTAAATTATATTAACATTCTGAACAAAATTATATGCGGAGATAAATAACATTGTTTTTCAAAAATATGTAGAATATGGATATACGTGTATGTTTTTAATGGATTTTATATTTTTTATAGAAAAGATAAACAAAGCTGGCAAAAACATTTAACTGCATTTTAAATAAAATATACATGATGTTTCGTAATAAAATTAGTTTGCGGAAAAAGTATTTTTATGGCTATTTTTCAATGTGTATCAAAATGATATTTTATGGTTCTGAATATAAACAAAATTTAAAAATATATTTTTGTTTATATTTTATAACTTTTATTCCTCATAAAACGTTCAATGTATATGATATTGGTATTAAAGATTTAAAAAAAAACATTTATAGAAATTCAACTATTTGAAGACAATATTATTGACAAAATGTCTTATAATAAAATAAATAATACATTTGAGAATATAATGGATATAAATATATCTACTTCAACAAAGTAGTAAAACGTGATTTTTTCAAAAATAATTAAACTGTATTATTTTTGGTTGGATATTTTTCAAGTTTAAAAACAGATTTCAAATAATTAGGAGTGGATTTGATTACTTTTTATATAAAATGAAAATAATTTATTTAATTTTTTGAATATGTATTTAGGTACATTTTTATTGAAGATGAAACGAATATATTGAAATTTGTTTTCTGTTATAAATTATTATAAGATTAATTTCTGGCAATTAAAGAGATAACCCAGTTATGTTACGCATTGTATAACATTTTAATATTAGTCTTGATAGTACAAATTGTAAGAGCATTGTTTTAACGAAATATAAATATATTTTTTAATTATAATTCATTAATTGTGTTGATAAGATTTAATAAATTTTGTTTTAAACATTTAATATAATAAAAAAATTCAACACACTGATTCTTTTTAGCTTATGTGAAATGAAGTTTCCCGCCAAGAACTTATATGCTATTCACAATGCTATTCACCATGATATAAAAAAATATATATAGATAATTTGTCACAAGTTTTCTTTATTAAATTTATTGTTTTTTTTAAGAATTACTTATTATTTTTTTTGATATTAAAAAAATATAATTTACTAAAAAAATAAAAGAATAGTTTCAGAATTTTCGTAATGAATTTGTTTGTTCTTTCTTAGTAAACTTAAATTTTTAATTTAATTTAATTTTAATTTTAATCAACAATGTTTATGGTTATAATAATTTTCCTTAATTATTTGGTAATATACTTAAATTTTCTGTTTTTATGTATGTTGTATATACATATATATATATATATATATATATATATATATATATATATATATATATATATAATATATAAATATATATATATATATATAAATTATTATTTCTCTAATATACCTATCTCATAATTTATTTAGTAATTTGTATAAATTTGTTTGAAAATTATTTGTTATTTTTTTCGGTTTTGTAATTACTGGAATTATTTTATATTTTAATTACAAAATACCAGTTTCATTCGCATTTTTCCAAAAAAAAATTTTCTAATAGAAAAGAAAAAAATAAAAAATATTATTTCTGAAAGATTGATTTTACATTTTGTATAGATTTAATCTACTTTTTATTTAAACCGTAAAATAATTACGATTATAATAACGAAGCCACGTGTATATGTAATCATCGAATCTATCTGAAAGTTTACCCTTTTTCATGCATGAAAAATTATTACTTGGATACTTTTGTGTTCAAATAATGTATGATATTTTTAGCTAGCTTAATTAAATTTTCTTTGATTTGAAAAATGGATAGATGTTTTTTTATCAACTGTGAATTTTTTGAATACATCAACAATTTTTCTTTTAATTAGTTTTAATTATATATATATATATATATATATATATATAATATATATTTATCTATTATATTATATATATTAATATATTAATTAAAAATATATATATATATATATATATATATATATATATATATATAATTAAAACTAATATATATATAAATACATGTAAGTATAAAAAATATTAATGATTTTTTTAGTTTAACGTTTAAAACAAAATTATAAATTGTAAAATTATAAAATTAAATGCCTTTATTAATAAAAAAATAAAAATTAATGAGTTCGAATACAAATATTTGTTTTGAATATTATTATATTTATCTTTATAAAAACGTTAATTATAAAAATAATTAAAAATTGAGAACATTTTTATTTTATTTAAATTTATATTTTTCACAAAACAATGTAATTGGAATGTTTGTCAGTAAATTAATTAAAATTTCTGAATTATTATTTTTTTAGAAACACTAAAAAATGAATTTTCGTAATATATATTTGATGTCATAACAAATTCTATAAATATAATAAATTATGCAAAATATTTAATCATAAAATAAATTAATTTCTAAAAAAAATTATCGTAGTTATTGCTACTTTTAAAATCTATTAATAACTACGATAATAATTATAAAACCAAAAAAATTAAGTATGAATATTTATAATTATATCTTAATTATTCATTTTTTTTTAAAAAAAAACTAGAATAATAAATTTTCATTATAAATTTATATCCATTAAAGAATTATTTTAATAATATAATGTTTAATATCATAAAGCATTTTATAAATATAACAAAGTTCATAAAATATTTATTCATAAAAGAAGTTTTCTTTTTTTTGAAAATGTTAGTAAAATAATTACAAAAACTGAAAGAAGTTTGAATCAAAAAAATGAAAGGATCGTAAAATACATAACAAAATAATGAAATGTGAAAACATGAAATAAAATTACCAATGATGTTAATTTTCTAAAAAAAGTAAATTAATAAAATTTACTTATATTCGGCTATTGTTAATTATTTTGATTTTTACATGGATATATTTTAAATTGGAAAAAAGAATTGTTTTTGAATTTAATTTAAATATAGATAATTAGATAGGGGACTATAATACATGAGAAAAAAGTAAGTATTTTTAAAAGATAATAACAAAATAAATAATGAAATATGTAAAAATATTTTACACTATATATGAAAAAGAAAATAAGAGAACAAATATAAATAGATCGTTGAAAAATATCTGTTTCTGTTACATTTTTTAGAAATCATTATAGAGAATAATGACATGTTTAAATTATAAGTTAATATAAAACCGTACATGTACTAGTTATTTCACGTATTTCTGAGTATATTTTCGTAAAATGTGGTTTATATTGAATTTGATTTTAAAATGCGGATGTAATGATTACTAGTTGATTGGGAATAACTGTTTCCCACATAAATTCTATTAATATGTATTTTTAAAATATTTTATAGAATTTAACAATAATTTGAAATTCATAGTTTTATTTAAAAAAATATGAAATAAATGTACTATATTTATGTGTAGAAGAAACTATCGTAAACATCGTAAAATATATTTAGTTTTTATACATTTCTCGAATCAATTTTCAACAAGATTATTTATATCCACACGTTTCTATGATTTCACATGACTGTGGTTCACAATAAATAAATGTAGTATCAGATTTAATTGATAAGGTTTCAGTTCCTTTTATTTATTTAATCCGCAGGTTAAGTACACGAGGTCTTAGTTCGAGTTTGCGGGGCATCTTTTGAAGCCTTTTAAAATATTTATATTGTATGTTAGATAAATGAGATATGTGTGTGTAATACGTACATATATAAGTTTTAAATCGTCATGAATTGAATTATAGATTAAAAGCACATTTTTGATAGACTTACCTAAGTTTTCAGACATTCGTTCATTCTGTAATATAATTAATTAATTATGTTTATTTTTTTTGATATAGTGCCAGTGAGTGCCTTGTAGTAATAATTTTCATAAAAAAAATAATTAAGATGGTTAAAATAGACAAATAAGATAATATATAAGTTCTATTAATATATATGTATTTTATAAATATTTTACTTTTAATTTCTAAATAAAAAATGTAAATTGAGATAGTTTTTCTATTTTATTTAATATGTCATTTTTTTTGACAATTTTGATTTATCGACACAAAATAAAATCTAAATGTAGGCACTCGCTGTAAATGTTACATACAGTTGGTAAAAATGTATTGAAAAGGATATTGTAGGTTGAATTCCATCGTAGCCGATGTCGGCCGAATTGCAGTCACTGTTGCGGTCGCCCGACTCGCACTTGGGCGCCATCATGTGGCCGTAATCCGGGGAGGCGCCATGTTGAGCAGCGGCTAGAAGTGCCGGATGCAGCAACGTTGGCGGATGAGGGAGCGGGGGCGAATCGCGCTCCAACTTGCCCAGGCCGGGTGGCGAAGCGCCCGCCGGTCCGGCCACCAGGTGGTGGTGGCCCCCGGGGCCCGTGAAAAAAGGACTGTACGGCGAGAATACCTGCGACTCGTGCAGACCTGGATTCGGTATCGCGACGCTCGTCGGAAGCGACACGGGTAACATCGGTGGTGGCGGCGGGTGATAAGGTCTTGGCGACGGACAATCCCCTGGACGCGGTCCATCGGATCCAGGTGGTGAACCTATGTTTAATGGTCCACCCCCGTTACCGTCCTGTGCTAGAATTCGACTCACTGTCCTAGGTGTGATTCGCGTATCCGTCACCTTGTGGCGTTTTTTCTTAGGCGTCACAACCAAACTTAACGCTTCGTTTTGTTCGGGATTTTCCCGTTCTTGTTGTTGTTGCATACAAAAGGGATTGTGTTGTGGTCCGAGACCGTACAAAGCGGCCATGCCTGGTGGTGGTGCTTTCGAACTAGGGAACATAGTGCTGGAGGCGGAACCGCGATGTTCTCCGCTGCCGTTCTGTTGTGCTGCAGCGGCCGCAGCCGCCGCGGCCATGTGTTGTAGCTGCATTGAAGACATTTGTTGTGAAAAAGATGATACCCCGTTCATACGAGGTTGAGGTGGTTGCGGTGGTCCCGATACGTTCATCGGAGGTGGTCCTCCTTGTTGCGAAACTGGCGGTCCTTGTTGCGTCATTTGTTGCACGCTACCCGGCGGTGGTGGTTGTTGCTGTTGTTGATTTGGCAGTGGTGGCCCTTGACTAACTACTTTTGTCCTAGGCGATTTTCGATCTAAAAGTTGCGTTGCAAGCATTAAATCTTTATTAAGTTGTTCGGCTGCCGCAGCTTCGTTTTGTTTACCCATGAATCGACGTTGGTGGACGAAACGCGTCACTATCGAGTCGATCAAGTTGCTTAACGATGCCGTAATTTCTGATTTCAAGACGTCGGCTAAGCCTTCGAGTTCACTTCCCGTGATTGTCGGTTGTCGCAACATTTGTAATCTTTCCGCTAATTCTTTCGGTTGCGGTGGACTTTGCTGTCTATGTGGATGCGAATGTTGCATTTGTTGCGATGCATTTTCGTGTTGTACTCTACTTTGTTGAGCAGCTGCGGCAGCTTGTGCTGCTTGTTGTTGAGCTGCAGCAGCCGCTGCATGCTGCTGTTGCTGATGATGTTCTTGTACTTGTTGATGATGATGTCTTTCTGCTGCTTCTTTCGCTAATCTAGCTTCTTGTTCTAAAAATAATTTGTGACTAACGCCGAGATACATCGCTGCCGCATTGCTTAATGGTGTGCCTTCGTTTCCGTGTACTAAACCCGCCATTCCATTGAACGGGCCGGGATGTATCGCGTGCGGTGGAGGTGGCGGACCTCTTGCCGCTGACATCATTTTACTAACAGCTTGTGATAACATTTGCGGTCCTGGACCAGGCGTCGGTCCGTTCACTACAACTTCACTACGCGTCGGACTCGCCGGAGGCGTTTTTTCTTCAGATATATCTTGATCGATATCACTACTCACTTCATCAATGTCTTGATTCTCACTTTCTTGTTCCATTCGTGTGCACAACTGTACGTATTTCTGTTGCATTTCGGCTAATTGTTCTTGCATCGTTCTTAATTGATGTTTCAGCGCGTCTTTTTCAACACGTTTTTGACGTAACGGTTCTGGCTCGTCGTCGTCCTCTGAACAACCATCGAGCGTGGCTGTCAATGTATCTGCGTGCTGCTGTGGTTGATATAGTTTACGTTTCTTGCACCCGTTCACGGCGGCGGCGGGTGCAGGACTCGCTCGTTGCATTCCGGAAACTATGTGTTCCACTCGCGCACGTTTAGCGTCTTCAGGTCTCGCTGGAGACGCCGCGGGTTTTGGAGAAGGTAACGACGCGGTCTCAAGAGTCTCTTCGATCAATTCACCTTTAACGACACCAGCTTCGGCTAAACACTCGCGCATAGCAGCTGCTGCTTCGGCGTCCTCTTTTGTCTCGTTATTATTGTCGGCCGTTATTGTATTATTATTATCACTGGCACCGGCCGCGGCTCGCAATTCGTGTTCTAACGCGAGAAGGTCGTGTTTACGACCTTGCAATATATCACGGAGCATATGATGCGCGGTTAAATCGGTTGCAGACTGTGGCGGCTGCGGCGACAAGTTCTCGTCACGTCTGATCACACTGTCGTATTTCGCGGTAGTGTCTGTCACACCCGAATTGTCCACTGCGGTCATCATCGCGGTGTCATTCGTCGGAGAGTTTGTTGCGTCTGACGCTTGCTTGACTTGACGCCCGATCAGCTCGTTGAGCATCTTCGCCGGCGCAAAACCGGGCGCGAACAAGCCGAAGCGCTGCTGCGACTGCGAGAATATTGTATTGTATAGACCGCCGCCTAAGAATGATGGTCGCGAACTAAAATTCGGTATTGAGGAATACGAGTTACGCGGCTCACCGGCGTCCACACGCTGTCTGGTGCGTTTTGTCTTCTTGCTGAGTAGTTTATCTCCGTACAGGCCGAAACAGTCGCCAGTCTCCTCCTCTGATGACATCATAGGTATTGGTAACTGTGGTTGGCTGAGGGTCGATCCCCACCCTGCCTGATGCTGCCTTCTCCTTCAGGCTGCGGCAGCGGCGGTGACCATGGCGGGCTCTGTGAACATAGAAAAAGTGTACGCTAAATAAAGAGCGATGCTTGAATAAAAGAAAACGCAAGTTATGCTCGAGTGCGCTCGGCAAAGTCGAGCTCGTACGAATACTGGCGAGTCAGACGCGTGCCTGACGCACACCTGTCGGCAACGTGCTCAGTCAGCTGCCCTCGTGATCCAGAAATGTAAACAATATGGTACCCTATCAGAAGAGACCAGTCCGCCACTATAGCGATACGAAAATCAACCCCAAATTATTCCTTATATTAAAGCACACTGATCTCGATTTCATCGCGTATAGATATTAAACGATTTGAACTACTATATCGTAATTTGCAATATATAAACGTGCAATTTATAATTGCAATAATTTAATAATTACGTATTAATTATTATATCGAAGAAATAGAAGCCGTTTTTAAAATATATGTATAATAATTTAAGATATATAAATACAAACACAATATATATATATATATGTAAATATATAATATAAGATATATATATATATATATATATATATATATATATATATATATATATATATATATATATATATATATATATATATATATATATATATATATATATACATATACACAACTACAGAGTATCTGTGCGTTGGATGAATTACTAAGACATTAAATGATACGTAACATGAAGATTATAGAAATGACAAAAAACTAAAATTTTACGTTTTAATTCTAGTTGAAGGATATTCATGTTTACATTATGACTCAGTTAACAAGAAAAGAACGCTTTGTATTCATATTAATGTCAATTTATGTTCTTGGAAGTGGGTTATGTTAATTGATGTGAAAGACTTCTTGAAAATAAAATACTTGTATACATACATATTATGAGCTTGTATATATGTATATATATATATATATATATATATATATATATATATATATATATATACATATACACTTTTATGACCGTATGTACTCTTTCATACAAAATAAAAGTAATAATAATAAAGTACGGAACCAGAAAGACGCATTTTTGATAGACATATCAGGTTACCGTTTTTGGATTAAAGATATGTTTCCGAGTATTTGAGTTTTCATCGTTTATATATTTTACACAGATAATAAGAAATGATGATTTATATCTTTCCATTGAATCATACATTTTATCATATTAATTTATTTTATCTTATTTTGTATTGTATGTAAAGAAATATCATATAAGTTAAACCGTGTGTTTTTACAGTAAAAAAATTGTTACATTTGTTCATTTTAAGACCGTCTTTATCAAACGTTTTTTGAAGTGAAACTTCTTTAGCGGCGTTGGGGTAAAATTTTTACTTGACGCGGAAACAATTAACAGCGGAAATCTGAATGCTTCATTTTATCAACGGTTTATTTGAAAATTTTCCCTTGGTCACATCAAAACACAAACACCTACTTTCACTGCATACTGGTAAAATATCTTAACAGATAATACACCACATCGACTCATTATCTCATTTACTGTAAAATTTATTTATATATATATATATATATATATATATATATATATATATACTTTAGATCAATAAATTTTATTTGAATTTGAATTTGCATAGAATTCATTTGCATAGACAATAGAAACAGACGTAATAAAACCGCATGCGCGTCGGTTTAATATAGAGCAGCGACGCTAAGTAAGATCACTTGACAACCAATCTGTGAATTGTGTTTAAATAAGAGTGTTATTTAATGTAATAACATTGATATTTTTGGTAAGTATATTAATTTATATAATTTCATATTATAATAATAAGCTTAATAAGATTACAATACATCCACATAGTATTTAAAAATTTATCAAATCAATGTGAAATTGAGGTTATGTACATGTATACCAACACATAGATATAGTATTTTATAACATTATGTATATACATTTAATCTATTTATCAAATAAAAGAAATACTATTGAAAACATATGGTATTTAAAAATTATCGAAACTTATAACAGTTTTGAGGTTATCTGTTGTTTTATTTGTAACAAATTCTCACAATAATTATGAATTCTTTGTTCTCAGGTGTCATTTTGAAGATCTATTGAATTTTACGTGGTGTTATAAAATTATCAATTATCAATAAATAATATCTAAATAGATGCTATTTATTGCAGTTATATATTACTTGTGAGTATTTCCTTTAATTGTTTAATTTTTAATACATTGATCTAATTGTATATTATATATTATACAATAGTAATATAATAGTAATTAAAAAAAATGTTTTTTACACGCTTCAAAATGGTAATGTCTATTGCGCAAAAATTTTTCTTATCAAAAACCAATTGTATCGTTTATACCTACTCAGTCACTACCGGAGAAAGCAATGGAAATCGAAGAAATTCCAAACAAAAACGAATAAATTTTCATAATTCATAATTTTATAAAAGTTTTAATTTGAAAATGAATATTAATCATGTATATAGGGAGACATGTGTATAGTTTCTTTTGTTTATGTTAAAACACAAATCTAGACGTTACATTTGGATGACTCTATATATTAAACTGATATTAAGCAGATTGTAAATAATTTAACAATAGTGTCTAAAGAACACAATCAAGTTCAAAGTTTTTATTAAAGAAGTTCAAGTAATCAAACCTTAGTTCTCTAATATCAAACTGTTCAACAAAATAAAACAATGTCAACATTAGATACTAAGACAACTTTACACAAATGAGTGTGATCAAACAGTGTTTATTGACATATTCCTTCATTACTTCATATTTACTTGAAGACAGTAATTACAATTGGTTTTCTTAGAAGTTCTCTGATAATAAATCAGTCAAGTTCTATAAGTAGTTGTGAATTGTTTTTGAAATGAAACTTCTTTAGCGGGGTTGCGGTAACATTCTTACATACAACGGAAATTACGTACCGAATCTACACAGCGGAAATTTAGTATACATAGAGCGTATGGTAGAGGGGTAGTGAGCCCCATCACGCATCCGCGTCGGTTTAATAAATTGTAAAGTAATAACGTTGTATTTGCTACATTTTTTCACTGTTCTGTTAGTAATTATTATTTACAATTTGTCTGTGAATTGGGTTTAAATAAGAGTGTTATTCAGTGTAATAACATTGATATTTTTGGTAAGTATATTAATTTATATAATCTCATATTATAATATTAAGCTAAATAATCATACAAATAAGACTACATTACAGCCACGTGGTATTTCAAAAATTATCAAATCAACGTGAAATTAATGTTGTGGGCATGTATACCAATATATAGATATAGTATTTTTTAACATTATGTATATACATTTAATCTTTTTATCGAATAAAGAAATACTATTAAAAACACGTGGTAATTAAAAATTATCGAAACCTATACAGTTTGAAGTTATCTGTTGTTTTATTTGTAACAAGTTCTCACAATAATTTTATTTATAATTATGATCAAATTATTTTATACTTTTATCAAAAAATGTTATATTAAAATTATTATGAATTCTTTGTTCTCAGGTGTCATTTTGAAGATTTATTGGTTTTTACGTGGTGTTATAAAATTATCAATTATCAATAAATAATATCTCAATAGATGCTATTTATTGCAGTTATATATTATTTGTGAGTATTTCCTTTAATTATTTAATTTTTAATACATTGATCTAATTGTATATTATATATTATACAATAGTAATATAATAGTAATTAAAAAATGTTTTTTACAGGTTTTAAGGTGGTAAAGTCTATTGCGCAAAAAATTTACTTATCAAAAACCAATAGTATCGTTTATACCTACTCAGTCAACACCGGAGGAAGCAATTGAAATCTAAGAAATTCCAAACGAAAACGAATAAATTTTCATAATTCATAATTTTATAAAAGTTTTAATTTGAAAATAAATATTAATCTTACTTAACACATTGTATGCGGGCAACGTCTCGACGACGTCTTTCGTATACTATTACTAGAGAGCGAAAAACATCGTCGAGACGCGTTGTCCGCATACGTGGTGTTAATATGAAAGAATTGCAAAAATTTAATTTATTTAAAACATTGATCATTTTCTACTTAAATTTTTATCCCGTGTATTTACCGCTTCTCTCCCTACTACATTTCTTCATTTTGTTACTTGCTTTATCCCGAAGAATTTGTTCATCTACGAGTTTTAGGCATACGCTTGTCCGTGTAGCTTTTTATTACTTTACTGAAAAGAAGTTTCACTTCTGGCATGTGTATATAAGTACACATACCCTTTTTTTTAATTATTTAACATAAAAATTGACTACTATATACATATATTAAAACATGATCAGAAAATGAATGAAGTATTTAAATTTACATTTAGATATAATAAACATTTTTTTTAATAATATGGAAATATAACAAATTTAACACCAAAAATAAAAATAAAAATTACAATTTGAAATTGTTTTCATTATTTTATACTATTAGACAATCTTTAATATTTTCAAGTTTCATTAATTATAAAATCATTAAATTAATTTATCATTAACATCGATATTATTTAAAGATCTTTTTCCGAATGAAAAATAATATACATCTAATGTTTTATTCTTAATTTTATATTATTATTTTATTATAAATGCATTACAAATGTATACTCTCAATGCAACATGTTAATTTTTTACTTAAAAAAGTGGTAGAATATTTAAAAAAAAAGTTCAATTTAAAATTTTATGTAGATATTTATAATAAAATGTTTAAATATTGTACATAAAGATATAAACATACACACTCAATCTTATATATATATATATATATATATATATATATATATATATATATATAATGTAATTACTATTTCCAGTATAATTACTATTCAACTTGAATTTAATTTAAAAAAAAATATCAGACAATAATAATACAAAGAAATATATAAACAATTGTTTAAAAAATCACTGTCTTATTTGCAAATATTTATACGCTTTTTTTATAATTTTATAGTTTAATTATAAACAAGAACTATTTTTGTAATAAAATATGTTTTTCCAAATTGATAAAATTTAAATTATTTGCATAATTGACTACACTACATTTATTTTTAGCAAATTTAGAATAGTAGGAAAAAGGGATACTTTTATAGAAAAATATTTTATTACTATATTAGAAAAAAAAATTAAAGAATGCATCTACATATTTTTTTTATTTTGGTACAAATATTCAGTTTTGTTCAGTTGTTGTTGTCATTTCATTCTTTTTAATTATAGCAAAAAAAATACATATTTAAAATTATCGTTTTAAAAATATTTCGATAGTATTTTTTGAATATTTTTTACACAAATTTATATTTATTTTTTTAAGCTTAGTGTATTCTTTAAAAAAAACCTTTAAATAATAAACTGTTTATTTTTACAAAGAAGTTATTTTTACCAATATGATAACATTAATTACGTCATATGGTGATAAATCATAAGTCGTAATAATGATATGACATTATTACGTATATATTGACGTAGAATATAAATCATTTACTAACACTCATTAAATATATATATATATATATATATATATATATATATGTGTGTGTGTGTGTGTGTGTGTGTGTGTGTGTGTGTGTATGTGTATGTGTGTGTATTTATTTATACTATTGGATGAAGGTTTTTTCAAAAACTTTATATTTCGACCGAACTAATGCCTTTTCATTCAAATGATTTATATCTTTATATATACACACATTATAACATCAAAGGATCATTTATAGTTGAAATCAGTATTAGAATAAAAATAAAATTGTGCCAATTCGGGAGAAATTGTCATGTTATAAAGAATGATATTATTCTACGTTTTTTTTTAAAAAAAGTTTTTAATTAATGGATCTTATTTGATGTCACTTATAATAGTTAAATTTGAGTCTTAAATACCAGAATAATTCAGCAGTTTCAAAAAAAATAAACAAGCATAGAAAGATGTATGTAAACAATAGTTGGTAGAGACAGAAAGAAAATTGTGCGAATTAAAAAGAGAATAAAAGTTACACATATTATAGTAAAATAAAATTTTAAAATGGAAACGGCTGGTCATAGAGCAACAAGAAGAGATCATTGTTAGATAAGAGAAATTATTAGTTGTGAATCTATAGGCATAAATGGCCTAGGAAGAGACCTTTAAATAGACAGGAAAGACATATAAAAAGGACATATAGAAAGGAATTGAATTGGTCAAATTAAAAGATTTTGGAAGTGGTCTTCATCCAGCAGTAAATAGAAAGAGACTTTTGCTGCTGTTGATTATATGTATATAGTCGCGTCTCTTTTTATGCGGTAGATACACTTCACAGAAAACAGCATATAAAAAAATTGCACAAAAAAAATTTAACTACGTTAAAAATTTAGGCATAGATTAAAATAGCATAAAACCAAAGCAATGAATTAAAATTATCCTAAAATCGCATAAAACACTTTATAAAAATTCAAGAAAATAGGAATGCTTTACAAATTTATTCGAAAATTTCAAAGAAATTGATATGGAACTTCAAACTCTATTCATTTGGTTTTATTGAAAAGTAATAATTCTTTTTACATTATTTCATTAGAATTATTGTCGTTATCTGACAATGTTCAGCACCGTTTGCGAACTAGTACCAAGTCACTTTCATCACTAGAAGAGATATTCTCCGCATTAGATCTGCACGGTAAAGTCAAGAGCTTTTCACAAACAAAATTAGAATTAACTTCATTCTCGTTCTGTGTTGCTTTGTCCCTTTTGACAATGTAATCAGTAATTAAAGTTTGTGACGATGATTTTACTAATTTTTTATATAGTTCGCGATATTCATACATATATCCTCAGCTCACGTTGGAATTTGAAGGCTCGTTCAGAATTTGTGTCATTAACAAGAAAATGATTTTCCAATTTATTGTAAAGTTGAAGACTTTCTTGAATTATATTTGCAATGATTTTTCTTCCCCATCAATATCGCTTTCTGGATCTTAGACAATATCTAAAGTTATACCAATAATATCACTGTCACTTAAGGGGTTATACGCAGTTAGAAATTTCAAAAAATCGATTTTTTGCATTTTCGGAATACACATATATTTGAGTATATTCTCTGAAAATTTGAAGTAAATCAGATAAATATTTTCGGACATACACCTGAATTTGTAAGTAATTTTTAACTATGTGTAAACTACTTCCGAAACTTCAAACGCGTTTATCTCAAAACGGTGTTTTCATAGTCGGTGATCTCGATATCTCAGAAATGGCTGAACCGATCGGTCTCAAATTTTCACACAATCTTCTCAAATATATTCCTCAGGTATTGAACGAAGGAATAAGGTTTACAAAAACTATTACTATTTTTTAAAAACAATTTGGAGCGAAATTTTAGTAAAAAACGAAAAATTTTTTTCAAGTAGACGCCATTTTGTCAAAAATGAAAATTTTTATTATTCCTTCGTTTAATACCTGCTTTAATCTATCCTTTAAAAGAATTGACCATATTTTTTGATTTCAAATAATCCAAACCGCCGATATGGAGATCACCGCCAAGCGCCTTTTTTGGAGGTCGTTCGGGACATCGTCTGCAGGAGCGGTGCACTTCAATATTTTTTTATGATCGACATGTTATTTTATTCTTGAAAGTAGGATCTATTCAAATAACCATAATTTGTAATTGCAAAATAAATACTGTTTCTAAAAAAAATTCCTAAAAAAACGTCGTTTTTGCGCCTCGCAACTGCGTATAACCCCTTAAGACATTATCCACAAGCAATTCGTCGACCATCATCCAGGCTGAAAGTATTAAAACCTTCTTCACCAATTTCAAGTTTCAAAGTAATGATTTCATCTGATAATGTTGATGTTTGAATGGTTGCACTGTTTGCAACACATCTGAATTTGCATGAAATATGTACTGCATAACTTAGAAACCGTATAAAAAGAGATCCGACTTTATTTATCAAAAGACAATTATTTAATAGATTAATATAATTGTTTATAATTAATATTTTCTTATTTATTAGAACTATATAAATATTTATATATATATATACTTAATATACTTCAACAACCTGTTTAGTCATCGTGATTAGTATAGTAAAGTATCAGTGAATGGTAATATTCAATGAGGTTTTCCTCAGCAGTGGACTGATGTAGGCTGATATAATAATGGTACATATATATATATATATATATATATATATATATATATATATATATATATTTCATAATATATAGTTTTTACTCTCTTAATAAAGAGACTAACTGATTTTATAATAGTACAGTTTGAAAAACTTTCATATTTTTGTTTGAAATGCAATTATTTCTGGAATAATATGTAATTTTGATTATCATATAAATTGATTCGTTAAGAAATTCTTTTTACTCACTATTTTGTCCACATTACAATAACTAGAAACAAAAGCATAATGTACAGGACATGAGCTTCCGCTAACATAAAATCAAACTGCAGATGCTAGCGTTATTACTGCCGAAAGTTGCAGTTTGCAACGATCACCATGTATATTCCTATATAACGTCCGGTCGTCACGCCACGTTGATCTCTTTCAACATTCAGCGTCGATATTTCTCGTGTATATCTAATTTAGATATTTTTTATATACATCCACTACTACATATATATATATATATATATATATATATATATATATATATATATATATATATACGAACAACCTGTACTGATAATAAAAAGAGACAAGTCATGTATAAATAATACTATTTCGTTATTATGTCCGTGTTTATTATTCATGTGTCATATACACATACAATATGAAATGAAGTAATTTACATGTTATCCTTCTTTTTAAATTATATTGTATATTATATCGTCTTTTTTATTATACATATGTTTATAAAAAAATTATAGCAGATAATTTTTGTGAAGTTAATTTTTGTTCAAACATGAATTCGTATAATTTGAATAGCAGAACGAACTTTGACTTTATTGTGGCATATGGGTTATGTGTTTTATTTCTTTCCCATGAAATAAAGTCAGGTGCTACATACACACACATATATACATATATACATACATATATACATATATACATATATATATATATATATATATATATATATATATATAAATGTATATATATGCATGTGTGTGTATTATCAAATCATAATATAAAATACAGAATTTAATTAAATATCCTTATACCATAGATGAATATCGTTATAATGTATATATTTGTAAAATTATGCTCCTAAATTTCTTACATGAAATTAAATTTTTATTTATATGCAAAGAAAAACTTGTTGCCTATGTTATTAACTGTATATATTTTAATAACGTAACAATTAATAAAAATATTGCAAATTTAATTATCATTTAAATATATGTATCAAATAAAAATGTTTTATCTTATTACGATTTTTCAAAATTTGTATTAAAACGAAATTCAATTTTAATAATAAAATTAAATATAAAAATTATCTTAACTACATTCCAATTGTTATAGGTTAAAAAGTCAACATATTATATATTTTTTAAAAGAAATATAACATTGGATGGTTTCTATGTTATACATTCGGGGATTTCGTTTAATTTATTTTTTATATAACTTGCTACTTATTATATAAAATTGCTTTATATTTTTTTTTGTAAGTTAAAAACATATTTTTATCAGCATTGTTTAAAAATAACTTCTTTATTTTCTAAATTGTATTTTATAACATTTTCATACAAATAAATTAACATCCCTATACTATAAAATAAAAAAGTGTTTAATAATTACTTATTGTTCACTTTGTTTACCTATAAAAACAATAAACTAATGTGTATTTCGATGGCGAAGCTGACATCATCAGAGCACCTGTGTTATAAAATTCCTACGTGAAAGTAAATTCATTACAATTCCAAAATAAATATTTTAGTTGCTTTATATTTAACATTATTTAGTTATACCATCTAATTTACTTTAGTTATCAAAGTTGAGTTGTAAGTAAAAAAAAATTATTTGTTTTGTTATTGATTATATATTTATATTAACATTTGCTTTTGTCTGAATAAATTAAATTAAGAATCTGAATAAGAAATTTAAAAAAAAATGCAAATAGAGTGTAAGGATAGAAAATTTGAAAAATTAAAATATATAAATGTATTTGGCACATAATAGAATTTCTATAAAAATGTTCGTTTATCATTATCTTCAGTGTTATAGGTATTGTAGTATCTTAGTTTTTCTGATATTCCTAACTTGCTAGAATTTTTTTGTCAGGGTTCCAAGACGGTTTTTTTTACAAAATGAGTTTGTAATTCCCAAGTCTAACCCCAAACTTAAAAAAAAATTGACTAAGAATTGAATATAATTTCTGCATGACAGGTGATGATATATGTTACTATGTCATCGATTCGATTATAAAATTGTTCATTTGTGAATCAAAATATAAATCATTTATTGAATATGTACTAATTTAGTAACATAAAGATTCTAATTGTACTATAAATTAAAATTTAAGCAAAATGTCAAATTATAATATTTTTTTCAATTTATACTAAAAAAATAAGAATAATCATAAGAAGTAAAAATATGTACAAGATATAAATTATATTTATAGTTTTAACATATTCAAAATTTTAATTTTTTATAATAACAAAAAATTCCACGCATTCATATTCATAATACATATATTTTTTTTAAAAATATTTAGTATATTATTTCTTACTATTATCAATAGTTTTTCTAACCGAATGATATATAATTCATTAAATGTATATTTGATCTAATTGCATAATTTATTTAAGTTTCTTATAGATAACATTTCTAGATTATACTTAATTTTTATTTATAAATTTTAAACAATATAATCTCAATTTTTAGTATGATTATGAGAATATAAAATTTAATATTAGAAAAAGTAAGGCAAAGAAGTAAATTCCAATTTTATTATATATATATATATATATATATATATATATAAAATATGAATTGACATGTATAGACTTTGTTGAAAAGAATAACATTTTCTTGCAGAACGCAAATATTGGGATGCGTAGCGGGAGAGGACTCGTTTCGCACGGAAGGGTATAAAACAATGTTGAACAATAAGTGTTTCGAAAATCTTTGAAGAATAAAACATTGTATTTTGAGAAAAGAGACCAAATGAAGTACCAAAACAAAAATCAAAAAACAATATCTTAATTATAAAACCAATAAAAATGGAAAGCACTTCATGCTTGCAGACCAGATGACGAAAAGAAAGATACAACCCCCAGTTGTAGATGGATTGAATAAGGACACAAAACACGAATTAGTATAGGTATATATAAAAAAGTTAGTCTAGATTTTAACAGAAAGGCTCTGACGATGATGGCATCGCCATCGAAATGCATCAGCCGATATAATTATAAATTATATAGTTATAAAAAATAAGTGAGCAATAAGTGATTATTGAACACTTTAAATTACTGTGGTGTTGGGGTGAAAATTCATTTGTGTAAAATAATTCATTAGGTTTATGTAAATTTTAAAAATATAAATTTTATAAAAAAAATGTTTTAAAAAGAACAAAGAATTTAATTTTAATGGTTGCTCTGGCAAAAAAGAAAAATTCGTAATCATTGCAATATTTTTATGACTTTCTATATATCTGTATTAATATTATATACGGTCATCCAAATGTGACGCCTAGATATGTGTTTTATTAACAAAAAACGACACAAATGTTTTCCTATACACATGTTTCTTTTTAATAAAATACACATCTAGGCATCATATTTGGATGACCCTATATATATATATATATATATATATATATATATATATATATATATATATATATATTTGCTTTATCAAGTGAAATTAAAAACACAAATTTATATATAAAGAGTAAGTGTTATTAACAAGAATGTAAATATTTGTACATGATAAGTTTTCGCCTTAACCTTTTAATATTACATATTTTTTTTATATTTATGTACATACTGATATATAAACATATGCACGAGTCTACACATGTATTTTAAAACATGAATAAATATACATATGTGTCTTTGGTGTATTCAAATGAAAACTGAAAAAATATTTCACATTATCAAATTATTCAAAATAGTCCATATGGTGCAAAATACTCATCTAATAATGCGTCACCCCACGTTCATAATTCCTCTGATAAGAATATTATCATGTATGTATTGAACGAAATGTATTACGTTTTTTCTCATAGAAACGAAAAATTAAACAGATGGGGGTTGTAAGGGTGCGTGGTGAGAAATGACTCCAATGCCCATATGCCACCGTTAGTTTGCATCGTATGATCAACCACCGTTACGCCCACAGATATATAAAGTCGTTACTAGTTGCTTGAAGAAAGTTTATACAGTTTACTTTATATTCATATATATATATATATATATATATATATATATATATATATATATATATATATATAATATTAAAAAAGGTTACAAACTTTTATTTTTATTATTTTACTACAAAATAAATTATATAGATGTACCTGTAATATTACATTTAAGTTCAAAAAATTGATACTATTGTATTTAGTGGATATTAAGTATTTGCTTTTTTATTAGTTTGGTTATTTTCTTTTGAATATGAATATATTTAAATATAAGAAATAAATGTGGTAATATTTTATTTGTTACAAATTTTATTACTAGTTTAATTTAATTATTTTATATATATATATATATATATATATATATATATATATATATATATATATATATATATATACAATAATTAAATTGATTTTTATTTATTTTTTATGAATATCAATTAAGTAAATAAGAGATATTAATAAAGTATAGCCAAAATTAATATAATTATATGAATTAATAATCATTACCATTATCATAACCATTCTCTTTCTATTCACTTCTGGATGAAAGCCTTTTGTTTTGACCTAATGTATTTCTTTTTCATCCTATTTCTATGAATTTTATTATGTATATTCTCTCTTTCCATGAAATTTCTTCTGGATATTTTTACATGTCTAGATTTCCAATCAATAATTTTTCTTGTCCAACGATGGTTTTTTTTTCATGTTATGACTAACCGATATCCATTTTAAATTTCTCTTTTTTTAATTTTTGTTTTCTTTTTAATCCATTCAGTTTTCTTACTATGTTTACGAAATATTTCTAATATATATCTTTCCATACCTGTTTTTTGATTCCAGAAGTCACAGGATTATTCTCTTATTTACCATATATGTTTTAGTACTATAAATAGGCAAAGATAGGACACATTTCTTATGTATGATATAGTTTGAAAATGACAAATATTTAATATTCAATTTAATCAATTTTATATAAAAATTAAAATTGATATTTTTTATAACTGAAAAATGAAAATGGTATAATGTGTAAAAGAAAATTTAGTTTCTGAAATTATTCACAGGAAGAAAACAAACAAATATTTGATTTTATTTTAATAAATATTTTTTGAACACGAAGTAGAAACATTTTTTTTCCAATAATTAAAAATATGATAGTGTTATATGTTGTGATTGCTTAACAGACACACACACACACACACATATAAATATATATATATATATATATATATATATATATATATGGTTTGAAAATAATTATAAATTATTGATATTTAATTTAATTTATTTAATATAAAAGTTGAAAATGATAATTTATTTTCTCATAATGAATAATAAAAATTAAAAATGGTTTTATACGTGGAAGAAATATCTACAAAATTCATTTTTTCTCAATTTCGCTTTTTGTCAAGAATATAAAAATATATTTATATTTTTTTAAATAGATATTTTTTTTAAAAAAGAAGTGGAGGAATATATTTGTATTTAAAATTATTGAAAATATGCAGGTTGTTGTTTGTTTGATGCATATATATATATATATATATATATATATATATAACATATATATACAGTGTTTTCTTAGCATAATAGAACTTTAAATTGAATGCTTATCGAAAGTTCTATCTAACCTAAAAAAACATTTATATATATACATACATACATATATATATATATATATATATATATATATATATATATATATATATATATATATATATATATATACAAACACACACACATACATATAAAGGCATTTTTTTAGGTTAGATAGAATTTTTCATAGAGATTCAATTTAAATTTTTATCACGTTTAAAAACACCCTATATATATATATATATATATATATATATATATATATATATATATATATATACATACATATGTGTGTGTGTGTATGATTATATTTGTATATATAATGCGTATGCTTTTGTATAAATACATTTTTAATATTCCTTGCATGGGTTCGATAACTCGTAGAGGTTATATTCCGTGACCACAACTATACTTAAATATAGATCCGTAATAGTGTGACTGATAAGTCTAACTTTGGTCCGTGCAATACCTGTTGAAAGGGGAGACCTATATATTAGTGAATATCAAAAGGAAGTCTACAATTTTATATAGTTCACATCGGACTTTATCTAACGCGCAAGGGGGTCTCTGACAGACAGATAGATAATAGCAGAACGGCGGTGGTTGGTAACTTATTGAGGGCCCCTACATTTCTCTACGAATTAATTTACGTTATTTAATTTTTTACAATAGTAATTATGTATATGTTTCAATAAAGGCACATCAATGAAACTAAAGTAGACAAATGAATAATCATTGTTACATGATTATCGATATATGTCATTTAATGTTGACAGAAGAACTTAGCGTTAAAAACGATTAACTAGAATGAAAAACAATCTGTAATAACGAAAAAACTTTTCATCTTAAAATGAAATATGTAAGACGTATATGAAAACCATTAATTCTTGTAATTTTTATCATCTCACAGTCTATTGAATATTGTCAACGTTGAGACAAAGAATTAGTATAAAATGGCTACGGACTCAAACATTGATGGAAGTTTATCTTTAATACTTTTTCCGGAACATTTTTAATTACTGAAAGCGATCAGTGTCATTGTGTTGTGCATTAATTAATAAAGTTATAATGTTTTACAGATGACGATGTGGCGTTTATTCATTTGTTGCTGTTTTTTTCCAGTTTTCAAATTTATAGAAAGAGTTAGGAAATGAGCAGAATAGAAATTTGTTATAAGATTTTAAATAATTTTAATATTTTTTAATAATAACATTAGAATTATTTTAGTTACTTTTTAATGAAAAGTTTAAGTATTTTATAAAATTCGAACTTCTTATATTCTAAATATATGATTTAATTTTTGATTATGTATCTTTCTAATTAATTAACTAAACTAATTTTTAGATGAAAAGTACTTGTAAAAAATGTTAGTAATATTAAACTATGAAATCTTATAAAAATATGAATATTTTCTACTGTTTACCTATGTACATACACACACACACAAATATATATATAAGTATAACCTAAATATTTTTACAAATTTTATGAAAAAAGTTTTTGATAAATACATTCTATTGTACATGTTTTCACTTATGGTAATGAAATGGATTTTTAATGTTACAATAATTCAATAATTACATGAAAAGAATAACATGTGGAAGTAGGAAGAAAAAAGAAAGGATTAAAAAGAAAATTAAAGTTATGTACCTTATAGTATGAGTGAATAATTTAAAATTAAAATGAACGGTTCATATATCAAGAAGAAGTGATCTTCGATAGCCAATAGAAATTATTTCTTGAGAATCCAGAATTATAAAAACGTCCAAGATGAACAAGATGAACATTAAAGATAAATAGAATAGAGATATGAGAAAAACTGCTGATGTGTAATGAAAGAGAAAAGCGTTGGATCACTGATAGTGCAAATTTTAGAAGAAGCCATTATCTGATAGTGAATAGAAAGAGTTTGTTACTACTGATGATAATATTAACATATATATTAGTTCTTACTTGATGATCAATTTTTCTTTTTTTTCTCTTTGATTGATATATTTTAATAAATTTATATATATAATTTTAATTATATGAAAAAAATATATTTATATCAAATTAATAATTTAAATAACATACTAATTAATAATTACAATTATTACACAAATGAAAAGTATTTAATGTTGAAATAAATTTTTGAAATTATACATGTTATAGTCATTAAATAATATTTTTTTAATAAACAGTATAGATTTTATGATTTCTAGACAAATAATAGTAAATAAATCGTCTCTTGAAAAGCATTTTATTTTGTATGACGAAATTATTTACCACATTTCGATTTTATATTAAAATTATTTTTTTTGTACAAATAATATTTTAGTAACAAAATTCAAAAATCTGTAAATGTAAATATATAAATATGGTACCTAAAAGAACATAATGACATTATTAAAATACAATGGATTTTATATTATAGTAAAATTTTTACTAAAAATGAAATATAGAGTGTTTTATTTAACGTGATAGAACTTTAAATTGAATCCATTTCGAAAGTTTTATCTAACATAAAAACACTCTTTATATATATATATATATATATATATATATATATATATATATATATATATATATATATATATATATATATATATACATACACATCCATTTGCGGTTAGCTGTTTTTTTAGATTAGATATAACTTTTGATAGGGATTAAATTTAAAGTTCTATCACGCTTAAAAAAACATCTACATATATATAAGGAATAAGACAATTTTTATTGTTTAACCAAGTGTATTGTAATTTATTAAGTTTTTTTTATAAGATTTTATATATTTAGTTTTCAATCGAAATCAGTTATAAATCTTTCTTTTCATCTACCCTTATGAGAAATAAATAAATAAATAAAACAATAATTAACAATTTTTTTTATGAAAACAAAAATTTCTTTTTATTAAAAATGTTGGAATGAATAAGATTTGAAGCCCTTAAATGAAGAGAAAATTAAATAATTTATATATATATATATTAATGTATACTTTTTATTAATAATAAGATTCATTATTTTTACAGCTAAATTATAAATTTTATTTAATTAATATTCTGTTAGTTAATAATAGAAATGTATTTAAATTTAAATTAACGAGTTGACATTAAATTTAAAAATAATAAATGTTTATTAATAAATATATATGGTTTTTACATTGCTGTCATATTTTTAAAATTATTGAATTATTTCATTTATAAACTATAATTAATTCTCTTCATTTCTTTTTTTAACGATTTTTAAATTTTTGAATTTTATCTATCTATTTATCTAAATATTTCAATTTATATTTTTGTTATTCTTAAAAAAAATATTATTTAAATTTAAAACTGTAATATTTATGCAAATACGATTTGTATGATCGCTTTATATATCTTTAAATTTTTGATTCTTTTGTACACAATCTTTATATATACAAAACTAAATGAAGTGACTTCTTAATCTTTTTTTTTAAAAAAAACAAACCTGCTTAAAATAAAAACATGTGTAACGGTCACATCTTAAGATCATTGCAAAACTATATGATTCTAAACGACGATTTATAACAAATAAAATTAAATTGAAAAAAGATAGAAAGAAATTTGTAAACTGTATTCTCAATATTCACTTTAAATCCTGTACTCTATTTTTAGACATATTTGTTATTCTTCTTTGAAGTTTACCTGAATTATATATACATATATATATATATATATATATATATATATATATATATATATATATACATATATATATATATATATATATATATATATATACATAGAGAGAAAGAGAGATTTCTTTAGGTTCTTATCCAAACAAAAGAAAATCTTTTCAGTTCCCCTCTTCAAGATGTGACATAAAACATCTTCCTAAAATATGAACAATACAATGGTTACCTGTTATGAATAAGTAGAATTGTAAAACACGTTGAAACGAATCTAGAATAGTATATAAACAGTATACTGTATTTAGAACCTTGCTTTTTATAAGAAGGCAAACGGATTTTTTAACTTCACAGAAGGTAACCGACTTTTGTTCAAAAAGGAATATTAATTTGCAGTTATATTTGAAAATAACTAAAGTTAAATAAAGAAAAAATGATGTACAATGCTGTCGTAGAAATATTGGTTAAACAATTTTAGTTATTTTCAATATGCAGAAAAATGTCCTTATTGTTATACATTTTTGCAAGAAATTCCGTTTAAATTCTCACGGTTATGAAGTTTGAATTTAATTAGAATATATATGTATGATTGTATGTATGTATGTGTTTGTGTATGTATGCATATAAATATGTTTTTTAATTATAATTTTGTTCTTATCATTTATTTATAAATTATAAACAAATTGAAGTACTATTTGAAGTTGTAAAAATTCAAATTACTTTTTTTCTCCCGCCATATGTTTTTACATTAACGTTCCAACAGATTCTAATGAAACTATGGCCCTAATTAATTACTACTATTGAAATATTTGCGATATTCATTATTGTTGGCAGATAAGAAAAATCATATAGATTTAAATAAATTGTATGTTTATTGTGTGCATATATAGGGTTTTCCAATAAACGCTTCAGAAGTTAAATGGAAATAAAACAAAAAGTACTTAATTAATTAGTTGTTTTTTTTAAAAAAAATAAGTATATTTTATAGCATTAATGATGGAACACAATTTCACTTATATGACCACCACTACTTTGCTTGATATAGTAAATTTGTTTTATCCAATTTTCAGTCACTCTTTCACATAATTATGGTCCAATTTCATGAATTATACGTCCAATGTTTATTTTGAATGTTTCTGTTATTTGTGATTTATCACAATAAATTAATGATTTCACATAGCCCCACAGAAAATAATCCAATGAAGTTAGATCACATGATTTTGGTGGCCAATTGATGGACTCATTTCGTGAAATAATGGACTCATTAAACTTTTGTTTCAATAAGTATATTGAATTTTTTACAATTTCTAAACGTTGTTGAAGTGTTAAACATTCCACGATAATTTTCCAAACTATACTGAGTTGAAATGTCAAAATCAGCTTAAAAACAATTAAACATGGCTGCCATCAGCTGTCAAAGTTTTGACATTCTTATTGGAATACCGTATATAAATTGTATTATAATTTATAACTTAAAATTGGTTTCTATTTATTTTGGAACTGTGGCAAATTCATTTTCACACAAATGGATTATCATCCCAAAAAACCAATTTACTTATTGTTCATTTTGTTCGTTTATTACAACGATAGGCTGATGCGCATTTTGATGGCAATGCCATCATCATCAGAGATCCGCGTTATAAAATCTAGATTAATTTTATTTAAATCAAATTTAATTAAATAAAAATTAATTTAGATTATATAACGCAGTTATCTAATAATGGTGGTAATATCTATCTACTTATCGTTGTTAAAAATGAACACAGAATTATTAAACACTTACTAATATACTGTGATGTTAAAGTTAATACTGGTCATTGTAAAATATATTTACATTATTGTAATAACATAAATATGTCGAGTACTGTTCGATGTAGGAACTGATGGAACGAAACATGATGTCGAGCACAGCTTGGTAAAGGAATGTAAAGTGTTAAATTATACATATAAAATAATTAATTTTCATTATTAGATAGATAACAACTATAAAATAAAAATGTTAAATTATTCAATTCGCCGACCGGTGGTAAAGTGGCATACATTATTGCCTGTCATGCGGGAGTTTGCGTTAGATTCCTAGTTAGAAAGTCCCCCAAGTTGAAATTGAATATAAGACTGGTAATTTCATTTCATAAAAAACATAATCGTTACGGAACTCTCACAAGAAAATACTTATTCAATTAGTTTAGTTAAATAGGTCATGGTCCTATGAGCACTATAGAGCTGAGAATGTTGATGATATATATTTCGGTGTGTTATGGAAAATTACTGTTATTAAAATATTTCAAAGATATAATTAAAAAAATAATATGACTGTTTCAAAGTTTTATTAAATTTTAAAAAAATTATATAAATCTTCATGGTCATAAATTTACTTTATACAAGTGAAATTATTCGGATTCAAGGACTTTTGCTTTATTGAGTAATATGAATGGTTGGATTTATTAAATGCCTGCAAAATTAAGAAAGTTTGGTAAACCAAAATTCCAGCAGCTCTCGGTAATTAGTTTCAGGTTTTTGATAGTCTGGTTTAATAAGAATATTAATAATGATTGACCTTGATGTCTGCAATTATCAATTTCGGGTTTATAATGATGAATCAGAAAAATCATATTAATCGAAAATGTGGTTTAGTAAATTCGTATTTTTTCTATTTAGAGATACAGCGTATATTATTTGAGAAACGAAATACTGATTTGAATAGAGTGAATCAATGAGATATAGTGTTATTTTTTTGGGCATGAAAGTCTAAATTTAATTAATTTGCATAAATATTAGTCACATTAAGTTTTATAAATATATTTCATACGTAGCGATAGTTATGATTTTTTATTTGATAAAGGGTGTGATTTTGATATGTATGTACATGTTTTATTGATTCAAAAATTAAGAATGTCACAAAAAGGCAAGTAAATAACCTTATTAACTTACAAAGAACCTTATTTGTGTAAATATTACTATATTGGCTAAATAAGACTATTTTATACTTTTTCAAGTATATTTTCTTTTATTGTATAAAAGAATAACTGTTGGGTGTTCCTGGTATTTCTGGAATAATGTAATTGCGATTTTACTTGTTATAATTGTACAGTAACGGTTAAGTCGTCCATATAACGTACAATGGTTTGTCTTTTCAATGCATCGTTGATATATGGAATGAATATACTAGGACTCATTATGTTTCCTTGAAGATTATCAACATTAATAGACTAGATATTTGATAACATTTTCTTTACTTTTACACAAATAAATTATCACTTGTAACATCACAAGATATTAAAAAGTGTTTGTTTATAACAACAATAAACTAATGCGCATTTAAATAGAGATACCAACATAACCAGAGCGTTATGTGAAAGTAAATTTGAGTTTTAAAGCAAATAGTAATTTTCTTCACTGTTATGTAAAACGAGTAACCTGAAGAACATGCTGTCACTAGGCAAATTATTTAATTATAGGAACCTCTATTTACATGAGCTTGTAAATGAGATTATTTATATATAAATTTTCTAGATGTGGTCTGTGTGTAAAATATAAAATTATTTTTAATTTCAACAAAAATGACTTCAATTGTTAAATTTTTAATAAAAATGAGAGATATAAAGTATATTAATTAGAAATTTTTTGAAATTAGAGCGGTTATACTAGAAACTGAATTGCTTATCGATTAAGAATTCACAAGTGAACAACAAATCTGCTTGTTAAAGCTTTTTATGAACAATTTAAATAATTAGGAAAGTATGTTCAGAAGGGTATTGCAATGGCTTACTGAGTTTCAGAATAGCGACATTTAGACAACTTACAGAAAGAAAGTATTTGTGATATGAGTTTGCATTAATGAGTGTTTTCATATCTAGAATCATCTATGCGAGATGGTGTTTTATATAGAGAGTCATTGTTGGTATTGCTGGAACTTGTTAAAGTTTGGTTGTAGAATCGTGTTAGGATTTGAGAAATTTGAATTATGTACTATTGCTTTAGAGAAAAATAATGCAATGTACTGCAATTTGAATTACGCAATTTTGAAAACATGTTAATTCATATGTAATTACAAAATAGGTTAATTTAAATAAATATATAGAAATATAATAAAAAAAGAAAACATTTATTATTACGTATGTTTTTAATGAATAGTTAGTAGTGCAATATATATATATATATATATATATATATATATATATATAACTAAATTCCTACTTTTTCTAATTTATGGTAATGAAACATTAATTTTAAATGCCAAATGAATTTAGCGATTGAAGAAAACATAAAGAAGCATAGAAAAAGGTATATTAGAAATAACACATAGAGAGAGAAAGAGGTCCTAGTAGATTAAAAAGAAAGTAAAAGTTATGAATATTATAGCAAAAGTGAGGAGTTTAAAAAAGAAATGGGTCAAAGAATAGTAAGGAAATAACAACACAGATGGACAAAAGAAATTATTGATTAGAAACCTAAATATATATATATATATATATATATATATATATATATATATATATATATATATATAAAGGCCCAGAAAGAGTTCAATGGGTAGATGAAATAGAGACATAAGAAAATTAGTTTCAATGGAGTGATAGAAAAGAGATTAGATCAATTGAAGAAGAAAATTTTGGGAGAGGCTTTCATCCAAAAGTGGATTAATAGATACTAATGATGATAACGATATTGCTTGATAGATTACTATAGAAATGAATGACTTAAATATTAAAAGTTTAATTTTCAATTTATCCACAAGAGTATATTGTTTAAATGAACTTTTATTTTATTTTATTTTCGACCTAATTATATATATATATATATATATATATATATATATATACTTATGTATGTATATAATGGCTGTAGTTAATCCATCTATTTCCTTCAATATATTTGCTATAAACAAACAAAACAATCCAAGACGCGCACATAACGAGTTTTAAATAAGTATTTGACATAGAACGATCGGTAAAAGGTCTTCCTGTCTCACGCCCACGCTGAATCATGCCACCATCCGCGTTGTCTAAACAACTAAATGGTTAAGATGGGCGCGCATTACACTTAGACAACGGACGTGGTTAGTTGAATGTGTCAACATCGACACAATGTAAAATACGAACGATTACAAATACTTTATCTAAAACTTATCTGTGGTATAAGGACAAAAGCATATGTAAACATCTTGGAATGTTTTCTTATAATTTATTCCAAAATAGTAACAAAAAAAGTTATACACAATTGAAGGGTTTTTACAGAATGATATTTTTTATGAAATATTCATATAGAATTACATTATCACTTATAATCCAATAATATTTTTCTTGATTTTTTTGTTCAAATATTCAATTTCCTAATTTTTGATATTTTTAAATAGGAAAATTTAAATATTTTGGAAACTAAACATAATCAAAATTAATTATGAAATTTTTAAAGATTGGTTAATTAGGAACATAAAAAGATGTATATTTTTTTTAGAAAGAAATTTAGAATATTATTCATGATATTTTTACATATTACAGTGATTTTAGAATTTTTTAGATTTCTATAATAATTTTCAAAAATTTTCAAAATAAGCAATATGAGAAGTTATTTAAGTAATGTAGATTTATTTAAATAAAAAAGAATTATCTGTTTGAAAATAACTTTTATCACGTTGCATAAAATAATATATAATACAAATAAGCTATTAAAAATTATTTTAAGTAATTAATATATAAATATATATAATTCGGCTAATGGTGTAATGGCTTATATCACTGTCTATTATACGGAAGAGTCCGTTCAATTCCCAGTCGGACAAATAGAGTAAAAGAAGTTTTTGAGTCAAGATGAAGAAAACCTGTCTAAAATCCTCACCAACTTACTTAGTCAGCATGGTACTTATGACCAAATAGAAGTGAATGATAACATTCAATAGGGGTTTTCGCTCATTAATAAAATGATGTTATACGTTGATATAATAATAATGATGTGGAAAGTAATATTTATATATATATATATATATATATATATATATATATATATATATATTGAATTTATATATTAATACCAATATATTTTAAATTATATTTGAATTTAATTATAATGCTTCATTTATCCCCCATTTCGTATGGGAATTAATTATATCCCACACTGATTAGGTATTCAATGTTTTCTATATTTACAATATTGTCTTGAATAAATATAGTATTATGTAAAATAAATTGTTTATTATTTGTCAAACTGCAAGATTATTATCTAAGTATTTATCTTGAAAGATAGAAAATCATATTAATAAAATTCAATTAATTATGTTTAATGATTATTAAGAAGTATGAGATTTTAATCGTACGATAGAAAGTGGTTAATATTTTAAATTGAAATATATATGAAAATATGTTATTATGAAAAGAGCTTTTTTCAATTATCATTATATTCATGTGGATATTTTCTTAAAATCTCAATTACCATATTAATTTTTTAATTGTGAAATAATTAGAAAAAATGTGATTCTGTGTATAATTCTGAATTACAAACTAGTGTTTGGTGTGTAAGAAACAATAAAGATATATTTTTTCTTTATTATATAAAATTTGTTACCATATTTTTGAGTTATAAAAAAAAACTTCTGTATGGTCTGTGGAATAACAGCAACGATATATTTTTCTATATTATATAAAATCTTTTATTATATTTGCAAATTATGTATATAAAAAATAATATTTTTAGTTCTCATAATACAGAATATAAGACAATGAAGGTTGCTAAAGTTATCGTCAAGTCTTCTTTTCAAGCCTAATGAATAGTGGTTGAAGGGAAAAAAAAGAATCTTCTTCTTCTAGTGGTAGTAGATTATGGTTATTTTTCTCATTGAATGTTGCCATTTACTAGTAATTGATCATATTTATTACCCTAACTAGGCGATTTAGTGAGGAATCTTTATTTAGGGTTAATTTTTTTTGCAGTTTATCTTCGTTTTGGCTAAGAACCTTGCCTGTTCTATTTTTCTAACTGAAGATTGAATGAATTCTCTCGTATCACACGTGATAATATATGCTACTACGCCACCAATTAGATATCGTCAAGGTATTATTAAGAAAAACGGCCCTTTATGTGTTGATAATAGCTAAGAAATATTCATAAAATTGAAGAAATACAATTTTATTTTTTTTTATAAAATAAATAATTAATAAAAACTATATATATATAAAGAGAAAGAAAGAGAGAAACAGAGAAATAAGAAAATTCGTTTGAATGAATTGGAAAAGAAATGTATTGGATTAATTGAAGTGAAAAGTTTTGTGAGAGACCTTCATTCAGCAATGGATAGAAAGAGGCTAATGATGATATATATATATATATATATATATATATATATATATATAGTGTATATTTTATTTTATTGATTTACTGCATTATAGAATTGTTATAATCAACTGAATTTCATTATAACTGTGTGTTTAAATTAGTTGACCTCAGAAAAATATCTTTTCCTGTTATTGATAAAACTACTAAATACACTATTAAGATATTAATAGTTATTTATTCAATATAAGAGATTAGTAATAATGTTAATTTTTAAAAAAATATTCGCTTTTAGATTATTTAATATGATCAGAATTTTAATGAAACAAAAATTATTATTTAAAAATAGTCAGTAATAAAGAGGTACTTTTCATTCTCCTTAGTAATTTAAAGATTAACTGCGAGTTATAAAGTGATCACCAGTATTTAGTGACTATAAATGCATCAGCGGAGAACCGAGCTGTTTATGTACTCAAGCAATTGTCAAGATTGTCAGCGTCCAAATCGCCGGATAAGGAAGTTTTTATGAATGCCAGCTCATATACTAGTTGCATATGTTTATCACGGTATTGTCATGTGATATCGTTTGCACTTGACCTTAAATAAAATTCAGTTAATAATATACATTTTTTTAATAAGAAATTAAAAATATGAACAACTTTAAGAAAAATATTATCTAATTGATAATCTTATATTTTATAATAGAGTTATGTAAATGATATGATAATAAAACTTACTGTAAATTTTTTTTTAAGAACATATAAATTTTATATTAATATTTGAACAATTTGTTTTTTTAACTATTAACTTATTATTGTTCGTAATATATATATATATATATATATATATATATTTCCCCATCATCATCATTAGCATTAGCATATCGGTCTATGTTACTCACTGCTAGGGCGAAAACCTTGTTAAATATTATCATTCATTGATGATTGGTAATGTACTCACTACTCCGATTAGGCAGATTGGTGAGGTTTTTTTTATTCAAGGCTTAGGCTTAATTCCTTAGGCAAGTTACTTTCACCAAGGGTGAAGAACTCCGCTAGCTTTATGTTTCCTTCCAGAGATCGAACGCACTACTCCTGCATGACAGGCGGTGATGATAACCACTACACCATTGGTCGATTGATATATATATATATATATATATATATATATATATATATATATATATATATTTGTGTGTGTTGATTTATGATTTATATACATAATAATATAAAATATTTAATAAAAACAGATATTTTTATCAATATTTTCAAAATGATTATAAATTATTATATTTATTATGAAATGTATATTTGTCAGAGAAAATAATATTTATTTTAAAATTAGATTTCAATCTACAATTACATTAAACTGTATAATTCTTCCTTTATGATTAGTAATAGTTTAGGTAATCAATATATTTAAATATCAATTTCATTTAATATTATTAATAATAATAGTCAACAATTTCAAGCCAGTTATATGTCTTTTCTGCATATTGTTTAAATTTTTTCTTTGCAAGATTATTATAATATTCATATAAAATTAATTGTATATTTTTAATAATAATTTAAATATTATTAATCAATAATGTTAAGTGCACTAATGTAAAAATCTTTCTTATATGTTGACATTTTTATTTTGGGTTAGTAATATAAAAAACATTTTTTTTAAATATGATATAAAGTTTTAAAATATCTGAATCATCAATATAACCTCAATTTACAGATATACTCGTATATATTATTTAAAAAATATAAATCACATATGATTATAATTTTACAAATAATTTTTTGCTCCAGATATATCATAGATAATAATTTAACTTTAATAAGAACACAAAATAAAAACTAATTAATTAATTAAAATATTGTTAATGTGAAAATATAATCTTCTGAATTATTTAAAGAAAATTTTAATATTGATAATATATATATATATGGATATATATATATATATATATATATATATATATATATATATATATATATATATATATATATATATGTGGAATAATCTATTATTTCAATGATATAACGTCGATAAAAGATTTTTTTATAACAGGAAGAATATATACAGAAGGATATCCGTACTTCGAGACCCTCGCCTTGTACTCGAAAAGATAAGGGACCACCGCTCATTTCCTCATTATAAGCTTCGTCAGAGGAACGTAACCTCTCTCTGTACAGAACATAGGAGGTGGTCTACCATCTCACGGTGCTATTATAGTTTGCTTACAATGCTTTAATAGTATAATATAATTAAATATGTTTTCATTTAATCATAATTTATAAAGTATGCAAATATATATATATATATATACTTAAGATTAAAATTATTGGTACTCAAATATTAATTTACATTTAAAACATTATACAAATCAGACACCTTTATTAACTTCTACATCATAATCGTTTAATAAAAATCAATCAATTATTTTTTTAAAAAAATAATAACAAAAATAACAGATTTAAAATAAAACACCAATTAGATATCCCTTAAGTAGCATTTTACTATATTTGATATAGTTTTCACGTTGAAATAAATTTAATTAAAAATAATTATGAATTGTCTACAAAAGTACATCAATAATAAATTGGTTATTTTTCATATCTTATTAAAACAATTTTTAATATTTTTTTTAAAAATTTGATATTCAAATTTTGATTTTTTTAAAAATAATTTAATATTGAATTTTTCAATATTGAATATTAAAATAAATTTAAAATTATTAAAAAAAATAAGGTACAATTTTTATCATTGCAAATTTATTCATAATATTAATTACCTTTATTGCCCTCTTGGATTAATTATATATTTTTTTAAATTATAATGAGATGCTGTCAATTAGTTAAAGATTATCATTTTAAATCGAAATAGACATAATAAAGTAAAAAAAAACACTAATTTATATATATATATATATATATATATATACATAATGAATATGTGTTCATTTAAGTCATATGTGCATTACCCGACTTTTTTTAAAAAAATGATTATATGTGTAATATTACGGTACGCTAATTTCAAGATACGAAATAAACTAATTAGCAAGCCTTTAGCCGTTAAAGTAAATTGTGTCATATTTTAATGTTGAATAAAATGCGCGCACACATTCTCACATTAATTAAGTAATCGACGCTTGAAAGTTTTATCTGACGCGACCATTTGTCATAACTATCAACTTGATTAAGTATACACAGTTTTGAATAACTCGTATATTATTTCGTATTATATGTATATGGAAAAAATTCTTTACGTTCAATATACGAAAATGTACTCAAATAATTGTACATGTAAGTTAGTAAATACTCGTATATAAGGGCATCTAAATGTAGCGCCTAGATTTGTGTTGTATTAAAAAGAAACAAAAGAACTATACACATGTTTCCCTATACACATGTTTCTTTTTAATGAAACACAAATCTAGGCGTCACATATGGTTGACCTATATTATAAAGATCAGGATGAAAGACAGAATTGAAAATTAAAAGAATAGGTAATAAAAATATTTTTAAAGCATTTTATATATATTTTGTCTATTTTTGAATAAAAATAAATAGAATGATTTTAAAATAATTGTTTTATAATTTCTAAATTTTGGTTTAATGTTATAAAGTAATTTATATATAGGATTTCTAAAAGTATTATTATTTTAAAAGTAATGATTTTTCACACCTAAATCACTTATTGTTAAAGCTTTAGACTAAATTAATGCATTAGTGATATTAAAAGTAATGAAAAATTATGGAATTATAAAAAGAACGTACACTGAATTTTTAATAAATATTTATAGAAATGTTATCATCATCTATAAAACTACATAAAGAAAGAGGAATGTTTAAAATTAAGAGAAGAATGAAACAGATAGTTAAATTTTAACAAAAATTATTATTATCAGAATTAAACAAGTGTTTAAGGTACTAAATTATGAATTTGAAAAAATAAAAGAAAATGATGAGATTTTTATCTACATGTTGTTTTCTTAAGTGAAAAACCAAAATTTTCTTAAAGAATTGGGTAAAGTAAGTGAAACCATTTGAATAAATAAAAGTAAAGGGTAAGATTTTTACCCACATGTTATTTTCTCAATTGAAAAGCTAAAATTTACTCGAAAATTAAGCAAAACAAGTAAAACCATTGCTCTTAATAAAGCAAGAGTATGGAATATTAAATAAAATTGTAGATTCGAAAAAATCAAAATAAAGAAATAGAAATCTAAAATTGTAGTATTTACTTTTATTACTAACACTCGAACATAAAAGAAGCATTTATAGATGAAGTGAACGAACAAGGAAATTAAAATGGAATGATGTTAATTTAGAAGATATATATGTATCATGCAGTTAAATATTTCTCTATGTTTGAAAAATTGTTTTAATTCTTATTTATTTTCACATATGGCTGTGAAACATGGGTGTTATACCAGAATAATATAAAAAAACATGGTTACACATAGAGACAAGAAAAAAACGAGTGAATTTGAAAAACACAAAAGTTACGAACATTGTAACAAATGATCTAAAAATAGACACATATTCTTACTTCTATTTTAATTTCACTCGCGATAGTGTAGAAATAATTTTGACCATTTAGTCGTTTAATAATATAAGAATGATTTATATATTTTTCTCTGTATATATATATATATATATATATATATATATATATACATAGACTAATTATGTTTACACTAAATTAATATCGTCTACACCGTCGTTTAATCAAGTTACACACATATGAGAAAATATGCTCTGGACACTGCAGTACAATTATATGATGTTTCCTGTGTCACGGCGTTTTTTGCGACTTTTTCAAGCAAATTTATAGACTACTTTTATGCCGCCTACACCGGAAGTATTAAATTAAGTGTGTTTGTATTAAGTCAAGTGTTTGTTTATACAAATTGTGTCTGTTAAATTTATTAATTTCATTAAATGATGTTTATTCTTGGAATTATTGTTTATGTACCAACTGTATCGTATCGTTTAACATATTACCTATTTATAAATATATTCAGATGACAAGAACGTATATTTATTATACTTGTTATGCATATCCTTCTTACATTAAAATTTGGATAAAGAAATATTCACAAACTATAGTGTAGTTAATTTACATTCTTTAAATTTCAAATTGTATTTTAAAATATAAATATTAAAATTATAAATTGATTTCAAAATAAAGTTATAAATTGTACAAGTATTCTATTAAAGTAGGTCATACCATTATTTAAATTAGTAGGAAGAAATAACCTAAAAAGGAAAATTATTTATTATTTTTGAACACAAACATTTGTATATATATATATATATATATATATATATATATATATATATGTGTGTGTGTGTGTGTGTGTGTATGTGTGTGTTTATGTGTATGTATCCCTCATTTTTAAATGTTTAAGCATGAGGTTGACAACCTCATCTTGTAAAAACAATTGTCCAGAAATTTTGGCAAGGCTCTATTGAGTTGGCATTTTCAGAGAGGCCAGGGATTGGAATAAGTTGTGAAGCCTAAGATGATGATGATTATGATGAAGATATCTTTATGAAAATGTGTATATATATATATATATTTATATATACACGAGGGTCGTTTGATAAGTATGGTAAAAAAGTAAGAAAAAATAAATTGAAAAATTTAATTAAATTAAACAATAAATAAATTTAATATACTTATCAAACGATCTTCGTATATATATATATATATATATATATATATATATATATATATATATATATATATATATATATAGTGACCGAATAAATATTTGTATATATATATATAAAGTGAAAATGTTTCTCTTTAAAATAAATATTAGGTTGGCAAGTATCTCCCTTCCGCTTTTTTTTTTGTACATAGCCGCGAAATTCAAAAGACCAGAAGGCGGAAGGGAGATATTTGCCAACCTAATATACTGAAAATATGGCTGATGAAATTTCTTTTTGTCTATAAACGTATATACTCGTATATATGTATAATAAAATTGCAAAATTTCAATTAAATGGAATAAGTGTTGTTTAAAATATATATTTTTTACTTTAAAGGCACATAAATTAGATTCCAACAAACTATTTATACTTTTAAATATTTTAAGATTTTCTTATAAAAATTAATGGAATAATATTTATTTCGTCCTCCTTTTACCTTAATAATGGTTTGTAAACGTTTTTTTCATGATCCTAACTAAATTTGATAACATCGACATTAAGTTTTTTCAAAATTTCCAAAATTGTTGTTTTTCATATTTCTTTATTAGTCACTTCCACTTTTCGCAGTCTTTTATCAATTTCAGCCTAAAATTCTCAATGAGGTTGATATCCGGGCTTTGAGATGGCTTAATCAATAAATGTGAGGTGTTAGATAACATCTGTGTTAGATAACATGTGCTTGAGATCATTTCCTGTTGAAAATAGTCATTCTTTTCTAACACCAATTTAGTCACACTTTCTTCTAATTTTGGGTGTAGAATATCTATATATTAATATTTATTCATTATTCCATCAATTAATACAAGATTTTCTATCCCACTATGTGCCATGCAACCCCACACCATTACACTACCATCCTTATGTTTGACGGTAAGTTTTAAATTTTTGAGTTCGAACTCCGTATTCTTTTTTCTCCAAATAAGAGAGCGACCATCCGAACCTAACACGTTCAACTGGCTCTTATCTAAAAAATAACTTTGTTTTTTAATGAAATATCTTTGTTTACGTGTTTCTTGGCAAAGATTAAACGTTTTGTGCGGTTTGTCTTATTTATGTACGGCTTTCTATGTGCTACAAGTACGAGTACATTATACCCATACGTTCTTAAAACTTTACGGCAATTTTCAGCACAAATATTTTTATTGAAATATTTATCGAACATTGTTGTAATATTTTCGACATTATTATGTTGACTTTTTTTAATTTCACGTACTAAAAAACGTTCTTGTCGTTCCGATATTACTCTTGGGCGTCCCGTATAGAAAGTCATCTTTTTTTATTTTTTTTATAATATAATGAACAGTTGACTAGCTCCTTCCTATAATTTTTCCAATTTCCAAATAATATTTGCCTTTATTATGAAATTTGAACACAATTTTACGTTCTTTAACACTTGTTTTACAATTTTTGTGCCCTATTTTGAAAAAAACGCATATTCTGTACCGATTAACTGTGTTTAATGTTAGATATATGTTAGAATTGATATATGCTACACTGTAAATTACTATAAAAAGCAGGAAATTTTCTATATGAGCTAGGTAAATTACCGAAAATATCTGATTTCTTACGAGTGGGTAAAAATATTTTGTTGGATTCTAATTTATGTGTTTTTAAAATAAAAAAAATATATTTTAAACAATAGTTAATTGATTTAATTTAAATTTTGTAATTTTGTTGTATATACATAATATAACTTTATGACAAAGGAAATTCTTTAACTATATTTTCAATATATTTATTTTAAAGAAAAACAATTTCCTGCATAGAATACGAATAGTTTATTTTGTCACTGTAGTCATTAAAGTAAATAAAAATAGTCACAATTTATACACTTTAATGTCTTATAAATTTAAGTTTACTATTCATATTACTTGTTGTATAATTATAGAGAAGATATGTCATTTAAAACAATATAGATGAAAATATATTATTATTTAAATGATTTATGTAAATATACATATTTGTGTTTAAGTATAGATGCATCTATATATATATATATATATATATATATATATATATATATATATATATATATATATATATATATATATGTACTATTATATCAAAAGGATGTTATTTATTCCATCTTATATGTGTAATAAACCACTGAAATACGATTGTGAACAGAGATCCATTGGACGTATAGACTTCCGTAACGTCTTCCGGACTTCCTCTTTAGGCAAAGGCGACGATGCCCGTGGTGGCAATAGTCCAAGTACTTGGCGGAGAATCAGAAATGAACCGTGCATTGTTTATTGGTTAAGTTTTGTCCTGGCAAGGATACGTAACGACTTCAAATGTGTCGGAGTATATGTATCATTTATGTTTAATATTTTATAATTCATTTTGTAGTGAATAGTATCATTTTTAGTATTAAGATTGTTCTGTAAGTTTCAATTTAAAAATATTCAGAAGTTTTAAATTTATTGCTATTTATAATATGGCATAATTATACAAATATATATATAGAAAGAGAAAGAGAGAGAGAGAGATTTATTATGTTTATTACTAAAACTTGAAATTTTATTTTTACTGCTGATTTTCTTCATGTTCTATACTTTACGAACAATGAAGTCAAATATAAAATAGAGTTTAATAATTTTTCATCTGAGTATATTTTTTATAAAATTTTAATAAACATGATTATTTTTTATTAATTTTTATTATATATATATATATATACATATATACTTCTAAAGAAAAAAGTTTTTGAATAATGCATTTTACCTATTTTTATTTATGGTAGTTAAAAATGAATTTTAAATGATAAAACAATTTAACAGTTCTAGATAATGCAAAAAAATATGGAAAGATGTATATTAAGAATAAAATATAGAGACAAAATAAGATTCTAGTGGATTAGAAAAAACACAAAAATTATTGCAGAAAAAGAAAAGTTAAAATTGAAATAGATTAGTTATATAATAAGAAGAGAATATCATTGATAAACAAGATAAATTATTTGATTTAGAACCCAGAAATATAAACAGACCTAAGAAGAGATCTCTGGATAGGATAAATAGATTTATATGTCAGAACAGAGTGGATAAGAAAAATATTAGATCGGAAAAGTATTTTTTTTGTGGGGGGAGTTTCATCCGATAAGAGAAAAAAGATCAAAAAAAGCTGCAGTGATGATACACTACGTCTACATTTATCTAAATACTGCCTATTTGTTATCAAATTTAAATATTTTTATTTACTACTAAATATATTTATTATTCGGTATTATATAAACTATTATTTTCATTAAATATTTTTAATATTTATTTGATTATAATTATACATACGTTTTAAATAATACAAATTTATTTTTTTTCTCTTTTTAAATTTCATATCAAATTCTTATTTTTTTTCAGTTCATATAGATGTGAATCATGGTTAATATTCTATTATTTGAATTTTAAAAGAAAATTTCCTTTTAAAAGAATCTAAGTTTGTTAAGTAATATGAAATGTTTGAACAGAGGAACAGTAAGTACTTCTAGACCTTATGATATTTGATCGTATGTTTTAAAGTTAGCTTAGTTTACACAGCTTGATCTTCTTTAAACATTTTAACCTACTCACATATATATATATATATATATATATATATATATATATATATATATATAATGTATATATTGAAGCCCTATTAAGAAATGAATTTTAATATTAAAAATATCTAGAGGTCATTTCGAAATGTTTGTATTAATTTAGAAATTCACGATTAATTTAGAAAAGATTAAAAATGACATTTCATAATTTCAAATTTAATTAAAAGATTATTTTACTAAAACAAAAAAAAAATAAAATAAATATATTTTTACTTGGTAGTAATAATTAACGATGAATTACAAATTTGTATTGTAAAGATGTAATGTAAGATAATGGTTTTTAGTGTGAGCGGCGGATGTGAACTAAATGCTCTTGTGACATTCTCTTGTGGACTGAAAATACAATAGGAGATACGCTATTGGTCATTGCGTTTACTCACACGTATCCATTATTTGAGTTGCTACTATGTCTAAGATACAACCACATATGATTCATTCATAAAACTTGTAAGATAAAGTTTTGATCGGATATTGTGGCGTTAGAGTTTCAATTTTATACGATGACTAGAATAAGTATATAAATATTTTAAAAATGAATGTTTTACTTATCTTTGAAAATTACATACCAAACACATTTTTGTAATATTATTGTACGAAATTTGTATTATTTATCATATATCATTATTATGTAATTCTATTAGTAATAAATAAGTAATATATTTATAGTTTTAACAATTTTTGTGAGTTTTTTAATACATTTATCCATTTCAAATAAACTGTCTAATATATACTTATAGTAATATAAATTGTTATATATATATATATATATATATATATATATATATAAATTATGTATAAAGTGAACACCGAAATGAAATATAAATGATAAACTGTAACAAAAATAATGTTTTTCTGAGATTCTCACAACTATATCTAAAGTAGTAATAAATAAACATATTTTTTAAAAAAATGCAATTAATAATTTTATCTCTTGAAAATTAGTTTCTCATTACAACAAAATGATTTCATCATTATCTTATTAGTGGTATTAGTATAGATCAATGAAATATATTTTTATAATATTATGTGCTAATTCAAATAATATTATGATTGAATGAGATATTTCTATTATCATTATTGTTATATTTTGTGTCAGATAAGTTGTGAAAGAAAATTTTCTATTTGTGTTATTAAATTTTTTTTTAATATATTTTTGTAATTAATAATATACTAAAGTTGATTATTAAAGACATTAGAAATGTCAAACAACTAATAAATGCCAATAATATTTTGAATATTTAATATTTTTTGTTTTATTATATATATATATATATATATAATATACACTAATTGTTTCAGAGTTGTGGCAAATTCACTTTCACACAGATGAACTATAACCCCAAATACAAAAAGATACTGAAAATGTGTCCAGTAATTTTTTATTAAACACTTTCTTTATAAATTGATGTACATTTTGATAGCAATACCATCATCATCAAAGTGCCACTTTATAAAGTATATGTTATTAAATATATATAGATTTTATAATGCAGAATTCTGATAATAATGGTAATGTAATTGAAATGCGTATTAGCTAATAAGTAAAGTTCAATAAATAATTATTGAACACATTTTTAAATATTGTAGTGTTATGGCGATAATTAATATGTGTGCTCTAAATATTAGCAAAATAGATAAATATTAGAATCAAAATTAGAAGTTATTTATATATATTTACAGTACGTTGTAAAAAGTAGAAATATTTGAAAAATAGTATTAATAATTTTTCTGAAATTTAATGGAATTTTCAATTTATATATATATATATATATATATATATATATATATATATATAATTTATAGAACAGTAGTTGCAAGTAAGAATTTATGAAAAAAAATAAAATTTATTAATTGTGTAATAAAATGATTATGGATTTTTTAAACGTAAAATAAATTGTGATGTAAATAAAATAACTATCCAACAGTTGCTTATTGACAGTTTAATATGAAAAGGAAACACAGCATTCTAATTATGTGTGTGTGTATATATATATATATATATATATATATATATATATATATATAATATATATATATAATATGTATATATATATATATCATGTTATGGCTTTTACTTGGTTTCAGTATGTTTGAAATTATATCTTGATAGGAGTTTTCTTGCCAAAGTTTTGTTTCCCTATACACATGTTTTTTTTAATAAAATACAAATCTAGGCGTCATATTTGGATGATCCTTTATTTGTAAAAAATAATATTTTAACTCTAAATTTAGTTACTGATATTCGTTGTATATGATAGATATTCTTTGATTTTATTTATTATTTTTAAATCATTTTATGGTGTTTGACCTGTAGATATATAATTGTTGGAGCTTGAATAACAATTATTATTTATTTTGTGACTGCAATAAATCATTTTGACACAAATAAATTATCGCTTTATCACTATAAGATATAATAAAAGTGTTTAATAATTACTCATTATTCATTTTATTTGTTTATAAGGAACAAAGTGAATAATAAGTTAATTGCTTAGACAATTATAAATGTCTGAACTGTTTTTCTACTAACTACTTTTTATTATCGGAACAATAAGTAATTATTATATATTTTTATAATATTTTATAAAGTTGGGGTGATAACTTGAATTAAATTTGTTTGAAAAGTTTATATTTTTCTTACCAATATTCATTTTGATATTTGATATTTATAATATGTATTTTTAAATAATCTTTTAAGTACAAACATTATGTATGTAAAATTTGGTAACGTAAATTTATATTTTATTTAGATATTATAAAGAATTTTGTATATCTGTTTCTGATAGTATTACATTTTTTTGGAATAATGTATCTAATAAATACTACACTTACAAATGTAATACTTCTAAAATGTTTTATATGTTTTACATAAATAAATTTAAATATGAAAAAAAATTGTGGCCTTACAACTTATTTGTAAATAAAAGGTAAAAATGTAATTTCCAAAAGGGACGTACAATAACACAGTATCCGACACTGATTTTATTTTAAAAGTATACACGTATTGGCGATGTTTCATCTAATCTTAAGAGATGGTAGAGGTTCTCCTGCTTTTTCCTTATTATACACGTTTTAATTTATCGTTTTTTTTAACCTATCATTTTTTCATTGTAAGTTTTGTGACCACAGTTAAGATATCTCACGCAGATCGCATCATCTTGAGACGGGGTGTATTGTATCGGATTACATGAGATGCGTGGTAAAATTATCGTAAATAATGTTATATAAGTATACATTCTATACTGTATTCAAACCGTATATCAAATGGTTTCTTTTCAGTAGTATACTTTAAAAAAATATCATTGGAATTAACAGAAGAAATGAATAAGACTTTTTGTGTGAAGGTAGTACTTTAAGACAAATATAAGAAAAGATATTATTGCTTATATGAAATGGATTGAAAATTAAAGATGAAATAAAAAAATATTTTTGTAGTGTGACCATCCCATTGTTATTAAAAAGATATATTATAAAAGTCCAACAATATTTTTTTAGTGAAACGTTTTGATGATGATGAAACGGTCATCGAAATGTGCGTCAGCGAATAAAGTGAACAATAAATAATAATTGGAGGTTTTGATAAAATCCTGAGTGTTAAAAGAAATTATTTATTTGTGTTAAAATGAAATAAAAATTCAAATTTAACTACACACAATAATCAACATTATTATTAATAATATTAATTTTTTTAAAAAATAATATAAAATAGCAAATAAATACAAACTTCATAATTTCTGAATAAAATACAAATTTGAATTATTTTTTTATCTTTGACATTACACTAAAAATAATAAAAACTTTTAATTATTTTATTATAATTGCTTAATTGTAATAATTAATTCAAAATCTTTTTTAAAAACAAAATGAATGACATTGAAAAAGAACAAAAATTATCATAAATTAAATTTATATCAATGAAAATTTATGAATTTATAATTTTGTTGGGTATCTTTTTGACTTAATAATAACATTGATTTCCATTGAAAAAGAATTTAAGCATTTCATCACATATGGAAGGATTTTACTTTATACTTATATTTATTATTCTTGTAAGTTATCTTTGATTGACGCTTTATATATTTATATATTGAATATTTTCAATATATATATATATATATATATATATATATATATATATATATATATGATTAATATTTATTGACCAATAAAGAGAATGAGTTTACTTTGTGACGTTTTAAAGGAGTCATTTTCCAATAATCACAGTTGAATATTTTCAATTCCTGTCTTGTTGAAACATACATTGAGATTCTAAATTAATTATTCTTTTAGCAAACATTTTAAATAACTTTTAAAATGTTTAAATAAACAAATCTATTCTTAATCATATCTACAAATACAAAAAAAATATTCTAGTAGTTGACATACAATTTCATATTATTACACTATCCTTATTATTTCTGACAATCAGTATTAAAGTTTTTTGATTTTTTATGACCAAATCTGTTAAAATTATTCTTCTATTAAATAAAAATAAACTATAAATAAATAACTATTGTTTCAAATTATATGCATAAAATTTAACAAATTGCAATCTCTTTTTATCATTTTTCAAATTAATGACTTTTCTGGAAAATTTGATAAATAATCAATATAATGTAATAATGCACGGATTGTTAAAGGAACATTTCATTTTATAATATTTTTAAAGGGTTTTGTAATTTTACATAAGATATTTTTGAATTATATTTTTTTAATTATATTAGTTTTGTACCTTAAAATAATTTCAAAAATGAGTTATTATTTAATTTTTGGGACTGTTTTAATCGCTGTAACTTTAAAAAAAGTTTTTTTATTTTTTTAAAAAAATTCTAATAAAATTAGCTAGCATTTATAACTAATTTGTTCGTATAAATATATTTTTTTGTAAATATTTTCGTAATATTATTTTGTTAATTTAAATGTTGAATATATGTTTAAAAATTTTAATAAATTAAAATTGCGTTTCTGCTTAAGTCAAAAATTAATAATTTAATAGTTTATGTAATTATATTTAAGTTCACTTTTGTATTTGTTTTTTTAAAAAAATCTTTTATATCTTCATAATTCTCTTTAAAATAATAAATATTTTAAGTATTAAAATATATTTATTTCTTCTAAAATCTAATCTAAAATTATTAAAAAGTTGTGTGAGATTAATATGTTGGTTTTTGATATATCAGAAAACTTTAGGATGTACTTTTGCTTAGCAGTATATTTGTAATAAATAAAAAAATATGAATTTTAATAATATTTGTTTAAGCAGTTATATATATACATATAAAATGATATAATTCTTGAATTTATATTTTATTAGGATAAAGAAATAATTTGTTTTATTATCAATTAATTATTAAAAACATTTTTTGATTAACTGATTATAAAGTATAAAATGAAGTTATTGAAAACGTAATTAATCTTCTAATATAAAGGATTTGAATAAGATTTAAATTTATAAGAAGCTGACTGAAACTAAATGTATCTTAATATTTCAATAATATTTCAATATCTATGATATTATATATATATATATATATATATATATATATATATATATATGTTATAGTTGAAATCTTTATATATATATATATATATATATATATATATATAAATATATATATATAC
>CP092093.1:23652500-23695000 GCA_029203775.1 Neoneuromus ignobilis
ATATATATATATATATATATATATATATACGTTTGAGGGAAGACCATATAACCACCCTCTTATGCACGCATTTTTTCTCTTTTACATCGAAAGTTATGGTATGAGATTGGTGAAGAAACAGGGGCTCGCTGTTAGTTCTTGTATGACTGACGTCGCATGCTACGTAGACTTCTTTAATTTATACTTTGCAAGTTTTAAAGCCGAAAAGGGGTCTTTTCCTCTGTTTTTCAGTTCAGGATGATGAGAAATGGAATATACACTTCCTCCTTTCGGCGACCATCTTTATAACTGCGAAACAGAGATCATCATACGTGATCTTATAACAGTCAGTTTTCACTGTTATATTTGTATCGACGGTGTCGCTTTATATATATATATATATATATATATATATATATATATATATATATATAATATTTTTATATAAGTATGTTTTCAATTTCGTTCTCAATTTCTTTCGTCTGTAAATAAAAGAAGAAAAGCAATACGGAGCTGTTTCAAGTCAGTCAAAACGTTTTCGACATTGTCCATCCATAATATTGTCGCCTTTTTATTTTTAATCATCGCCGAAAATATCACGATCGTCCTTTTCGCTTTTTTCATATTTATTTTCTTTTCTTTTAAGTCGGCGTCGCAGTAACGCTAGGTAATTTCGGTGCTACGCTAAAGACGACTTCTATATGTAAGCGTTAGAGCTTACATGAATTAAGTATATTCGACTGATTTTTCGTTGTGTGATTTTACAAAGTGAAATATTTTTTACACGGTGTACGTGCTTAAAACATTACGTTCTTTTTTAATAAATGTTTATGTTTTAAGAGGGTACAAGAGATGATAATCATTCATACTTGAAGAAAAAATCGTTCTTGAGAATCGTTCCATACAAAACGAACGTGTTGACAATGAGAGCGTATTTGTTGGTATGTTTGTTTCCATTTTGTTGTATTTTTACTCATCTTAATGGAAACGAAAAATATTATATATATATATATATATATATATATATATATATATATATATAAAGTCATTAGTTGGAAATGTTTCTTTTTTTAGGACTTATTTACTTAAATGGCAATTACTGTTATTTTCAATAAATACATATTTTTCAACTGTGTATTTTTATTCATGTATATTACAATGAAAAATGTTGCAAATATAAGAAAAAATTAAGAAACAATAAAAGTACTTTATTTATTTATGTGTATTATATAAAATATTTTTTGATAAAATGTGTCATTAAAGTTTACAATATTTTAAATTAAATTATTTATTAAGAAGAAAAATAAATTTAAAATTGACTATTTATTGTCATATTATTTAATATTTAGTAAAGGGAAAATATTAAAGAAATGTTTTATTTTTGAATTATATTATTAACTTACAGATTTTCTAATTTATAATTATTTAATTAATTTATGATGTTATATAATTTCAATGATTATTAGTATACATAAACTTAACTAAAATTGATTTCTTAATATATTTTCATATGTATTACTAAAATTAAGAATTCATATAGCTAGCGTATAAAATAAAGATAGAATATTCAAATGTCGGATCAATATTTGAAGAAGTACCACTAAGGTTTTCGTTGTGTCTCTAGAAGGGAGTAAATAGTCTTCTATGACCGTGTCACCCCTTCAAGCGAACGAATAAGAGCTTCGTCTTTTGTTTTTCTTTTTTTAAAAAAACAGACCCCTATATTACAAATTGTGCCCTTTGTATGAGACATCTTCGATATGTTTTTGAATGTATTTACTTCATATTCTCGTTGCAATATTTTTGATTGTGCACAGAATAATCTAAGTAACTGTTTATTTAATATTTTTATAGTAATTACCAATTTTTGGATGATGATATTGAAATAATTAGAGGTAAATAACGCTTCTAAAAATAATTATTAATAACAAATAATTGATAATAATTATTTTATTTAATAGTTCCAATAGAAATAGTATGATTATTTATAGAATAATTTTATGATCTAAATATATATATAACTATTTTTTTAATTAATACAGTTTAATATACTTAAAATTAAGAAGCAATAATTTCAGAAATTGATTTACTACTATTATTTTATGTCTGTATAAGTATAAATGTAGACACAATATGTTATAGAAAAATATTCATTAAATAATGAATGATGAATTTCATAAAGCACATTACAAACAAACACACACGATATTTATATATATATATATATATATATGAAAAAATCATGATTAATATACTTAAAAAGAATGTGCTTTAAATTTTTATCTTATTATTATCCAGATTTTATAACGCGGAGCTCTGATGATGATAACATTGTCAGTGAAATGCACATAAGCCTATTATTATTATGAACAAAGAAAGTGAACAATAAGTAATTATTAAACGCTTACTAATATTTTGTGGTGATAATTTATTTGTTTTAAATTTTTACTGTTTAAACAATTGGTACTTATATACTCTAATAAATTACTAATATTTGTTAATCTTCAGTAAAATTCATTAATTAGAACCATAGAATTTTTTTAATAATATTTAAATACATAACATTCAATCACGACTAAAATATTACAATTATATTATATTAAACAAAAATGAAAAATTGATCCTTTTGAATTATGTACACAACGTAAAATAAAATGAAAATCAATACGTCGAATACTCATACTACGTACGGAAAGGATCAGACGTAGCCATCATTAAAAAAGTACACTTGGATATTAGATCAGAGAAGTATTTTTTAATGAACTTCTCCTCGTTTTAAGACAAACGAAACCTAAGCTGCCGTTGCCACTAAATACAAATTATATTCGATCCTATCCCAGTGTTGAAATGGTGTGAGGTAGGTAAGGATAGGAAAAGCGTTTGCACGGCGTGCCATCTAGTACTGGGGTTTTAGTTGGAGGGTATGTTTCCGGTCCGTGCGTCAATAATTAAGTCTATTGGGGTAAAATGTACAGATATCAAGTATTGAAATGTGTAATAGACATTTGTTGATATAATGAATGATCGAAAAGTTCTGTTTATTAACGTATTTATTGTTTATACAACGATAACGTAATAATGTTTACAGATAATTTTTTTCGTGGAATTTCTTATTTATTGATAGTAATATATTATAATAATTTTTTTGATAATAATAAAATATATAGAATATTTTTAGTCTTCAAAACGTTAAAAAATTAAAAAGATACATTTTAATTCACATATTCTATATTGATCTTGATTGGTTTTAATAATGAATATTCAAAAAATGGCAAAGAATAATTTTTAAAATCATATTAATTTTCATTAAAATTAATACAAATGACTAATTTGTAAACAGAAACAAATAAAAATGATTATACATAAAATATATACAATGATTAATTTGTATATTTTTATATATTGTATTATGTTATAATTTTTATAACAATATATCTTTTATAAATATTGTTATAATATTTATTAAAAATAATATAATAACTGAACAATGATAAATATCTTGAAATGACTTAAAATATTTCTTAAAAATTCAATTCTTTATTAATTTTTTGGTTATTTTAAAATAATTTCATATTATGAGTATAAAAACATATGATTATACATACATATATATATATATATATATATATATATATATATATATAATCAGCTTCTTTCTAACCACTGCTAAACGAAGATCTTTCTCAAATTGTCTATTTTCTCCGATCCAATGTCCTTATTTGTCAGTCCTTTCTGAGTATATAGGAAAATTTAAATGATATTAAAGGGTTTAGGTATAGATTTAATTGCTTATTATCATTTAATATCTTTTAGTTTTATTTGAGTCTCTCTCTCTCTCTCTCTCTATATATATATATATATATATATATATATATTGATATATATAGTCTGTCACAAAAAAATCAGACAGCTCTTATATCCACTAAAAACTGTTTCATAAAAAAGTTTACATTAAAAAAAACATATTTTTATTATAAGTGTTCTTCAAAATATTAATTTTTTTCAATTGGAAAAAATAAAAATTCGAGAAAAATAAATATTTTTAATTTAACATATAATATTAATGCATAACCACCAATTTATCGTGCATACGAAATAAGTAAATTTCAAAATATTTTCGATTGTTGTATGGATGGATGATTTTATTATTGGAATTACTTTGTAATTTTTCTTAATTGACTTTTTGGTTTCTTATTATTAAATAAAATAATAACGAAGAAAAAATGGAACGAATATCTTGAAAAGAAAATCTATTGTTTAAGTAAGAAAAACTATAATAGCACAAAATTACGTATAAGACTTGTACTTCTTTATAAACAGATTTTGAAAATTTTCCTGTGAATTTTCCTTATTCCAAAAAATTTCTCAAACCAAAATATATATCTTAATCTTATATAGCGAAGTATTGTAGGAGAAACAGCTAAACATATTATATATTACGTCATGTATGGAAATGTACATCTAGTAATCATATAAATAAATCTTATTTTTATTTTTATGAGACTTGTATTTCAAGTAATAGAGCGCAAAATATTAGAAAATTTGATGTTGATAATCAATTAAATAGTAAATATAATGATAATAGAGATCTACATAATTACGTTAAGAAAAAAAATAAGACTGAACAAAATGTGGAAGCAAATACTATATAAATATACTGAATATGTACAGGAAATTAACGAAATAAATTAATTTATAAAAACATTTGATAGAATTATTATATCAGAAAATTCGTATATTACAATCGAGTTTTACAAAAAAGTCGTGGATAAATTAATATACTGAAGAAAAAGGATAAAAAAATACGCGAAAGCATTACAACACTTTTGCAAATAAGTTATTTTTAGCACTGTGTGTAATTGCGGAATTCGTAGAAAAATCAAATAAAAAAAACAGGCTGTAAATCTAGTAAAGAAAATCTCCAACTATTGTAATTGTGAAATATGAAAAAGGTTACGTATTGGTGTAAAATTTACATACGGGTAGTAGTAATTTAGAAATTTCATTTCACTGAAAATCAAATGGATCAGTTTATGATAACAACATATTAAAGCACAGTTTAAAGATCGATATAAAAAGTAAGGATTAGGAAATAAATTTGTATTTCAAAAAGACTATTATTTAAAGCTAGGAAAACTAAAGAATAAGTTTTGAATAATAACTCGAAACATTCTTTCCATCGTCAGATTTAAATTATTCATATCATTGCTGGATTTAAATTTTATAAAACATTTATGTGGAGAATTGAAAAACTTTGAGCAACTATTATATTTTTTTTAGTAAGGAAAGTTTAAAAATACGTCTTTAGAAGAAATACATCTAAACTAGCCTAACAAACAAAGTAGAAAATATTTGTTTTAGAACAGTGACGAATTCATGATTTTAAAAAAACAATTCTTGATTTTAATTGCATAATGGATACAATTTTGAATGAAAAGTTAGATTAGAAAAATTAAATAATGCAGTACTTTGATGATGATGGTATGATAATCAAAATATGTATTAACAAATATAAAAACTGAGTAATTAATATACATTTTTATAAAATACTATAGTGTTGTGCTAAATTACTTATTTGTGCAGAAATATATATACATATAAATATATATATATATATATACATATATATATATATATATATATATATATATATATATATATATATATATATATATATATATATATATATATATATATATATATATATATATATATATATATATATATATATATATATATATATATATATATATATATATATATATATATATATATATATATATATATATATATATATATATATATATATATATATATATATATATATATATATATATATATATATAGAGAGAGAGAGAGAGAGAGAGAGAGAGAGAGAATCAGACGAATAGTAAAATTTTATTTAAATAAGTTTAAGTCTATAATGTAGTTGAATGGTGTACATTAATCGAATTCTTTATATAGGAAACTTCATTAGCAATATGGATAGAATATTTAGGTTAATTTGGTGAAATAACTTTAATTGATGAGTACTAAGATAAATATTTTAGATTTTATTTATTACTTTTATTTTAGATTTATTTTCGTGTTTACCTACTATTTTATTTATATTCATAGATTCATTACTTTTTGCTTAATGAAATCAATTAATTATTAAATATGGTAAACGGTAATTATTCAATGTTATTGCAATAAATTAATTTATTTCTAAACTTACTTATGAACAAAATCTAATAAAGTACTTATATTCTAATCAATAATCAAAATAAAATTTAAAACTTTTTTTATATAAGACCAGTAAACTATAATTACAAAAGTCTATAATTTGACGTCGAATAAAGTTTTTATTTTTTTAAAGAATAAAGTCAGAAATTATTCATGAAGTAATGTATAATCGCGCACTGACTTCGAAATTCACAAATCAAATATTTATACCAAGATTCGTTTTGATTATAATGTTAAGATAATTAAATTATATGCGACGCTTTTTAAGCACGAAACTATAGTTTCTTTTAGATATTTTTTATTGATTGTAGAAATTTACTTTATTGTATATATATATATATATATATATATATATATATATATATATATTAGGTAACTAAGAAAGTTCTATCGTTTTTGCGTGTATTATAATTTTAAGAACTTTTTATGATTCGTATGATATTATACTAGGTACATTAACCGAGTAACAAAGTACATACCTTGTTTCATTTGTTCATTGCATTTCGATGTGTTCACTTTTATTTAAAATTAAATTTTAAATTTGCAAAATAGTGTAACTAAGTATTTATTTCAAATATTTATTTTAAATATTTAAACTTAATTTTAGCACTGCTGAGTTGCAAAAAAAATGTATATGCATAGGAGAAGCAGCAGTTACATGAAGAATGACCAAAAAGTGGTTTAAAAATGCCTCAGGGGAAGTATCATTAGAAGAAGAAGATAGATCAGGCATACCAAAATATCAACAAATTACAGAAAAGAATTGATTCACTGATATGAAAATCGTCGATATTCATATCAGTGAAATAATGAATAAAAAATGATTTTCGAATATTCATAAAAATGAATGAAATTGAAAAGTGATTTATTTGTGAAAAATTGAATTAGTCATAATGAAAAGTTATTTGTAAAAAGTTCAAAGTTAGAAAATTAATGAACGAAAATATAGTTGTTAATATTGGTATTAAAATATTTGTGTGATTTACAAAAAAGTAATCATTTAAATGAAAATTTGAGTTTTATTCTTTACATAAAATTTATTTATTTTTCATTACATTTATTTCAAAAAGAAGTCTTTTTAAAAATATCTTACTAAAACTTTATAATTTTTTTATTGTCAAATGAATCTTAAGTTAGAAAATTTGTTTTAATTTTCATCAAACATTAAATTATTTTTAGAAGAGTTAATTTTATAAAAAGTTATGATTTCGAGTTTATTTTTCAACAAGTCGATAAAATCTCACATTTACATAACTAAAAATGATTCCAATATGAATATTAATAAATAATATTTCCGTATAAGTCTGCATTATAAACAATAGAAATTTTTCGCCATATTTTTTATTTCGAACAACACGCACATGAAAAACACGTCGACAACCTGAAAATATGCACATGAGATGAAGGAAACACGAGATATCGGTATCATTTCGACGACGTCCGTCTCTGTTAGTAGACTATGTTTTATATATTTTTTATGGATACGTTCTTCGAACAAAACCGCAGTTAAGACTAAGGACTCGAGATGCATAGAGACGCGAGGGAAATGCAAATAAGGGGTATATCAAGTCAGCTTTGATAATGTTATGATATTTTATGCGAATTGTAGTTCTGTCTCGCTCATAAAACAGTAATGTTTGCATGTATTCTCTTTTTTGTTTACTGACATCTTAAGTGTAAGATCAAATCACATTTGCCGCAAGCTGAAATGCATAAGTTACATAGATGTTTAGTAAAATACATCCTAGATAAGTTATTTACATACATACTATATATATATATATATATATATATATATATATATATATATATATATATAGGATCATCCAAATGTGACGCCTAGATTTGTGTTTTATTTAAAAAAAGTGTATAGGGCGATGTATAGAAAAATATGTATATAGTTTCTTTTTAATAAAACACAAATCTAGGCGTCATATTTGGATGACTGACCTTATATCATTTAAATTATAATTTTTAAAAATTATTTCAAAAACATACAAGTGCTTAATATACAAAATAACTACATATTTATTAAAAATGAAAATAAATATACCTCAAACATAAAATTCGAGTTTCGAGAAATTTTCTTAAGTTATTTAAGATAAATTTGACTTAGATTATCTTTTATATATAAATACGAGTAGAAAGAAGCTAATGATGAGAGTGATAATTTATACCATCATCAATAGTAGCAGTTTTTCTGTCCAGGATTTTTTCAAAAAATTGCACTTTGACAGATTTAATGCGTTTCTTTTCTAATCTTTTTTAATGACTTTTCTTATATATCTCTCTTCTCTATCCATGAGTCTCTTCAAGGTCTTTTTATGTCTTACACACACACACACACACATATATATATATATATATATATATGTGTGTGTGTGTGTTACGTATTTGAGTATATATAAACATTGCATTAGAGTGGAAACAAAAGTTAAGGATGTTAATGGCAAAAGTGAAAAGTTTGAAATGTAAATGATCCGATAATGTAACAAAAGAGGGGATCACTGATAGACAAGGAAAGTTATTGATTAGAAACCTAGATATATAAAAAGCCAAAGGAAGAAACCTATGGAAAGATGAGATAGAGAAATAAGGAAATTTATAGAAATGAACTGGAAGAGGAAGATATTTGATCGGCTGACGTGGAAGATTTCGAGGGAAGCCTTCATCTTGCAATGGATTGAGAGGGACTGTTGCTGATAATGATGATGTATAAATGTTAATATTTATTAGAAATAGAGGTGTTATTTTGAGCACAAAATATTGCATGAATTGATTTTATAATATTTTAAATCAACTGAAAAAATAACTTATAAAATTAATATTAAAAGTTGAAATGAAGATTATAGAAAAAGATTACATTAACAAATTCCTTTATCAATACTTCATTTATCCATTTACTTGTAAAATGGAAAATAGTCATATAATTGCATTTGCAGATATTTTTGTTTATGAAATTTTGTTTATTATTTTTGTTTATGAAATTTTCATCCTGCTTTGGAATAATAATTATTATATATTTGATAAAATAGCTCAAAAAGAAAAATTTAGACAAAAACAAAACTTTTTAATTTAGTTATGACTGAAATAAGTGATAAAAATAAAATATATAAATGATAGAAATACCATTTCATAAATGAAAAAGGATTTTCCTCATTTACAGTTTTTTTTATTAATGTCTTATATATAGAGGTCATCCAAATGTGACGCCTAGATTTGTATTTTATTAAAAAGAAACATGTGTATAGTTTCTTTTGTTTCTTTTTAATAAAACATAAATCTAGGCGTCCCATTTGGATGATCCTTTATATACATATTTGGATGATTTTAATAAAATACAATAATTAAAAAATATTTTCACGAATATATGAGTATTACTGGAAGAAAGTAAATACTACATTACAGATAAAATTGAAGACTGATCAAATTACTAGAAAAAAATAACATTATGTTCCTAATAAAAGATAACAAACCCCCATTCTAGTCAATATTGTATATCTACGCTTGCAATACCGTCCAAGAAACGGGTTGAATCAACAAAACTGCACGCATCCATCATACACGGTAGTAAGGAGACTCTCATTTCTAGTTCCAGTGTTTCTGCAAACGGTACGGAGACGTATGGAAACTGGTTATGTTTCAAAACCATACTACTGCGACTACTACTACTAGGTCTATTTACCGCCTTCTCTGTAGAGCGACTCTATCTACTAGCAGATAAAAGTCATGATCGCAGTGGGTAAACGGCACATAAATCTAGTGTGAGATGTAATGGGGGTGGCTGCAGGGGTAACACGACGTCGTCAAGGGGTTTTTTCTCGAGTGGAAAATGTGATTTCTTCATCTCTCGTTTCCATCTCTGTATGTGTAGTTATGTGTGTCTGTTTCAGTGTACATTATATGCACCTTTTTCCCGTACGTATATGTATGTGAGTGAAGAAGCAGGGTTAAAATGGGGTGAACGTGTAGGATGAGTATAAACGTATACGGATATAGAAAAGAAGGTGCACGGTTGGTTTCTAATAATTATGGTTGTATTGTGGGGGTGATTAAGAAATTGTTCACTTGTACACATATAGTTAGGTATTGTTGTTATCATAGGTTCCAAGAAAGTAAATCTATATATATATTTAGAAACATATATTTATATATAAGTCAATAATATTTTTAACCTTCATTACTGTTACATTTAAAATTATTTTTTCTAAATCTAAAAAGCATCTGATTGAACATTTTATTTTTTAGTAAATTTTAATTTTATTATCGAGTTTTTGATTAGGTAATGAAAATTTGTTACAAAAAAGAAAATGATTTTCTCTCTTCAAAGAAATTACTTAATGTTTTTTTAATACAAGAGCTAATTGACATAATTTCTTTAATCATTGATTTTTTCCAATAACATATTAGATACTAAATGTTATTTTATTATTTATTAGGTATCAATGAACACATATGATGAATAAAATATTTATATCCAGAAAATAGTAATAAGTTAGCTACTGTTATTATAAAGTTATATAAAATGGTCCAAATTAGACTGAAGGGTTTAGATATATATTTTCTTGCTCACTATTATTTAATATTCTTCATTCTCATTTGGGTCAATCTATATTATGAATTTTAACCGATCCATTGTATTTCTTTTCCAGTCTATTCTGATTAATTTATTTATATATACCTGTCTCTCTCATCTATTAATGGGTTTTTCATGGACATTTTTATATATGTAACTTCCCAGTTGAATATATATATATATATATATATATATATATATATATATATATATGAAAACAGTAATTATTGATGTGGAACTAGAAAGATAAAAAGATCTAAGAAGAGATCAATAGATAGATGAATAGAGATATGAGAACATTTGTTGGGGTGAAATGGAGGATAAAAGCATTGGATCGGTGAAAGTTGAAAGTTTTGTAAGATATTTTTATCTAGCAGTAGACTTAAAAAAAAGGATTATGATTATAGTGATATATATATATATATATATATATATATATATACATGTAATTTTATTATTTATATAGCATTAAGTTTTTATTAATAAAATATAATAAATCAAGTACTAACATTTATAACAAAAAAAGTAACTTAAAATATTCACAAGCGAACTTTATGATCATAGTAGAAGTATATAAAACTAAATCAAAAATTCATATTCCAACTTTTTTTACCCTATTATAATATTCTCCAGCAAAAAAAAACTTAGCTGTAGTAATATGTATATTCCACAGAGACATATAAGTTTTTTTAGTTATTTCTCATAATTTTCTTAAATTGATAAAGGCAAGGCTCATATTTATGTTCAAATGGCAATACGTAGAAGTGAGAAAATAAATCTTCTATATGAAAAAGAAAATTCTCTTGAGAAAAACAAACATACGATGTCTAGAATAGGAAAATTAAAATCTGATAGTGACAAAGAAATAATATTATTTTAAATGACGAAAAGGGAATATTTATCAGTGGTATTTAAATATAAGTGGAAATGAAATGAATGTAGAATATTATATGTTTGAGGCTGAAGATATTTGTAGTGCGAATATAAGAAATGTGTTTATATATATATATATATATATATATATATATATATATATATATATATATATATATGTATGTATGTATATAAAGATATATATGAATGTATATGTATATGCAAATATAACAGCTTGAGAAGTTAAAGAATCTGGAACGAGACAGGGAATAGTGTCGTAATTCAAAAGTTCTGTATAACACAGAATGACGTCGTCATAAATGGTTCAATGTGTACGCGAGTTTGTCTCATTCGTGACATTTCTTTAGGTGCTGTTCGAAATTATATTTTCCACTTACGTGCTTCGAGACATAACGGAACAAAATATAACTTAAAGGTTAATGAGAATGTAGAGGGTGGTATAAGATATGTATTTTGAAAATCTCTGTAGGTCGACGAATCATTTATGATTTTTCTTTTTTATTTCCTTATTCTCACTAGAGACTAAAATAATTATTTTTCTTAAAAGGTTATATACGTAATAATATAGTTACAATTCTCAATAATATGTAATACTGAATTATATACATTTCTCTCTCTCTCTCTCTCTTTCTATATATATATATATATATATATATATATATATATATATATATATATATATATATATATGCAATATATTACTATATAGATGATAATAATATATTTTAAATATTTTTTTCGATATTTGTGAATAATTAAAAAAAAGTAACAAGATTCTATTTATACATATTATTTAATATATTTGGATTAGGAATTGTTAGTTGTGGGATTATTTATAATTGTTTATAGATAAAAAAAAATATTAATACGTTTCATAGTAAGTGAGTTTCATATAACATTGAGCCCTATACGTTTTTTTGCTTGAATCAATGTTTATTTAAATAATATTTCGGTTATTAATTTTAATATGATCATAAAATATTGAATAATATAATTATTTATAGGTGATTAAAATGAAATTGAAGAGTTCAGACATACATTTATTTACTTGCTATCATTTACTATTCTTTAGTATCTCATTTGGACCTCTCTCTCTCCCTATATATATATATATATATATATATATATATATATATATATATATATATATAATATGTGTAAATACCACATAAATTTAAAAAGAAAGTAATATTAATTTTAGCATTTTTATAAATATTACAAAACACTATAAATAAAACAAGTAGACTCGATAACATGAATTGTATACCACTCAGTGACGTGACTCGATACGAAAAGTGACTGAAAATATTATCCGATGAACACTGTTCTAATAATAAAATTAAAAAATTATTTTTAGTTTAAATAAATATTTCTAATTTTAAATTGCTTAACTACCTTGATATATTTGTAACAAATTTTTATTTGTAAATAATTTGAATAACAAATATTATAATAAAATGTGTAAGTATATATATATATATATATATATATATATGTAAAAGTTTTTTTTTTAGGTTAGATAGAACTTTTGGTAGACATTCAACTTAAAGTTCTATCATGCTTAAAGAAACAAACTATTCAAAATGATAGGACTAAAACATATAATGATATTTCATTTTTATTCAAATATTTGTGAAAATATTTATTCCATATATATATATATATATATATATATATATATATATATATATATATATATATACAATATAAAACCATATGCATATGAAATCGACATGCACCACATCTGAGCCTGACAGTTTTAAATGATGTGAGGTCATTGTTCATTCATTTTTTCGAAAGCAACTTTTCAAAATTAATCACGAATGCTTTTTATGAACAACAAATGTACAGAAAAACGATCCGTGACAAAATATAACGCCATAACGGCCGTTACTACTGACAGGCTTAACCCAATGACATATCCGACATTTTTGTTTTAAATTATTGGACAGATTATTGAAATAAATCAGCAACAAACCGTTTTTCACATTTTCATCCGATAATATTATAACATATATATATATATATATATATATATATACATATATACAAATTAAATGATTTCGCATACACAAATATATTCGAATTTACATTAACGTTATCGAAGAATGATTGGAAAGTAACAGATTTTGTATCTGTGACGATAATCCTGTTGTGACAATAATGTGTCTGGCACATATGCGTATATATATTATCTTTATTTATGTACGGAATAAAGAGACTTTATTGTCATAAATTTATGTATTATATACATATATACATTCATACATACATACATACATACATATATATATATATATATATATATATGTATATATATATATTAATAAACTTATACTTTGATGATAAAAATAGACGTATCAAAGCGGTTAATACAAAGGATTTATAAAAAAATATTATACAAGATTGAATTTAGGCTTAAAAGCTGCCACTATTATTGAAGTGTTTCTAACGAATGTTCTTGTTTACGTCGAATTTTCTATATTGACAGAACTCTAAAATAAGCTATATAATGGAGATCAATAAAAAAATAATCCTTTTTTCTCATACATTTTTATTCACATTTTGTTGAATGACAGTATCTAACATTCAAGTAATAGACTGAAAATTAAATGAAAAATTCTCATTTGCGTTATTGCTTTATTTAAAGACAAGTTATTTAAAATTGCAAATAGCAATAAAGCAATTAATGAAAAATTTAATAAATTATTAGTTAAAAAGAACTTCAGTAAACAAAATTTAAAATAAATATTATTTTTAATTTGAAGTATTGATAATAATAAATATATAAATAATAATACAAATTTATTAGTATTTTGGTGAATATTTTATGAATTATGAATAATTTATTAAATTTATATAATAAGATCAATTAAGAACAGAAATATTCTTAATATTTACATTTTTTTTTAATTTTTCTCTTATAAAATATCCATATTTATATTTTTTTTAATTTATAAGAATATAATTGAAAACATTTTTTTATAATATGTTTATATGTATATTGTATATATATATATATATATATATATATATATATATATATATATATATATATAATGTGGTTAAATAATTCTTAAATAATTTGACTTTTATTAAACTAAATTAAATTGTGATTGATATTGTTCAAAATTTATGTTGAAATGCTCTACAATTTTTAAGTAATTTAAATATATTTATTCAAAATTATGACTCATATATACATATATATATATATATATATATATATATATATATATGAATTGAAAATTCAGAATGATAAAATGCATTTTCAGATCAGAGAAAAATCAAATTGGCAAGAATAGGAAGAGATTGCATTAAAAAGTATGTGTGTTTAAGACAATTATTTAACATTACAGAAATATGTGTAGAAAGAGCGAACAGGAGATTAAAAATGGAATCATGTTAATGTGAAAAAAATTATCTTATTAAGAAATAGAATATTTCTTTATATTTGAATGAACAATTTTTTGAGCAATGCATCTTATTTGTTCTCACTTATGATTGTAAAACATAGACTTTAGATTCTAGAATATTTTATTGGATCCAGAAAACAAAAAAAATATGGAATATATATATGTTAAGAATTACACATGGAGTCAGAAAAGGAAACAAGTAGATCAGAAAAAAATCCAAGTTAAGGATATTATAGCATAAATGAGAAATTGAAAATGAAAATTGGCTGGTTATATAGTAAAAAGAAAATATTTTCATTGAATAAGAGGTGACATTGATTTGGAAGCAAGAGATATAAAAATACTCAAAAGAGATTCGTGGACAGATTGAACAGATATGACAAAATTTATTTAAGTTAAATGGAAAACAAAGAAATAGAATTGGTTTATTCAAAATGGAAAATCGTGAGAGGTCTTTATTATCAATAGATACAAAAAGGGATGAATATATATATATATATATATATATATATATATATATATATATATATACAAATATATATACATTACGTAATTAAATATATGTTTTTGCACAAATCAGTAAATTTATTTTTGTCTTAAATTGTTGTGATAGTATTGATGTATTTTTAATTATCAGTTTCGAAATTTATGTTATATTTTATTATGTGCCTCATAAGTATTTTTCTCCACTAATTCATACTAATTTTCAAAATAAATAGATCCTTTGTTGATTATTTTATATATTTTTTATAAAGGATTTTTATCCAAGTTATAAAAATAAACTTTAAAAAAAAGTTATTATAAGAGTGAAATATTTTTTATATGATTTTTAATTAAACATTGATATTTATTTTAAGGATATTTTTATTGCTCATAATTCAGTATTAATTGTTATTATTATATAAAAACTACAGATTTAAAAAAAAAATAATATATAAAAAAATTTAAAATTAATATTCTATTGAGTTTTCTATTAATCTTTATTATTCTAAAGACAGTTCAAGAAACATTTTTTATTTAAAATAATATTCAATTATTGGATATATTTCGACAAAAACTTTTCTATAATTATTAGATTTTTCAGTTATAACTGCTTTCAAAATGAGATATTTTTAATAGTATTTAAAAGTTTTTAAATAAAAATGCATTTATTGGTAAAATTAATTTTTGAATTATATAATTCTAACTCTGAAAAAACAATATTTTATACATAAAAATAACCACATTATTAAGTATAATATATATTTATGTTATATAATATAAAAATAACTACCAATAATTAATATTTTTTGTCTAATTTCACTAATGATATGAAAATATAATATAAATCGACCAAATTAATTTAATAAATCGATTACATATAATTTCTATTTAATTAATATATTAAATATATTTACTTATTGGTTTATTGAAATTTAATGTAATATAAAATTTTTTTATTATGTTTATTTAATATTAAAATTTATATATTGTGCAATTTGAAGAAAATAACTATATTTTGTGACTTTAATTTATAGCAAGTTACTAAGCATCGAAAAGAGCATATCGTTGTACTGCTGACTATCGCACTAACGAAAAAAAAAACATTTCTACCCCTAATGAATGTGTTAGTACCAACAGTACATATCAGTACAGCTTTCTATATAACATTCAACGAGTGAAGCTAGCCAATGTATAATATACATATATTTATATATGCACGTATGTATGTACGTATATATATATATATATATATATATATATATAAAACCATACATATTGTTGGTACATACGTATGTACATACGTACATACATATATATGTATGTACAGAGAATAGTACGTTCGGTATAAGGTACAAAGTTGAAACCGTTGGCTTGACCAATCCAGCAGTCCAGTTTGATGAAAGAATGTCCACGTTATAAAAACTGCATACGATTTGTAACGGTCGACTTTATATCCGAATATTGATTCGTTCGTTCGCAGCAGCCAACATCAATGCACGGCGCTACCACCATCCACAACCATCATCCTACTGACGAATGTATGTAAAACGTACCTCCACAATCAACCTACAGGCACTTCCAGCATCGACTCACTCTGGACATAAAACACAGGCAGAACTAAATATCGATATTGTAGGGGATATATTTTCTAGAAATTGACGAAAAATCATCGCGTACAAAAATTATTTCCACTGTAACACGTAACTCATCAACGTTCGTTTACTCTCAGGACTGGACTGCAGAATTTGATACAATATCGAATCGATTAATTACTTATTCGTTTATGCGTATTTCTGATGATTTGTAAAATGAAAATATAATATGAAATAATATAAACTAATGGTTAATATCATTATTTGTAAATTATAATCTAAAGTAATTTTTTTTCTAATAATAATATATTAATATAAAAGATTTTTTATTTAGTTAATTTTTTATAAACGACAAGAAATAACTTGTCATTTCAAATGAAAAATTATCGAAAAATTTATATATAAACCGAGCTTAACTATGAATATTTTTCTATTAAAATGCTGCTTTTCACGATAACAAGATATGTTTTTTACTACATATATAAAGTAATGATATGTAAGTATGTAATCAAATTTGCTATTTATTTTTCCATAATTACTTTTCCGAAATAATTAATAATATATATGAATAATTACAAACATTTATTAATTTTCCATTTTTTATAATTGTATTTTATTAAAAAAAAATATTTACCAATGATATAATATCCAACATTTGGTTATTTTAAAATTATTTTTATTAATTAAATTTTGTATTATTAAAATAAATTAGAGTTTCATGTAGAAAATATATCATGTTGAGAAAAGTAGGATACATTTAGAGAATTGAAACGATTAATAAATACATTGTAAATAAATTATTTTATATATTAATATCTTTTAAACGATCTTATAAATATCTGACTAATAAATATAATTGTATATTTAAAAATAATTCAATCAATTTATTCCTTCAATCGTTCCTTTTAATACATTTTTAAATATTCTCGTATCTTACTATTTATCATATAAGCCTTACTATTTTTTCTATAATGTTTGTTCTAAATGTGTTTTCTAAACATTTTCTCATTTTATTCTTCAGCTATTTATTGAAAACTGCCTATTCTTCTATAATTAAGTTTAGAAGCTTTAAAAATATCTGAACGTCTTTTATCCTTTGCTGAAATTTTACATGTTTTACATTCACACAAACAGCTATACTCTACATAAAAACGTTGATGAGATTTTCTTTGTTTCTTGATTGACCTTTATGGATGTAAGTTTCCATTATATATATATATATATATATAAAATAACCCAAATGAAGTTGAAAAGTTTAGATATACATTTACTTTCTTTCTATGATTTACTATTTTTTACTATCCTTCAGTCTCATTTGAGCCACTCTATATAGATAAATAGATAAATATTGAATGAATATTGTATAAATTATTTTCATATTAATCATTTATCAATTAATTATTCATTTAATGAAATTACTTGTCGTGAAAATACTGTATTGTTTTTGTAAATTTTTATAAAATTATAAATTATCTCATTTAAAAAAAATAATTGTGTTGATTTAAAGTTATAATATGATAATAATCGTGATGAATATAATAGTTTCTTTCTGAATGAATATAACTTCTAAATTATGATTTATTTAAACGATACAAAGTAATTCTCTTAAAAAAAATAAATTAAATTTGAAAACTGAAAAATACAATACAATTCAATTCACTTTAAAGTGGCAGAGAATATAATTTTACTTTAACAGTAACAAAAAAAATCGTTTTTGATTTTAAAAAAAATCTATTTATTAAAAAATATTTCACATTATAAATATGGAAATTTTAATAATACATGAAAAAGACTATTATTTTAGTAAATTCTCATATATCGAATATATATATATATATATATTAAAATAAACGTATCAAACATTTTCAGTTTTAAACTGTATTTAATATTAACTAATATATTTAAAATTGTATCTGAAATTCTGATATTTTTTATTTTTATAGTAAAATGAATATTCTTTAGTAATTAAAGAAAGTTAATCTTGATAAGTTTTTGAAATTATCTAAATATTGTGGAAAAACATATAAAGTTACTTATTTGTTGCTCTTTTTGAAACTTAGTAATATATTTCATTAAAAAATTAATAAAAAATAGTTACTTTAAATAAAATATTGTAAATATTATAAAATTAAACTAAAAACTGTGATAATTATAATATTAATTTAATATAAATATTGAATATCTATGCTGTTATAAATTAGAAAATTATATACATATATATATATATATATATATATATATATATATATATATATATATAAAAAATAAAAAGTTATTATAATATTAATATTGTAATGTTTCTAAAATGAAGAATAATATTTTAGATTTCAATATAACTGATACAAATATTAAAAGTTAAGGATTTTTATAAAAATTAAAACATCACACGTATTTCAAAATTTATGTGTTAACTATTTTTTATTTCTCATTTTATATCGTCCTACACAAATGATTGATTATTTTTAAAATAAATATTTTGGAATTTTAATGATTTCTTGTGTATAACTTTATTAAGAAACATACTTTTACTTTATTTCCAACGATATTCAATTTTAGTTGTATTCTTAGACATTGCAAATGAAAATAGAAACATTTTTAATACCAAAACAAAAAAATATTCTGTATGTACTTTATACGGATCTGGTCAATCTATTGCTGCACCGAATCCAGAGCTAGTCTGCTGATACTAGAAGCTTTAAATGTAGAGAGCACCTCATAGTAGTAATACAACATTGCTTTATAGTATTTGTGTACATCCCTTCATCTGACCCCTCATCGCCATCATCATCGTTTCGTCTATTTTATAGCGAAAAAAGTGTAAAAATACCTCTCGTTCGTTCGTTCGTCGTGCCTGCTGCGTCTGTGTTCGTTCGGACATGACTACTTTGTGTGCTTGCCCTTTACAATTATCGTTATGTAACGCCAAAAGCACTGCGCTGCCGTTATTGTCGTTCTCATCATCTTCATAATTCAATTGAGAAAATGGACTCATTATTGTTGACTGATACATGGATGAATGATCTAACACGATCAACGAAGATAATATTTTTTCGATTTTTTTAGTATGTTTAACTCTGTTTTATAGAAATATTGAAAATAAGCTGCACTAACGTATTACTTTTATGTACGTTAGCGTACAACGAGAACGCAACACTGATGTTTTATATCAAACAATATAATGAAAATGGCGGAGGATAAATTTATTCTATGGAAGAAATCGTTTCAATTTTAATTATTTACTGTAAAATATTATAAAATTGTCCATCCAGGTGGAAAACGACTAGACAAGTACGCTTGTTTTTATAAAGACATCTATTCTCACTTTGTATAAAAGTTTAGACATAGAAAACAATATTTTATATTTTTCAGTTTAAAAATTGATATATACAATATGTATAGTTTATCTGAATACAAATTTAAATCTTTAATTATTTAATTATTAAATTAAAATCTATTTGTCAAATATTATTTATTGATGAAAATAAAATAAAACAACTTTTCTATTTAGAAATACAGAAATAGGTTTCATGTGATTTTTACAAACTTTCGGATGAATTGCCAGTCAAAGTGGTTTTTAAATGGCAGGTTGCATGCATGATACTTTCTGATTGCATTGTTAAGGATAAAACTTTTACATGAATCTAGTTTTGTGGTTATACGTATGAATGAAACTAATAATGATCACGGTGCATAAATTTTAAATAATTTTTATGGTTGCGTTTATGCATACACACACACACACACACACACATATATATATATATATATATATATATATATATATATATATATATTTAATATTAAAAGAGAAAGAGTTAAATAATATATGTATAAAACACAATATACACTACATTATCCCTTAACTTACCATTTCAATAAAAAAATTAAATCGATGACCAATACTTCAAATGATTTTATATTTTTGAAAAAATTTTGGATATAAGGATTAATTAAATTACATTTATTATTAATTTTTGAAAATGAAAGTAAATAATATAACAATAAATATTATATATGTACCTGGACGAAAATGACAACTATTTTTCGATATTTTGTTGATAAAAATTTACAATTTTTATAGCATTTAATTTTTTAAATTTATTAAAAAAGGTTTTTGTGGCAATTTTATTTTAAAAAATATTTTAAATTATCTGAAAAGATTTAATATTCAAAATAAAGACTTTACAAAAAATATTCTATAAATATCTTTTGTCAAAGTCATAAAAAGTTTTAAAAGATTTTCATTAGAGTTTAAATATGTAATCATTTTTTAATATTTAAAGTATATAATTTTTTACACACACACACACACACACACACACACACACACACACATATATATATATATATAATTTGAAATAAAAATGGACTAATCATATAGTAAGATCGAGATCCACCGATGGAAAAGGGAAGTTATTGATGGTAATTCTAGATATATAAGAATATTCAAAAAAATACCTGTGTATAGATGGGACGGATATGTAAAAAAAATGTCGGAAGGAAAGAAAGGTATGAAATTGGTCGAAGTGGAAAATTTTTGGAGAGGTTTTCATCTAGCAGTGGATAGAAAGTGACTGATGAGGATGATAATTATATTAAAAGTATAAATACAAATGGGAAATATTTGTCATATTTAAGATTTGAAGACGGTGTACTACTTAGATATGAAAATTCAGAAGACATAAAAAAATTATTTTAAGTACGTTTAGAAGAAGAACAAGAGACGGACTAAAAATAAATATGAATAAAACTAAAATCATATATAAGAACTATGTAGAATATATATATATATATATATATATATATATATATATAAAGAGAGATAGAGAGAGAGAGAGATTAGTTTTTACGAAAATAAAATACTAAGGGAAAATAATACAATATGATTTTGAATTAAAGTCAGTAATTAAATGAATAATTAAGTAAGCATGGACAATATTTGGAAGAATGAATAATACGATAAAGAGTGAAATACCATTGAGCTTAAAACTGAAAGCATATAAACAATGTTTGTTACCTGCATTTATTTCAGATCAGAAATTTGGACATTGAACATGAAAATGAAACAAACATTTTTGATAATTCAACAAGACATGAAAAGAATTATGTTAAGAATTTCAAAATGTGATTAGAAAATTTATAAATTGATACGAGAACAGATAAAAGTAATGACCAAACGAAACAAGTAAAATCACTGAAATGAACATAGGCAGGGCACATAATAAAGATTAAAAGATTGACGAAAATGATTATTTTTGTAACAATTTAAGGAATATTTTAGAAAATATTTATTTATGGCAAGAAGTAGAATTGTTAAGTGGTCTAACGGTAGAGTAGGAAATATAGTAATATACTTAAAAATCTATACCAAAACCATGAATGTGTAATAACTAATATCTTTTTTAAGTACAAAAATATAAATGAGAAAATTCAACAAAAAGTTTAAAATCTATTACAGGTTTGATAATAGTTAATAATATATATATATATATATATATATATATATATATATATATATATATATATATATTAAAGTACGAGATATAGAGGATATAGATTATTGAAATATGGATTTGATCATCACATGGTAAACTGCAAATTTATCTACGAATATACAAATCAGTTTAAGTAAAAAAAGAATGTTTTGGATAGGAATATGAAGGAGAAAATAGAAAAAACTTTTAAAACGGATTTACTAAAAAAATATAGTGTTAAGATTTTACATCACAATAAATTGAGAGTGGATAAAACTGTTATCTTAGAAAAAATATATAACTATTTGGAAAAATGCAGTGAAGGGTGTATTAGATGTTGAACATAAACAAAAGAATTATAAAGTTGTCTAATAAGAATGTCAGAACTTTGACAGATGATGGCAGCCATGTTTGCATTTTTTAAGCTCATTTTGACATTTCAACTTAGTATAGTTTGGCAAATTATCATGGAACGTTTAATACTTCAACAACGTTTAGAAATTATAAAAACTTCAATAGACTTATTGAAACAAAACTTTAATGAGACCATTATTCCACGAAATGGATTCATAAATTGGCCACCAATATCATGTAATCTAACTCCATTGGATTAGTTTCTGTGGAATTATGTGAAATCAATAATTTATGCTGATAAACCACAAACAACAGGAGTATTAAAAATTAATATTGAACTTGTAATTCATGAAATTGGACACTATTATGGATAAGAGTGACTAAAAATTGGACTAAATGAATGCACTATGTTAAGCGAATTCTTAGTGGTCATATAAGTTAAATTGTATTCCATTATTAATGCCATAGAATATGCTTTAAAAAATAACTAATTAATTAAATATTTTTTATTTTATTTCCATTGAAACTTCTGAAGAGATTATTGGAAAATCTTTTATAAAGAAAAGTGTAATACATATATAGAAGAAATGACTAAAGAAAAAAAAGGAAGCATTTCTAAAGTGAATATCAGACAAAAATATAATTTAAAGAAATAGATATGTAATTATAAAATTTTAAATAATTAATTTATTATACAATTTCAAACTTTTCAGTTACTGACAATTCTCTTCGTATCTATTTTATTATAAATAGTGAATAATGTTTATAAACCTAAACTCGAACGACCTACAGATATAATGCCTTGAAAGTTTCTTTAGCGTTTTAATTACTGGAAGCATGTGCAGTATTTATACACATGTTAATAAACGGTATGTTACTGAAGTCACGCGCGATGAGCAACGAAAATGACAGCCGTTGTGCTATTTAACAGTACGACGCCACCACCTTGTGTGATGTCTAACGTTTTTCTACACAGTTGGTACCGCGAACACCTTGCTGTACATTTCACGCTAGACTACAGTTGTCTATCGCTACGGCACGCATACGTAGCATATGAGAAATTGTGAGAAAAATTAAACAGCACTTACAACACGTCTGCATGCAATTTACGACATTTAAGATATTAGAACGTATCATTCTCTAACCATATTTTTTTTGCTTAGATAATTCAATTTTTAATAAACTTTTTTTGTTTCTTTTTTAATTTGATCATTTCATATAAAATTTAAAAATAATATTGAGTTTTATCCAAATAATTAAAAAATATTTTTTTAAAAAAATTGTAAAATGTAAACAGAATGTTGATACAAAAACATTTTTCTAATTACTCAACTCATTTATAAAAATATGTACATACTCTATACATACATATGTATATGTATACATATATATATATATATATATATATACACACATGATTTTCGTATCATTAAAAAAAAAACGTTAAAATGGAAAACACTGGTTACTCATGCCTAGTGTTACTACTCCATACCACCGTTGATTTTTCAGTACCGGAAAATGGATCCTCATTTACTCATTGCATTTTTTTTGTATATATCGAAACGTCCGTAGCAACATTTCGGACGCGGGTATCGAACCTGCGGCACAACGGGGGCCCGTGACAGCTCGTCACGATTGCGATATTAAATATGCAACGCTTTTAATGGCCGCGCATCCATCAAAAATTCATCAAATTACTGGGCCTCCGGTCGCATTGTTGTTGTGTGTTTTCAGTGATTTTTCATGTACGCCTGGAAGCGGTGGTCCGAACGCCCGCGGACACAAACGTGCATTATGCAGATGGTTAATTCCGTGTGTGAGGTGTTTTGGGGATACAATTGTGCGTACGTCGCATACAAGTTTAGAAAATTCGATACGCGTGTGCGTTTGTATGTTTGAAAATTTAAGGTTGACTTGGAATATTTCATGAAAATTAAAGTACATTATTGTATAGACGTGATTATGTATTTTTCTCGTCAAGTTCATTTATATTTTGTGCAGTACGTGAGGGGTACTTTATTAGATAAAATTTAAATTTATCCATTAAAGAATGCATTTATCTCTCTCTCTCTTTATATATATATATATATATATATATATATATATATATATATTAGGTTGGCAAGTATCTCCCTTCCGCTTTTTTTTTGTTTTTGTTTTTTTTTGTACATAGCTGCGAAATTCAAAGACCAGAAGGCGGAAGGGAGATATTTGCCAACCTAATATATACAAAAACAATTGGTTTATTGATCTATGTAAAATATGAAGAATATTTATACCCAAGAAGAAAAATTAAAAATTGAATAAAATAATATTTTTTACTTTTATTGATAAAAATGTGAGTATGCTTTCATATACATATATATATATATATATATATATATATATATATATATATATATATATATATATTATATAATATGAGAAGTTTCTAAATTATTTTATTAATCTATGTAATACATAAAGAATAATTTTTAAATAAATATTGAAGAAAATACTTTTTATGGGTATTAATTATTTAAATTTAAAACAAATTTCTCATTTATAACAAAATGAAAAAACATGCAATTGTCAACATTAAAAAGCCTTTTTATAAATGATCGTAGTGTTTATTACTTCTAATCAAAAACTATATATAATTTTTTTATTTATATTCATTGATTTTTTGAAACGTATTTTTAAATATACAAAGTAATTCTTTATTTTTCTTTACATAAAAATATCTATTATTTTTTTCTAAAAAAAAAATATAGAACTAACTGTTTAATTTTGAAATCAACTTCATAGCTGTTACTGATTTTGTAAAATTATATTTTTATATCATACTTTAGTGTAAATATATGTAATTTTGAAAATTGTGTTACAGTCGAAACATTATTTTTTACAGTAAAGTCAATATATATATATATATATATATATATATATATATATAGAGAGAGAGAGAGAGAGAGAGAGAGAGAAATAAATAAAGAGAATAAGTGCTAATATATATTGACATATTTGAAATTATAGTATAAATTTATATAAAAAACAAAATTAAATTACATTTTATTTTAGATCAAAATATATCGATGGAACTTGCGTTCAAAAAATTCGCAGAAAAATAACATATGGCATCAATATGAATTATGAAGTTTCCTGTATCCTTCAATATGGACAATTACTTCTTAAGATGTGTATACATATTTCTTTTTAAATAATATGTGTACATTGCTTGTATATATAAGTTTTTGAAAAACATCTCAACCATATTGTAATATATTACTATTATATTCATAATATTAACAATAACAAAAAGATTTCTTGAAGCACCTTTCCAGAACCGATATCCTTTCGCAAAATGATCAGGTAATCGAAATGTACTGATCGGTTTGTGAAGAAAACATGATAAATAATAGTTGGGAATATATTGACCATTTGTCGAAATGTGAAATTGAAAGGGTCAAATATATTCCTTTTCATAATTTCAAAATATAAATTCACTATATTACTATATAGTTAATACAGTATGTAGTTACAGATGTGTACTTTCTTAGTAAATATATTTCTTGTATCTGTTTTAACAGATGTATTGTAAATTTTACTGAAACTATTTGATGAAATGAACATTTTCAAAGATCTACAACATCTTTTATCTAGAAAAATATTTCTTTATGTTTTTCATTTTAAATATAACATTTGTGAGAAAGGGTAATTCTGCATACATCTGCTGTTTGTACTATTTGATTCAACATTCTTAAATTACATCTTCAGACAAAAATTGAAATTCAAATGTTTTTCTGTTAACATTATTATGGTAATGTACAATCGTATATATATATATATATATATATATATATATATATATATATATATATATATATATATATATATAAGAGATTACGTACAAAATTTAACATTTATTATTATCTAATATGTACATTTATTATTATACATTTATTATTGTCTAATATGAGATTATAGTTTTAGTAATTTTTTTCAGATAATGAAATAACAATATGATTTGTTTCTATTAAACTAATAAACATTTTAAACATTTATATTGAATAATAATGTTACTTTTATATACATTAACTTTTTTAATACAAAATATTGTTTTTATTTAGACTTTTTCATAATTAATTATATTATATTATTTTTTAACAAAATATTTTATTATATATATATATATATATATATATATATATATATATATATATAAATGTCATTTTTTTAAACACTTGATATTCGATTACTGAATAAAGTATTTTTAATTTTTATTGATTCATTTGAGGATTTTTATATTTTATTCTTTTAAATTAATTTTAAATACAAATTTTTATTCTATTATTATAATTGAATATTCAGTATTTTCTAAAATATTTAATATCTTCTATTTTATATGTACAAATATAAACACATACACACATACACATACATATATATATATATATATATAAACAATCAATAACTGGAATGTATAATGATTATTTCAAAAATCAAATATAAATTAATTTGTAAGAGTGATATGATGTGAAATTAAAAGTTGAATTAATAACTGAAAATTGAAATTTGAAATATGTTCAATTGAATAAGATTAGATAATTTAAACCATAATTTTGACCTTTTTGTTAACACATCGTTTAGATTGACATGAATGTTCCATTTAGAAAAATATCATAATATATTTTTTCAGGTTATCGTAAAATGTTCATAATATCTATCAATTGATATAAGAATAAATATTATTTTATTTCTTTCCACATATTGGACTTATAAATAGAAATATAAATTATTATTTATAAACAATTTGAAAAATATCTATACAAATATATAAAATAGGTAGTATTTGTGCATTGAAAATAATTTAATTATTAATTAATACAATTTTGTACATCTACACACACACACACAGACGTATGTATGTATGTATGTATGTATGTATGTATGTGTATATATATATATATATATATATATATATATATATATATATATAATCACATAGAGATAGGAAGAAAGCCGAATAAATCAAAAAGAAAACAAAAATCGTTATAACAGAAGTGAAGACTTTAAAATGGAAATGAGTTGGCCTTGTAGCCAAGAGGAGAGGATCACTGGTGGATAAGAGAATATTAATTGGAAATCTATATATATATATATATATATATATATATAACAATTTTAACATGTAAAGAAGTTACTATTAATTCATAGTTCTTTAAAAAAAGCACCGTCATTAATACTACTTCTAGCTACCACATGTCTTAAATTGTATTTTTTTAAATTGAAAACTCGATTAATGGTATAAATATCAAAATGACGTCTTAAGATACCATTTCACACTTTCTTCGTTACGCTTCATTAGTAGAACAAAGAATATCGTAAGATGTTGACTCATTGTCAGTTATACACATTTATTTCTAGAGGGTTTTAATAGATACTCAATGATATAGCAAATTATATAATTGAACAAATTTTTGACAAACGTACTTTTTCTCAGCAGTATTAAGTTTTGTTAAATATAGAATATATATATATATATATAAGTAGCATTAAAAATTTGTACAACATTACTAATATTAATTAAACAAAAACTTTATTGTTATAAAGGGCTACATTTTATTTTTTTTATTTGAAAGAAGATTTTTAATATATTGTAAATATATTAGGTAGTATTTTTTAAAAATGAAATAAAATGATGTTTTTTAAAAATTGTTAAATGAATTTAATATTTTTTTGTAAATAATAATAATAATAATAAAAGTTAAGATTGCTAATAAATATGAAATAAGTTCTTGAAATACTATCATTTTTCTAAAATATAAAAATCAAATTGATATTATTTATGCTAATGAATTAATCAAATATTTTTATAATAATTATCTCAAATCTTGTAAAAAGTTTTACAGGATTTATTTGTTGAAAAATATATTATATTATTTATCGTACTTTAGTAAATTATGTTCTTGAATGGATGTAGAAAAACAACCAATAATATATAAATATATTTTTGGATAAACAATTTTATATCCCCAAGCTTAGAGAAATTCATAATTGTTTATTCTTAAAGCTTACGATTTTATCAAAAATTATTAAAATAAAAATATGCACGTGAAAATTATTTTATAAGTATTATATTGTATTCTATTTAAAAAACCTTAAAAAAATTCCACATCATTTAAATATATGAAAAAGACATCTTTACCGTATATAAATTGAATGTGGTCATTAGTAAGTAAGAAAACCTAGTGAATAACAGAAATTTATAATATGTGGTTCATTAGAATGGTCGATGAGTAGGTACAGTTGAATTTTGGTTTCAAAAATGACTATTAGTAACTAGTATGTATGTATGTATGTATGTACGTATGTATATATATAAGTGGCCCAAATGAGATTAAAGGATGTGAACCGAGAGTAAAAGTTACATTGTTTTCTCATTTGTGTCACCTATATATATATATATATATATATATATATATATATATATATATATATATATATATATATATCACATCATCAATCCCATATCAATCCACTACTGGACGAAAACCACAATGAATGCTACCATTTACTGGTATTTGTTCATATTTACCACGCTGACCAAGCGGGTTGGTGAAGATTTTTTATTCGGGGTTTATTCCCTTAACATTTCGACAGTTATTTGTTTACAAGATGAGGTTGTTGACCTTATATATATATATATATATATATATATATATAAACATGTGAAAAAAATGATAGAGTGAAAGGGTGGATGAGTAAGTTCAGTAATTGATTTTTTTTGTTTTAAACATTTAATGCTTGTATTTTTGGATATATTTAAAACCTTTTTTAAACAATATAAAAGTTATTGACTAGGTTTAAAAGGCTCTTTCTAGATTATATATAAATATAAAGTGTCTTATAATATTTTATAAATTTTCTTTTTTTCCAAATAATATTAAATTACATAATTACAGAATGGTGGATTAATATTATTATGATTAATAAATTTAATATATATTGTTTTCAATATTATTACATTTCTTTTATTTAAAACTTTCATAAAATTGTTAATAAATATAATATTTAGATGGGTTGTTCTTTTCTTATTGGAATTTTCTTCGTCAATTTTTTTCTTAAACATGTATATAAAAATTATTACTTATATACATAGTCAGATATTAAAATTTACTATATTGAATAGTATAATTAAATGAAATTTGAAGTATAATATTTATTATATTTATAATAAATGGATTCAAATAATTCTTATTCATTGTATTGTATTTTGTTATATGAGGGATTAAAATTTTATTAATGTATACTACTATATATATATATATATATATATATATATATATATATATATATATATATATATATGTAAGTATGTATATATGTATATTAAAAGATTGTTACTTCTTAACTACTAGAATCATACAAATACGATTTTGCAAGATGCTCGTAATTGTAATAATTTCTTTTTGGGTACCGCTCGGCACAAAACACGGAAGGAAACAGGAAGGCGTTCATCATCACAATCACCCAAGATTCATTCTTGTACTTCACCTTTTTTGCACCGTTTGAAGGACTTTATGGTATTTAAGCGACTTATTGTTTGGCAACGGTGTATGTCTAACGCCAGGTGGCAAGCGTGTTATACTTGTATATGTCTATTTTATAGAAATGTTTTTAATGATGTCTGTTGTTTGGTAGAAGGCGGTCGTTTAACAATTTTTATTATTAATTTGCTCTATTTAACATGTTTTCGATCTTGTTTACGGTTAGGTACTAATGTTTGTGGGATCATTTAAGTGGTAGAAACGAACACGTTGAAATTTTATTATTTATTTGTATTTGCCTTCTTTGGGCTCTAGATACATTTTTTATATTGCAAGGCACGCGCGATGGATTTTTGAATGGATCAATGTAACGGTTTTTTCAAGTCTCCTCATTTGTAAAGAAATAAAATAAGTTATTAGCCCTCTGTTTTCATATATATATATATATATATATATATATATATATATATATATATATATATATATATATATATATATATATATATATATATAAGTTTTATGATATTTTTTGGTAAATAATTCATGACATAATAGTTTCACTTTTCTTTGATTTTTTTATAGATTCAAAAAAATAATTTCATTTATTTCATTAGTAGAGAAGAATAAAGTTTAAACAATCTTATTTAATCAGAAGTAGACTAAAATTGAATATAAGAATTGGTCATAATGGGTATTAGTATCGTAGTTAAAACATATACGTATTAAAAATGTCTATTAATTATTATAAGGTAATATTGACAGTTGTAAGGTTTAATTTCATCTTTTATGTATTATAATGAAACTCTTTTAAGTTATGTAAAAAATGACGAAATATTGAATGTGTATGAAAAGCGATAATTTAATTTATAATTTATAGTTAAAATTAGAAAATAGAAAAAGTTAAAGACAAAGTTTGGTTAGAAGTTAATAGAAAATACGAATATAATTTATACTTGAATAAGTTTTATCGATTGAAATTATATATTTATATATATATATATATATATATATATATATATATATATATATCATACACACCCAGAAAGACATACAATAAAATTATATGAATATAAAAATAATATTAGTACAAAAAAATAATGTTTGTTAACAAATACATGAGGACAAAAATTGTTTAAGAAAATAAAAATATGTATTTTAAAATTCACATCAAATAAAAATATTAGTGGTGAATTTTATAAAATTTCTAGATGACTAAAATATAAAAAAGAAATAACAAACCGAACTACTTCACATTATTTAACAGCACTTTATGATTACTCTTTATGATTACTCGTTATATGACATTAATAAAAATATCATAATAAATCACTAACGTAAATATGAGAGGAAATTTAAAAAAATCATTTGGAAAATATATTTTCATATTTATATATTCAAAGAAATTAATTTACCATAACTTTGTTCTCTTTTCTCTCTCTACATATATATGATATATTACAATTTTATACATATGTTATTATGAAATAACACATATTCAGATTTTTTTAAAAAAGTAAAACGAACATTTTTTTTAAAAAAAGTTATTTGTATTATAATTACGTATATATATATATATATATATATATATATATATATACACAAATGTATACAATGTGTGTGTATGTGTAAAATATTTTACAATAAAACTAACAATCTTAATAAAATTGAAAAGTATTTATTTTTCTAAGGAGGTAATTTCCGTAAAATATACGCTCATAAAAATAGCATGAATGAAATGTTAACAGAAATTCAGTTGTACTCGAACAGTACCTGAATTTGTCAACTACTTTATAACAAACACACTCAACAATGTTCAAATTATTTAACACTAACCATAAATTAAATATCCAAAGAAGTTATTAGAAGAAATACAGAATACTAAAAACGTCTATTAAACATTACAATTAAAACATCTGCCTTCTTTAAAATATGGTAATAAATTACTTTAAGACCATTCAGATTTTTCAATAAGCTAAGAATGTTTCTTGTGTTTACAATAGGTATAATAAGAAGTGGGCTACAAAATGTACTTTGTAAAATCATAATGTGTTTTAAATAAAAAGAAAATTTGTCACTAAAAGTCTCACACACATACATACACAAACACATATATATATATATATATATATATATATATATATATATATATATATATATATATATATATATATATATATATATGGGTGAAATAAATTTAATAGAATTTAAATTTGGCTATTTTTTAATAATTATGGTTTATTGTTAAATAATTATAATTCTCTGTATATTATTTTACAAAACGCATTGAAAATATTGCTGGTACATAAATTTATTACTATTACATCTATAACAAAAGTATAAAACAATTATTATTGAATACAAACAATGATATTTAAACACATTTTAAAAATCTATTGAAAAAAACGTTGTCAAAAGAATATTAAATATTGTTCATTTGTATCCGATAACGTGTAATTATCTCTCTCAATATATATATATATATATATATATATATATATATATATATATATTCGATGTTGTTAATTGTCTTTGTGTACGATTATATAAAAAAACAATTTGCATTGAACTGTGATTAAATCCCAATAGAAACTCATGTGACAGTCAGACACATGGAGAGTAAAGTATATCGTAGGTACTGTTACGTAGACAACAGCACCCACTGTTATTTTCCACCCATTAATGTTCTACACAGACGGAAGCTTATTTTGTATAGATATATTAATGTTTACAGGTATATGTAGACAGATAAACAACAGTGTGGGGTAGTGCAGTTGACTTGTAACCGATGCAACAATTAATTAAATAACAAATAGTGCTATTAGCACTGTTACGTCAGTGCACCTCTAATAGACGATTAAAATGTCTATGTAAAGAGGTAAGAAGAAAATATTCTAAATCTTGTAATGTATTATTGTATAAGTATTTATGTTAATCTTTTAGACGAAATTAAATATTTGAGGTAACATTTTTAATATGATATACAAATAATAATAGTAAGAAATCTGTAATAGTTCAAAAAAATGAAAAAGTGTAATTAAGGATAATAAATATTACCAATTGATGTCCAAACAATTTTAATAAAATATAGAGTTAGTAAAAGTTTATAGATTTATTTAATAAAAAATATAAGCGATAAATAAATGCTGTTTTTAATTATCTACTATAAATAGATATTTGTTTTTAAATTAATAAAATAAAAGTTTTCTGCTTTTATACAAATAACATATTACACCAAAACTTAAGACTTTGAAAAATTGTTCAGTAATTATTTATTATTAATTTTCTTTATTTAGCTGATGCATATATCAATGGCAATGATATTAAAATCAGAGAGCTGCGTTATAAAATCTAATTCATATATAGTTCATTTATGTTAAAATGAATTTGTCAAATTTTGAAAACAATGTTTCTGTAATTAAAAAATACTGAAAAAATAATAACGTAGTCTACTATACTTGTATAAATATATCCATAAAAAGTTTATGTATATTAATAATTAAGTATTAGAAAAAAATATACTTAATATTAAAGTTAATTTAGTATTCTTTATATATTTTGAAAAAAAAATTATAATTGTTTTAATCGGTTTTACATTGCTATTACTATTTTTATGTAGTAATTAGGTTAAATTTCAAATCAATTTCTTGTATTTTTTCTTATAGTATGATTTTGAGATTAAGTTATATGCTTTTATTATAAGTGCAAGTAATGTCCATATATGTAATGTGGCCTTCAGGTTAAGTAACTAGGGTATTTTGTTCATTTGTTTAGATTTATTGATTAAACTTGCTAAATTTTAACAATATTTATATTATATCAAATATGTTCTTTGCTGGAAAATGTAGTCATAGACGCAACTTACTAACATTTTGAAATTTATTATTTTTTAAAAAATACGTAGTTATAAATAATCATCGTTGATTCTATAAATTTAATATCTCAAATATTCACAATTGTTGTAATACCCTAAATTATAACGTTAAATTTATACATTCATTTTTTATTTCACTCTTATTATTTTACTCTATTACTCTGTTTTAATATCTTTTTAGTACTTTTATTTAAAATATATAACTAATATATGCATATATATATATATATATATATATATATATATATATATATATAGATAGATAGATAGATAGATAGATAGATATCTAAGAAATATAGAATAAATCGCAAAATACATTTTTATATAAGTGAAAAATGTCATTAATACTAGATGATAAAATGGAGATATTTGTTCCTAATAATTTTTAAGGATGTACCTGGAAAGAAGTAGTATATGAATTAAACACTAGAGATCCTAAAAGGTACCCAACATCCCAATATCACACAGTACTCTTTACTGTTGAATTCTGTTCAGGATGTCTAGTGTTAAACTTTTACGTTATCTTTTTCTGAGTTCATTTTTAACAGTTATTAAAGAAAGAAACTCAATATAATGTTTATGTCATGTTTCACCTGTAAAGAATACAACTGTTTATCATTAGTTCTAGATATTTTTATCATTCTATTAATCTCTCTCTCTCTCTTTATATATATATATATATATATATATATATATATATATATATATATAATATATCCTAATTAATTTTACTTACAGCAATGAAACATATGTAGGTTTTAAATTCTAGAATAATTCAGTGATTTCAGGTAATTCAAATGCGCATAGAAAGATGCATGTTAGAAATAATATGTAAAGGAAAAAAGAGAAATGAGTAGATCAGAAAGACAACAAAAGACTATTGATTGTATAAGAGAACATATTAATTGGGAACCCGGAAAATAAAAAGATTCAAGAAGAGATTTATAGATAGATGAGACAGAGATATAAAAAAATTCATAAGAATGGAATGGAAGAAAAAGAAATTGGTTTACTTTTGATAGATACTTTCATCCAACAGTGGATATAAAGAAGATTTAAATATATATATATATATATATATATATATATATATATATATATATATATATATATATATATATTGAAATAATGACGCGGAATAAATATTGTTATTATTTTAATAATATATTGAACATACTTTTTTATAATCATAGTAAAAGTTATAATACTGATATCATATCAGGATTTATTTTCAAAAAAATATTTCACATAAGTATAATTAAACTTAGTTTAATATGTTTTGGAAAAAGAGTAAAAATCATTAAACTATGTTTCGTATATCTGTAAAATATTTTGCAAGCAATTTATCACAAACAATAATTCTACCCCACTGTCGTAACCATATAATATTACTGAATCCGATACAGTTTGCAAGTGGTCGATCGTGATATTTTCAAATCGACTAAGCAGCTGCTATACACCACCTTACTTCGCCTTCATTCATTTTCGCAAATAATTCATCCCCTACAAATCTTCCTCAATTCAATCACCCTCGATCCAGTGGATCTATCTAACACTAGACACGCCATTCAACCATTTCTTCTATTATCTTGTGCAGCCATCATCGACGTCGTCATCCATCTATTCCCCTATCGTAAAAATCATCCCTTATTCTCACAGATCTAACCTCGTATACGTACTAACCTAGTAACCCCTAAAGACGACACACAAAATACTGACTACGATGAATCAAATTATTGGACTCCCCTCATCTGATTAGTGACGTCAGCGCCTTATGTACTCACACTCTTATATTAAAATATACACATACATTTATATATGTACATGTAGGTGCATCGTATATTTCATTGGAGGATTTGAATGAGCATTTTATACATATGAGTACAATCGCCATATGGCAAACAAAGGAAACGATTGTTGTCGTAATATGTATTTATCTTAAAACATAGTCGCGTGCTCGATTTAAAAATCTTTTGTGTGAGGATTTTTATTATTTAGACAGTGTTTAATATAAGTAAGTACGCCGGTAATCATCAAGCCAGAGATTCGAATTCGTCAATAAAGCACAGTACCTTTTTACGTTATTTACTTATTACATCGTTTACATTAATTTGGTTTTCGTTTTTAATGCTACTTTTCAATTTTGATAAAATACTCTTTCGGTAATGTAATTATTAGGAACACTTTTAACACAAAATTCAGAGAGATAATATTTAATGATTTTTAAAGATGATAAAAGTAAGCTTTCTTTGAACAACAATACAGTATTAGTTTAAATTATGTATGTATAATTCAGAACTGACCTGAAATTTACACGCCTTTTTTATAGAAAATAACTTAATCAAGTTAAATTAGTTAATAATATAATAATTAAAATTAATTTATTGAAACATTAATATTCACTTACAAGTATAAAATATCTATAAAAATTTTACGTGATAAAAATAACGTTATTAACTAATTTTTTTTACTGATAATTAAATAAATTCTCATACAGCAGAGAAATTTAATATATAATTTATATATATATATATATATATATATATATATATATATATATATAATATATATATATTGTATATTTTAATCAAAGTGATTTTTTTCAGAAATTATGTATTTTGTATTAATAATATTTATAATTTTTTTTAATTTTAATTTAAATATTGGTCAAAAATATATTCTTATAGATTATTTTATTCTATTCACATGTAATAATAATTAAATTGTTAGGAATCTTGTCAATAAATTTAAATTCTAGGTTATTATAATTTAGAGTTCTGACCATAATGACAAAATATCGAAATGTAAGTCAGCAAATCAAGTAAAAAAGTAGTTATTAAACGTATTATAAAATTTTATAGCCTTGGAACAAATAATTTATTTGTATTAAAGCGATTTTGTCATAATTTAAAAGTAAATAAAAATGAGTATTTTTTATTTTCTTTAAATACAAGAAGATTATTAAAATTGTAATTAACCTACAGTGCACAATGATTTATATATGAATCATTGGTATTTTTTATTAATAACTTTGTATTAAACATTTTGAAGACGCTAAATATATGATAGTTTGTATATGTAATTGAGAAAATATGATGTTATCTTTTGTTAAAATTTACAAATTTTTCAATGCGCATTGACATTTCGTTAGACGAGTATGAGAAGTGATTTCGTCTATTTTTTGTGGAATAATTTAAAAAGAAAAAATCAAATATGACTCTATTCTCTCCACAAGATGTGCAATTAGGTAATGAAAACCATTTTCCAATTTGAAATTCCATTCGATTGAGATGCAATTTTAATTATATAACCTAAACATATAGTTTGTGAAAAATATAACAAAGCATTATGGTTTCTTCATAAGAAAAATAAATAAACAAATAAAAAATGTTTTTCCCATTTTTATTCTAGTATTTGGTATAATTATGCATAGTTTATTTTTATAATAAAAAATTGGGTCATGTTAATTTAAAAAAAAATCTTTGTATAAATATTTTGTTAAGTATTAAATTGAATTTTTTATATTTAACACATCATTTTGAAAAAAATTACATCTTTACATATTTAATAAATGATAATAAGATAATCTCAGTTACGAAAGTTTATCAAAATCAATTTTTAATTCATCATTTATGTAAGAATGATAAGGTTATATTAGCTACCCTCGCCAGTTAACAGTTTTTATCAGAAATGTATGTCAACACGAATATCAGAAAAGTATTAATTGTTGCCTTTCAACGATATAAACGAAGAATTAATTTCATATTATCGTTTTATTATTAGCTAAAATATTATAGCATTTTCTCATGCTATTTCAACATTTGAAAATGATTTCAGAGAAAGAAAGCATCTATTGAAATTATGTATCATGTATAGGTATTTGATGCTATTAAATATTTATTTTCTTAATGAGTTTTTTTGGACATATTTATATATATGTATATATATATATATGTATATATATATATATATATTATTCGCTATTTAACACCTTCACTTGATAAATTTATACCTTTATATTTCGTTAAATAATTATATGCTTCCATATGAATTATACGAACCAAACAAAGACAATTAACGGGTAAATCTTTAAAAACACAATACTTATCTTTGTCTCACATACTCGTAAGTTAAGTATAAACGGAGAAAGGTAATGTATCTAACGTGTAGCGTGTAACCGGAACACCTCATTGTGTGCGACTACTTAGCCGCTTCCGGCACGACGCCGGTTTCCGGTAACCACCCTCTGCACTAGTAATACACACATACAAACACGAACTGTTTCCTTCATTTTCCTTTTCACGTTTGCAAACAACAATTAACTACATGTAAGTTACCTTTTAGTTTTGATATGTATGTATGTATTATATATATACATAATTATATATATATATATATATATATATATATATATATATATATATATATATATATATATATATATATATATATTTATACATAACAGTTATTTGAGTAAATAAATACTGTTAGGACTTATGAACTGTTATTTTTTATGAACTTTTTTATTATATATATATATATATATATATATATATATATATATATATATGTATGTATGAAAGTATGTATACATTAAAAATAATGTAGTAAGTCATAAAGTTTAAATATTCAATAACTTAAATCTTATAAAAATATCACGTAAAATATTTTTTCCATTTTTCTATTTATCTAGATTTTTTTAAAAAAATATAATAATTTTCGTAACTATTTTACTGTATTTAATATTTTATATAAAGGTTTGTTCTAAGCTCTATAATTATTTCTATAAAATATTTTGTTATTACACTACAATTGTCTGAAAAATTCACCATTTTTCATGCAATGTTTTTTAAGACATTTCATGTTGGACTGATTTTCGGTATTTTTTTGTTTATGATAAATGAGTCATGTGAATTCCACATTAATTTAAAATAATAGTTTTATTAAGAACAAAAAGGGCTTTGAAACAAATATTTACATTACATGAAATATCGAAAAACACGGTATAATAATTACTCTATACGTAATATTCAATACATTCATCAATTAATGTTATTATGAAATCTATTATGATAATATTTAATAGTTAAAATATCACACGTCCTGAACAGAAAGTCTACCGTGGAGCATATGAGACCTATACAGTTTAGAATGTATTAATAAATAACAAGTGATCAAATAGAATATAGTTGATACAAACATTCATAAAAACTATAAAAAATATTTAACTTTCAAAAAACTTTTAATTTATATAATTTGTTTAATTTGTCATATTTATCGAATTATTTCCATTTATTAATCGAACAATAGTAATTATCTATTAAAACATAATTAGTTATTATTTATTAACAAATTGCTGAATATTAAAACGTATTAGTGAATATTTATTAGTTATAATCGATTAGTTAAAAATATTTAACTTCATATATAAGGGTATTAAATTATTAAAAAAAAAACTATTAAATTTGATACATATAAAATTGTTCAGTATTATGTATTATTTTCATTTTTTGTCTTAATGAAATTTTAATAATGATATCATTTTTGGAATTAATATGTATAAAATTTGATTTTACGTATGAAAGTTTTTAATGAAAATCTCGAACAAATTTTGAAATAAAATATTATAATTTTGGGAATAATAAATGTTATAAAAAAGTTAAAATATTTGAATATTTAAGAAGAATATATAGGTGATTATTTTTTTGGTACACCATACAAAAAATGTTTATAGTGTGTTGAAAAATAAATCACTTCATCAATCCCTTTTCAGTACTAATTGATTCTTCTTTAACATACCATAATTGTTCCCAAATTTAAATTAAAGACGAAGTGGATGATTTTTAAATGTGATGTTTAATGTTCCCATTGATAATTGTTTTTAAGATTTTACATACGAAATAAGTAAAAAACTGTTTGAATGTAATTGGACTCTGTATTACTTCATAACATAAACTTCAGGAGCCATATTGACAATATAACGTATTACAATATTGACTTTTGTATAAATCATGAGTATGTTTGAATTTGTTTATTTAATTCCTTTTAGTTCTTTTTTCATTCTCTTCACATCGTTCCGTGTGTTAAACTCTAGCCTCAAATTGTTATAATTATTCTCTACTTATGTATTTTGTAAACGAGAAAATGTAGTGAATAAAAAAGTACATAATCAGTAGAAATTTTTGAGATTTTTCTAAAATGTTTCATCAAACCTACTCGGGCCGTCTAATACCTTATCATATGACGGTTCTTCGCTATATTCAGAAATCTGAGAGGATTGGTTGACGATTATCATAGGGAACATTAAACATCACATTTAAAAATCATTAACTTTTTAATTTAAATTTGGGAGAATCTACGGTGAATTCAAAAAAGAATTAATTAGCCACTAAAAAGGGATTGATCAAGTTAAATAATTTTTAACGCACCACAAGCGTTTCTTCTGTCGTGCATTGAAAAATCAACCTGTATATATATATATATATATATATATATATATATATATAGTCATATTCGATTAACTAAAAAGTAAAACAATTTTTTATATAAAAGGAAAAATCTATAGAATTGAAATAACCGTATTTTTTTCTGTATTTAATAGAAATAAGAGAAAAAATATGCCTCAGTTTAAAATATTATATATTGTTCTGTTTATGAAGTAAAAGATAACATTATATTATATTTAGAATATATTACTAAAATTTCTCAAGAAAATGATTTATGAAGATTTTATGAAAGTATACTGTAAATGTAAACTGTTAAACAATTTGTAATATTATATCATGAGGGTATTTAAAATCAACACGTTTATTGTAAATGAATAGACTTATTAATATATTCACAAACAAGAACGTTATAAATACTATGCTAATAAAGCATACATCCGTTGTTATTGTTGCTATATGTTAATATAATTATATTTTAATTATGTATTAAAATATAATTATATCAATAGTATAATAAGTATTACTAATAACGTGTAGTATTTGTAATTGTAAAAATTATTAAAAATTGAAAAGTGAAAAGATCAATAGATCATTCATTTATGTATATATTAAAAAATCTTCTATTTATTCAGTACATTTTATTTTACTGGTTAATATTTGGAAACTAACATCCTAATTTATTTCATTTATTTTTTTGTCAATATATATATATATATATATATATATATACATATCTATATATATATATATATAGATATGTAGATATATATATTTCCAATAACATTTTTTTTGATTATACAGGTGTAGAAGTTACTAACGCAATAAATATCAACATACATGTGAATGGACAAAATGAAATGTAACGTAGTAAAAACATCTACACTTGTCTTTCTTTTTCAATTCTTAAGTACATCTTACGTCATTAATACGTCATGAAATATCAAACTTTGTTCAAAATGGATGAAGAAATTTTATAAAAGAAAGAAATATCCCTCTACATTGAAAATAATATCTATTTATTCTTTTTTACTCAAGAAAGAGTAAAATATATGCTTGCGAGAACTCAAAATCTTAATGATTTCAAATAATAATAACAGAGAACATCAGTATTTCTTATACGAAAATTATATATCGTTCTCTTCTTTGAATTTCTGCAGACAGAAATATATTTCTTAGTAGTAATGTTCTTTATATTACGTCACTGTTTCTTCATATATTAAAGAAATCTAAAGAGATTCAGTTTGAACAAAGATGCAACATACATTTTCTTAAATACGTACTATACAGTTATCTTACTTCTCAAGAAATATCAACATTTTTAAGGTATCAGTCTTGAGACGTCACAACCGTTACGTATCCATATGTATATGTTACGAACTATTAACGAGTGACTTGAACTGTAGAATATTTTATCACAAGGGGAAACTGATCGAGAAGCAGCTGCAATTTCACGACACCATATGACGTAACGGTTCAAAACACATCACCCTAAGGTATATTATATACCATACACACACGTTTTCATAGACAGAAACGTCATGTCTTTTGTTTGTCGTATTACAATTCTTTTTTTTAAACGTATAAATGTAATCGTACAAGATAAGGGAGTGGTATGTATAACGAAGGGAGTCGAACTACTAGCCCGGTGTTGTATGATGTACGTA
>CP092093.1:23700000-23702500 GCA_029203775.1 Neoneuromus ignobilis
TAATGCCCTATTTGAATTTAATAAACGTTAAATATAAATAAATCACACTGATATAAAAACACGTATACATATTTTTATCCGGATTTGGGCAAAATTTTAATCAAAAAATCGTATAAATGGTTATGGTTAAATCATAATCAATAAAAATGACTAATGATTAAAGCTTAGTTTTAATCACAAATCTTATACGACTAAAGATTAATCTAAAATTAGTCAATGATTAATGATTATTGACTAAATCAGTCAATTGTATAAAATGATTGAATTTGTTAATTACGTTTTAGTCTCACTAATAATTAATAATTAGTCAGAGAGTTTAAATAACCATTTTATTTTTAACAAGTTTTTTTTTAAAAAATCTTGAGTTGGAAGTTTTGCAAATAGGTAATAAATAACAAATCAATGGTCTACAAAAAAAGTTTAAGATTTTTACATAAAAGTCTAAGACTGAATTTAGTGTCGGGTTTAGGATAAACAAGGGTATAAATAGATAATAGTAATTTTTAATTTCATATTCCTTCTCATAAAAAATTACTTAAAACAAAAATGACTAATGAATAATAACTAATGGTAATCATTTATGATTAGTCATGACTGAAGACTAATATATAATCATGATTAAAATTAGTTTATTTGAAAATAAACTAAAATAAAATAAAACTTGGCTAATGAAGAAAATGATTTGTGACTAATGATTAAAAATATATACTTTTATGTTGTTATTAATGATGAAATTTAATTTAAAAAAGTTGTAAAAAAAAGGTGAAATATTTAATAATAATTTGTAACCCTTTTTTAATACTTGGATCAGAAGGCAACTGTTGGTGTTTATTAGAAATAATATTGGAATATTCATTTCATGGTATGTAATTTTAACATATGTTAAAGACATGCACAAGCTGATAGAATTTTATTGACTTCTTTATAAATGCAGAAAAAATGATTTAGGTAAAAACGTATTTTAAGTTCTAATTAGACTGAAAAATAAGTAAATTTATTTTCAAGCTGTACATATATATATATATATATATATATATATATGTGTGTGTGTGTATGTCTCTCTGTGTGTGTGTGTGTGTGTGTGTGTGTGTACGTGTGTGTGTGTACGTGTGTGTGTCTGTACGTGTGTCTATAATTATTCTATATATTATATTTATAAACCATATTCTTTAATGTAGATTCAATTTTTCTTTTAATTATACATTTTGCATACTACTTAAAACGATTCTTTCTTTTAAATTAAAATCGGCAACCATATTTTTCTCAAATAAAATGTAGAATATATATATATATATATATATATATATATATATATATATAAAACTTTTATACTATCTAAATGTGTATAATTGGTAAACGAAATTCTTTTGATTCTCTGTAATTAAACAATACAGCGATATTTTATTTTAATTACTTGTTAATTAAAGGTTCAGACGTTTGGATTTTTCTTTGAGATTTGGTAATTAAGAATTCTGTTTTCCACTATATCGTCGTTGTTTCGTTTTTATAATATACAATGCTATATTTTGTGTATGTATGTATATTTAACATATATATATATATATATATATATATATATATATATATATATATATATATATATACATAAATAGATAGATAGAAATAGATATAGATATGCATGTATTTGTATTTATATGTATGTATTGTGTATTGATTTATTAATTATAAGAAATTAAGGGAAAAAACGTTTCTTCTTTAATTCAATTTATAATATATTCTAAAATAAGGTGAATTAATAGTTAGTATCAGAAAATTTATTATGTATTATTTTATTATGAATTTATATTTAACGTATTTTAAAATATAAAAGAAATATATTTTGTGTTGTTTTTGAAATTAAGAATTTTTGAAATTATATATATATATATATATATATATATCCACAATATTTTTATATTACTTTTGAGAATTTTTTTATCTTTTATATAAAAATAAGTGTACTAAAAGAGATATAATTATGAATTTCCTATAATTTTTAAATAATTAAAATATCACATTTTTTTTAAAAAAAATGTTTATTGTAAAATATCATTAAAAGTCTACTTTTTTTCTAGATTTGATTGAAGTTCACATTGGTAAAGTAATATTTTTATAAAAAATATTTGCTTTTTAAAAATAATAAAATTAATCAAGTTGTTACTGTAAGAGTTATGAATACATTTTAATGTAAAAAAATGAATATATTTTTTATTTCATAGCATTGAGATGACGAAGTGAAATATAAATAGGAAATATAATAGGCAAATAGTAATAAAAAAGGAAAAATTAGAATGAAAATTTGAAATAATTCAAAACAAAATATATTCTCAAAACTAAAAGAAAAAAGTGAATAATAAAATTGTAGATCATTCACTGAAAATTGATAAAATTTGATTATATTTTTATACCTCATTTTAAATAAATATGCCTATTTAATTATATATATTTTTAAAATATCATTATTTATCGATATTACTTATTTTTAAATCCAAAAAAATCC
>CP092093.1:23705000-23715000 GCA_029203775.1 Neoneuromus ignobilis
ATATATTAACAATGCTAAAAGAATACATTGAATACGAACCCAAGACGTTAAAGAAAAGTGGAGAAAGTTTCGGTCTAAGAAATGTTTAAGCAGCGACCTGTTGCACGCAACCCTCTATAGGGGCGACGAAGTCATGCAAGACGGCAATCTTGGTTTGCCACTTATGTCATGCCCCTTTACGTAACTTGTACCCTACGGAAACAACCCTTAATAGTATCGTTTACGGTTGAGGGAATGTCTTACAAGTTGTTGAGATATCTTACAAGTTTAGATCTTCGGCTCTGATATGAAAGCAACAGTTTGTCGGCATTTAACACCACCGTGATTTATTTTTTATATGAATATATATATATATATATATATATATATATATATATATATATATATATATATATATTTGTATTTGTTTATTTACATTTTTGTTATTTTGGTAATAATTACTGTTGGTGTTTGATGTTTTAATCTGTTAAATAAACATTAAACATTAATTGATTTATTACGTTATAAATGGTATATATATATATATATATATATATATATATATATATATATATATATATATATATATATATATATATATATATATATATACATATATAAATATATATAAATGTAGCCTAAATGAGATTTAAAAATTTAGTTAATTTCTTACTATTATTTATTTACACTCTTTTATTATCCTTCAGTCTAATTCGGGCCACCTATATAAATATAAATCTCTAATTATTACTTTTTGAAATGAAAATGCATAAACTAACGTAATAAGTAAAACAAATGTGTATACATATATATATAAAAAAATTATTATAAAGTGATTGTGTATTTATAAAATTTATCAAAAATTATACATTTTATAAATTTCGTATTGGATTTTCAAAAGACAAAATATTATAAAAAACAGGACGATATTATAAAGATATTATGATATTAGGTAGTATATATGAAATGTCTGATTTTCAATTATAAATCAAACAGAAATCCGACATTTCATAATATGTGACCTAATAGTAATATGAAAATGAAAAATTGTTTTCATAATTTTAAGTTCAGTTTATAAAAAGGATATTTTGTGTATATTTTTATTGAATACATTTTTGAAATTGAGTAGAAACAAATTAATTGTTTGATATTTAAATATTAGATGTTTTTTTTTACAAGAAAGTCTTATGCTTTTTGAAAGAAATAAGAAATTAATTAGTAAGTCTAATAACGCGATTATATAAATAAATTCTAATATAAAGTAGACAAACTAAAATATATGTTTCAAGAAAAAAAATCTATTTTACCTAATTAAAATAATTATTATTTTTAAAAATTAATTTATGAAAATTATATGATGAATAACATATATTGATGGAAAGGTAAACGAAACTAAAATTTTAATTGGAATTTTTATAAAATGATAAATCAAAAAATAATTAAATTCTTTTTGGAAACTAAAAACAATTACATTTTAATATTATAATTATCACAAAAGTGTTCAATAATCATTATTTATAGGCTGATATGAGTTTCGATATTCACATTGTTATCGTCAGAGTGTTGTTTTATAAAATCTAGGCTAGGTATTGAATGCTGTATTATAACATTTTGATTAGAATTTACAATACAATACAGTCCTCTGACGATGATTACATAGCTTCGCAACGTGTATTAATTTATAAACAATTAAAGTGAACAATAAGTAATTATTGAAACTTTTTATAATATATTGCAGTGTTGAGTCGATAATTCATTTGCATTAAAGTAAATTTGACACGATATGAATACAAATAGTGATTAAACTCAATTTAAAAGAAATAATGTGTTTACATAGAAGAAAACAAATCTAAATCTATTTGAGAAGTTTTTTTATGTTGAAACTGGTTATATACTCGTAACACAAAGTATATTAAAGAATGTTTGTGATTAGATTATAATGGATATTTTATTGATTTTTTGTATTAAATGAATATATGGACATAATTAATTTTATTAATGTTTTTTTACAAAAAAGTTAAAAATAAATGATCAGAAATATTAATTAGAATTTATATTATATATATATATATATATATATATATATATATATATATAATGAATATATTATTATATTATTTTTGTTATGTAAACAAATAAATATCCATAAATACAAAAATTATTTATTTAACTTACCAACATATATTTTTTTATTTATTCAGTCAATTAGAAATTTTAAGGAAGTTAATGATTACAATACTGAGAGTTTAAAAAGAAAAAAAAGGATGTATTAGAGAAGTTTAAAAAAGATATCTGAAGAAGTGAGAACAGCATCATATGTATTAATACACGTTTAAAGAAGCAAAAAAAGATTATTTTAGATGAAATGGTGATTCATTAGCATATTTCGTACAAAAAAAAACTTAATACTGTTTTTATAATCACATTTTTATATATGAGTGTCAAAATGTATACATACATACATACAAAAATACATACATGCATACATATATATATATATATATATATATATATATATATATATATATATGCGTGGGTGTAATTATATCATTATTTATAAATATTTTTTTTTACAATTTCTGAGCTGTTACATAAAAAATTATAATATATGTCAAAATATTATTATAAGCAGAAAAAACAATAACCAATATAATCTGATAAAAAGAATTAAACAAACATAAAAAATATAAAACTAAACAATTTTTGAATTGATTATATTTATTTGAACAATAGTACTAATCTTATTTCTTAGCATCAAACTGACGATTTCATTTAATTTTACGATATTAATTTATTAAATAATAATTAATATTTTATCAATATTGCTTTATTTCTCACAATATTATTTTATTTTATTGGACTAGTTTAAAAGTTTTTTTTCATTAAAATTTATTTACTAATAAATATTTTTATACATATGTCTATATTTTTTTCTAAACAAAATTTTAGATATAAAAATGTGATTAAAAATTAACAATAATGGTAATTGAATAAATATTTATAATTTTTATGAAAATATTATGAAATATATTTTTCAAGTAATTATATATTCTATATATACAGAAATTAATAAAAGTTTTGTTGATTTTATGAAGTTAAAAACTGATATTAGTAGGGAAGAGGAGTGTTTAAGTGTGTACACATCTTCTACTTAGAAAAAATTGAAAGAATTATCAATTCATAATGGATTGGTAATGCACAATAGTCATCAAGAAATTTCAATAAATCATCTTTTTCTCAATTTTATGTCTACTATATTTTTTAAATTTAATTTTATTACTTAAATAAATATTTTTTTTCAATTTTTTAGTACTTTTTTAGTGTTTTCATTTTTTTGCTATAAAATTATTATTTTTTTGTTAAAAACGATTTTTTAACAACAAACAAAAATGTTATCTTACACAATTTGTTAACGTTTAGTTTTGTTTACAAATTCTGAACTTCAATGTTTTTAATTGATTGAATTCTATACAGTATTATATTTTTACATTTTTTTTATTATTTTTATATATGTTTTATATATAATAATGTATATGAATTTATAATTTTTGTTTATCAGAAATTTTTGTTTATAAAAATTATCAGATTTTTTAATTTATTTAAATTAGCATTCTCCTCTAAAAAATCCTTGCTACGCCTCTGAATCAATGTATTTTATTTTAGTATATATATATATATATTAACAAATATTGTTATCAAAATTATTTCTAATATTCTGTCTTGTTTGCTTAAAGTATAGGTTATGTTTGCAGTAATTTTTCACATATGAAATAGCTTATGTGTATGAAGTCACATATATTTTCATATTCATATGTGTTGTGAATATTTTCAAGTGTGTGTGTATAACGTATGAGTAGGTAGAATAAAGTAGGCGGTTGTTTTATGTATGTATATAAAAAAGAGTAAATAGTTTTTCCGCCGTTTATGCTGTTGACGTCGTCGGCGTCGACTGCTCTTTGGAAAACAACAGAGGCCGCGTGACAGGCTATTGTTTCATAACCAAGAGTAGAAAATGTGATATTAATGGCGGGAAAGTGTGTATACTTTTGAGGTTACATGTGCTAATTTTGTTGTCACACTTCTTTCGAATATTATTCTTTTTTGCATATAATTTTCATAATGTACGTTTCATAAAAAACCTTTATAACATTGTCGGGAACTGGATTATTATATATTGCTGTATATTATATTAATTTTTCTCTTGAAAAAAAAAACGTTTATTCATTATAAATTTATAATTCAATTTTTAACTGTTCTATTACTTTTGCTATTATTTATTTTAAATATTGCATTTTTTTAAAATAAATATTTTTTTCCAAATTAAAAGTAATGCAAATGTAATATATATAATTTATAAATTAAATACTTTTTCAAAAATATTCACAAAATTGATTTTGTCATTTTTTTATAATAATAAAATTTGTTGAAAATTACTTGAATTTTTCAATACATATAATTAATTTAATAACATTTGCGATGAATAAATAATTTTCCAAAGTAAAAAAAGTATATTAAATTATGTACTAACAGTGAATGATTATAATACAACAGTTAATATAATATTATTATTTGATGTATATAAAATGATCATACAAAAATAATAAATATTATACATATTTTTCATAAACAAATTTATGAACATTATCCTCTGTTATATGTTAAATAACGGATCTTAGTTTTGTATATAACGGATTTAATATTAATATACATACATTTAAAATATGACACATGATTATTATTACTTATTTACTTATAAATTTTAATATAAAAGTTACTTGAAAATTTGATTTACATTAATAATTTGTAACGAAAATATTTTTAATTGGATAAGATATTTAATGTATTCTGAAGTAATTTTATAATATTGAAAAATTGTGGATAGATTAAAATTAAATATTCGTCTCTATATTTCTATTACTAAATGTCAATTATATATATATATATATATATATATATATATATATATATATATATAAAGAGAGAGAGAGAGGGAGAGAGAGATACTTCTTAAGATGAGATGCTGGAAAGTCAAGAAGAAAAATGATTAGAAACGAACTTACTAGAGAAATAATGGGAGTTACATATACAATCATTGGTACTAAAACGAAAATTTTTATGGTATGGTACAACGAATGTTCGAGGAAAGTTTATTAAATCAAGTTGTCAAAAGGATATTAAAAGGGCAAGAAAAAGATAAAGACGGGGAAAATTAGAATAAAAATAATATAATATATACTCATATATATATATATATATATATATATATATATATATATATATATATATATATATATATATAAATATATATATATATATATATATATATATATATATATATTCCATTATATATTTAATTTTTTCAATACCAATACATTTAATAAGTTGTTTAGAGTTTTTATAATTATTTTTAATTCATATATGATAATTTGGTTTAAGTAATATAAATCCTTTGACAATTTTTACAATGGTTTCTGTAAAAAACATTTTTAAGTTGCCTAATTGATTTAAATAAACTTTTGATTACTAGGTTTCAAAATTAAATTTTAATCGTTGAAATTTTGGAATAAATGTAATTTAAAAATGAAATAAATTGAATTTAAGACATTTAATTTTGTGTTGAAAAATAAAACCACTTTTAATTATAAAAAATAATTTGAAGATTCTATAAGAATCTCTCACAAATAATTTTATTTCATTACATGTTTAAAAATTGATGATAGTGGTTTTGTTTAAAAACATATCTAATTATAAAGTTGTTGTTATTAGTTTATATGATATAATTGACTAACAAAAAAATGTAATAAAATTATTAATGCTTGAAGAAATACTTAAAATTAATTAATACAATAAAATAAATTATTTCTCAATTATTATTACCCAATTAGCATTTACAAATTAATAAGTAACTGAAACTTATTATTTTCTTTTTCATAAAATAGGTCAATGAAAATTTGTTATTAATTTTTTCATTTAATGAAATGCATTTCGATAAAAACGTTATTATTATGGTTGTATTTTGAGTATATTTGTATTTGCATATTTATTTAAATAAAGATAAACAAAAAAAAAGAAAATAATTAGTTATCATTAGAAATTTTGCTACAAAAATGCAATATTCAGAATAATTAATTATACGTTATACTTATTTCTGTATATACATACATACATACATATATACATATATATATATATATATATATATATATATATATATATATATATATATATATATATATACACACAAAGAAAAATAAGTTTTTGGGAAAAATATTATACATTCATTTTATTTATTTTAAGAAATTATTATTTATCTAAAATTAATATTTATTAGAAATTACAATATTATTACTATTTTGGAGTAACTTTCCTAGATGTAAAAATAAAATAAATAATCATTTGAAATAATTTCTTTTTTAAAAAAATCTTTTAGAGAAAATATTAGAGTGATATTATTTTTTTTGGTAGTGTTAGATTAAAATATATTACTAACGAAACAATATTTTACAGAATAATATGAATAGTTTAAATAATATTTTTTTAGATTCTTATAAAAAAAATATATTAATATAAAACTTATTTGTCTTAATTTGACGAGAATTAAGTATACTATTTATTGTAGTGTTTAATGACAACGTATGTATATAAATGTTGACGTATATTCGAGGCGTTAGTGGTATCACTTGAGTGTATGTCGTTGGCAGTCAAGCGTACTAAGAGCGTACTTACATCTCATACATGTATGTCACACTTCTTCATCAATGTCTACAATGCATAAAGTGGAAATAAACTTGCCACAAATTTAATTTTTTGCAAAATTAAACACCCAAATATAATTTTAAAATAAACAAAAAGGTAATTACAAAACTTTAAACATATTTTATATTTTTTCTAATGTATAATATATATATATATATATATCTTACACCAGCACCTTACGACTATTTTTGTAGACTATTGATGTAGACGTCCTTCAATATTTCTTTATTAATCCCTTTACTAACCTTGAAACCCTACAAACAGCAGTTGCTGACGTCATTAATATTTCTATTTCAAGATTTCTCAAGAAGGGGAAAATATATTCCCCTCTGTTAAAAAAAAACTTTAAGACGAGACGTCATGAATAATAACCACAAATATATATAGTAACCTGAAGAATATGTGCGGTGTAAATTTTTTTCAATTCATTCATATTATACTTTATACCTTTTTATATTTTCATCTCTCTTATAAGTTTAAGGTCAACATATTTATCCACAATATACAGCATGTGGTTAGATATGTACAATATCATAAGATTTAGTAATATGGATTAGTAATTGATGTTTATAATTTTTTTCTATAAAATATTTTCTTCACTCAAGGACATTTTGTGTTGATGAATTTGATTTTTATTTAGAAAATAAATAAACAGGTGTATGAGAACGACAAAAGTAAGAATATATATATATATATATATATATATATATATATATATATATATATATATATATATATATATATATATATATATATATAATATATATATATATATATATATATAAAACTGTAAATTATTTAAAGAGATCACAGATTTTACTTTATCAATATTTTTTAATATATTTATTAATAATAAACATAAGTAAGGTGAAAAATATTACACATTTAATATTGAAATAATTTTAAAAATATAATTTAAATTTAAGAATGTTTATATTTTTTAAATTAAAAATACAAAAAGATCAGTGAATAAACTGGGAAATGAAAATTCAAAGAACTTAAATATCTTAAGATTCCTCTCCCTCTCTATAAATATCCATATATGTGTATATATATATATATATATATATATATATATATATATATATATATATATAACAAATTACTCTCATAGACTTAAAAAACTTATTTGATAAGAAGGATTAGCAGAAGTTGTTCCAAGCCATGATGAAAATAAATTTTATTGGAAAGAAACAGAACTGATTTTGAACTTTTACAAATCTCAGTGTACCAAAATTGACATTAATAGAAATGAAAAAAATAGTTAGAATTAGAAAAGTTATTAGACATATTTTTCACCATATTTATTCAATTTGTGTATTGAAGAAGCTATAGAAATATTATAAGAAAAAAAGAATGGAATTAAAATAAGTGGAAAACATATCTGCAGTAGCATTTTTGGAAACAACATCGTTATTAAATCAGAATTAGTACAAGAAATGAGCAAAATATTAGAAGTTTTAATCAATGTAATAAATTATTTTCAATTGATAATAAATACAAATAAATATTAAGATAATTTTGTTATCTAAAAAGAAAAAAGGAACAGAAGTAAAATATAAATCATAGAAATTGAAATAGAACTGGTTGAAACATTTGGTTAACTAGGAAACATAATCACTAATAAAAATATATAGAGAAATAAAAATATATATAAATTTATATAGAGATGAAGAAGAGAATAAGTTTGGTAAAAGAAGCTTTCTCTAACAAGAAATTTATATTGATTAATAATTAAATAAGTTTACATACTAGGAAATCATTTATAAAATAGTTTATTTGCATTGAGTTAAAACATATGGATCCGATAAATAGAATCTGGGTAAGCAAGAGAGAAGTAGAATAGACGCAATGAAATATGATAATGAAAAATGTTTATAACAACAAATAAGAGAGATAGAGAAGTAACAATAATAATGAAAAAATTAGTCGAAAATATACATATTTTAAAAGTTATAGAAAGAAGAAATACTAAGTTTGTAGAAAACCTGATATGTTACAATATAATTTTAAGAACATTTTTGAGAGAATAATAGGAGAGCCATTGAAAGAATGTATTTCGAATCTTACAAAGAAATGAAAAGAGTGGTTTAAGACAGGATAATGTAGCGATAAGGAACAGTTTTTAATAGATAATGATGATGATTTACATGCATATGCATATATATATATATATATATATATATATATATATATATATATATATATATTGTTAAACTGAATCATTATCGAATGCTTAAAAAAGAGTTTTTACAGGTTTTACTGTATGAACTACCAAAATTATTTCCCAAAGTAATACTAATTTTAGAAATAATAATATTTTGTATGTTATTTATTGATCTTAAGTTCTTATTGTTATTTTAATTACAAAAGTAGGAAGTTTTATAGACATGAATATATATATATATATATATATATATATATATATATATAAATATATATATATATATGGTGTGTGTGCATGTATAATGTTGTATAATCAACATTTTGTTAAAAATATACTGTAACGTAAATTTTGATTGATTAATATAGATCAATCAATTTTAGACATATTTGTTTTTGTATTTGAAGTAATAAAAGAATATTTCTAGTATTAATACGTGTTCAGGCCTTCTAAAAGACAAATTTTCTATACAATACAATCAGTATATATTCTTTACAAATTCAAAGAAATATTGAAAATCTTCTTTCGATATTATAAGTCACTTAAAAAGATATCTTACTAACAATTCAAGAAATTCCCAGCTTTTTAATTGGCCTATTAAGGTTTGAAAGGAATACAAAACTGGAGTAGAATTTCTTTTACAATGAAATCTTTTACTATATATACAAACCACTTAAATGAAAATATATACACTTTTGTGTAATATGATCACGACCTTTAATAATAATATCTGTGACAATTCTTTTGATCGATTATTTATTTATAAATTAAAGAGATTCAAACGATGCCAACTGCTGTTTTACAACCATTTACTATTTGACAGGGTGTTATCATTGCAAAAGTTTGTCGAGAAACGAAGAAACACATCTAACATAATCAAAAATAGAGTTCAAAATTCGCTGCTTTTTGTTATTGAACATCTGTCTATGTGTAGGTGAAGCCTGTGTATGAGGAGAGCACATGTCGATGAAAATGTAGATCAAGGCAAGCTGTGTACATTACTATTATTTTCGTATCAAAATTCAAAATGGAAAAGGGTAGTTGACAAAGATGGGTTAATTTCTTTTATCGAGTGTAAGAACATACTCAGATATTTGCGAA
>CP092093.1:23720000-23730000 GCA_029203775.1 Neoneuromus ignobilis
GGTTACGAATATCGGCAAGGTGTTCACGACATTTTAGTACAGGGGATTCGCCCTGTAAGTTACCGGTAAGTCACCCCTCGTTTGATCGGCAAGCACGACGTCGCCAGGTGTGTAAATGTATGTGTTTATAAGTGTATGTATTCTATGTGTACCTCAGAGTACAACAACAACGTGTCATAAAAACTAATCCAGTGAACGACCCCAACCACCGTCGATACCACAATCGTCGACGTCTCAGCAACGTATGCGACGCTACGTCTACCGTCGTTCTATCCAAAATTCTTCCCCTGATGTGCGGTTTCGTTGCTGAGCATCACAACTCTGTGGCAGATGTGCGAAAACAGTAAAGTTAAGTAAAAGGGAGAGACGTTTCAACGAAAAGGTGTTTTTTTTTTTTTAATATTATGCATAGATATACATACACACACACACACACACACATATATATATATATATATATATATATATATATATAAATGTATGTGTGGAAGTACATATGTAGATAAATATATTGAAAGGGTGTGCATAACTTGTCTATACTTGCATATTTAATGACCCTCATTACAAGCAAATGTATTTTAATTATACATATGTACTAATTTGTCAAAAGAATGTAATTTTTCTTATGTCGTTTCAATATATAATTAAATTCGAATTATATTATAATTTATTGACACAGTTTAAGAAAGTGTTAAAGAATTAGTTAAAATAATAAAAAAAATTCTTCCATGTATATAATATTGTCTTTATTCTATTACACATTAGTTGGAAATACAAAGTTCTACTCAGACGTATGTTGACCTTTTTAAAATACAGTTATGTAATATCATAATATTTATTGATTGTAATTCTGAAATATCATATTCAATAGAATTAAGTGATTATATATGTCATTTCTGTGATTTGAAGTAATTTTTTGAAAAATTAATTTATCAAAGAAAAAAATTATAAATTTAATAAATACTTATTTTAATGTTTAATTATATTAAGAAATATATTAGTTTATTAACAGATTTCAAATAAATTTTGAAATAAACTCAATATATTTTCAGAAAAAGATTTATATAATTAATATTTTATTCCACAATATATGTTTAATTAAACAGGTAAATGTTTTCTTTGAAAAATTGGGAATTCTAAAAACAGAAATTTTTTTTAGTCATATATTCAACTTGTAAACAGGTTTTTTAAGCGAGATAGAACTTTAAATTGAATCCCTATCGAAAGTTCTATCTAACTTAAAAAACATCTATATATATATATTATATTATATTATATATATATATATATATATATATATATATATATATATATATATATATATATATATATATATATATATATATATATATATATATATATATATGTTATATTAGGTTGTCAAATATCTCCCTTCCGCCTGTTGGTCTTTTGAATTTCGCAGCTATGAACAAAAAAAAAAAAAAAAAAAAAAAAAAAAAAAAAAACGGAAGGGAGATACTTGACAACATAATATATATATTTAAAACGATTTCAATAAATGAGTTTTTCAATTATCTTTATGAATAGATAATTTTGAAGTTAGATCAGATGAATAAGGGGATTAAATTAAGTTCTTAATTAACCCGTTTAGTTTTTAGTTAGATGATTTCTTATTGGAACTTAATACTACATAAATTTGTGAACACTGTTTTTTTTTACAATTTTTTAACAAAATATCTCACTGCTCTGAGACATAAGTTAATTAGTAATTAAGAGTTCTTGATATTTAATTTTATTACAATTCTATAAGATGTGAATTTTTTATCATACAATATCACTGATTTTGAAAGAAATATAATATTTTTTTCTAGATGATATTAATGTTTTTTATACTTTTAAATATTACTAATGAGTATCTATTTTTATTATTTGCGACTAATTTATTAATAAAGTTATTAATTTTTTACTTAAACATTTTTTTTTTCATTTTGTGACTTTTTATAAACATAAACATGTATATTTTTTTATAAACAAAAAAGTGAAATTCACATACATACATACATACATATATATGTATATATATTATCGTCCTCGTAGCAAGAGCTATTGTATAGTTTTATTCCTTGTGAAAATACTAGTCTAGTAGAATTTTCCTTCTTAGAGTTCAAATAATGGTTATATTTTTTACGAAATAAAGTTATTAGCCTCGTACCTAATCCTCAGATTGAAGGAATATTGACAAGGAATCAAGTGGTAATGATTTTATATATATATATATATATATATATATATATATATGCGTGTGTGTATGTGTGTACAACTAACTGGTAATGTAGTGGTAAGAATCACCACCTGTTATGCGAAAGAAGTGCGTTTGATCCTCGGTTTTAGATGTAAGGCAGGCGGAATTTTCAGTCGAAGTGAAGGCATATTATATACAAGAGTAAACCCTGAACAAAAATCTTTACCAACCTATGTGGTCAGCGTGATGAATATGACCAAATACCAGTGAATTGTAACATTTAACGAGGTTTAGCCCAGCAATGGATTGATAGAATGATGATGATATGTACAGTGAAAATAAAATTGTCTTTAGTGACAGATTATATATATTTTTATATAATATTTATATATTTCGTCTTCTTACATTCGAATAACCTAGTATGGTATATTATATAAAAATAATTTAGAAAATATTTTATAATATTATCACTATCACCAAGTAATTTGGTACCTACAGTATTTTTTTTGATCATCTATTAATAATAAAAGTGTTAAAATCTGGCGATTTGTATCAAAAAAGTAATTATGGAGTATGATATATATATATATATATATATATATATATATATACCAGAGTCGTTTGATAAGTGTGGTCAATTTATTTATTGTTAAATTTAACTAATTTTTTAATTTAATTAATTTTTTTAATTTAGTTTTTCTTACTTTTTCACCATAATTATCAAATGACCCTCGTATATAAATTATCAATATTTTTTTGATTAACAAAAATAATTTTTAATACTATTTTTCAAAAATGAGATCATAATAAGAATTTATAATTTTATCTCTTTATATATGCAAAAATACAAAGTAACGGTAATAATCATTTAATTTAAAATGCAATTTTGTTACTTGTATTTTATAATTCTAATTATTATATTTTCGTAATAAAATCAAAAATGAGATAATATATTTTCGGTCGAATTAAAGAAATTCTTCATATTCATTTTAATTAAGATATAGTAAGAAGTAAAAAATATTTATAATTTTAAATATACAATAATTAAATAAATAAATTCAATATATAAGATGTTCATTTGTATTAAGTTTAAAGTTAGAGTATTAAATAAAATCATTTTTGTCTTTTGCTTTTCCTCTCTCTCTCTCTCTCTCTACACACACACACACACATATATATATATATATATATATATATATATACAAATAAAGTATTTTAAAAGTACGTATGACTATATCAAATGTAATATGCAGTTAAGAAAAAATTGCATTAAAATTGCTATTATTGAATGAAATGAAATATATTTGAATAAAGAATATAAAAGTTTAATGGGTAATTTTCAAGTAAAAACCCATTTCAGTATAGGAAGTTAGTGAATCAGTCTATAATTAAGAAACGCGTAGGTGAGTGAGAGGATATCCGTTGTCCGGTGCTATACTGTCGAGTCAAGCATGGATCAAGGGACACGTGGAATTCCAGGAGACACGATTCACAGACTCTCATATCCGCTACAGTTTGGAAATCTACATCATAAACTTATCTATGTCAGTAAGTCTATGATTAATCATTTTTATCTATATAATTACTTCTGATAATAGTTTATTAAGTTTTCCAAATGAATAGATGTGTTATGAATTATCAGTCATTTCGAGGAAAATTTATATAAAGATTTAATCCTTTTCCCAGAAATTTAATTTTAATCATATAATAATATACTTGTATAACAAATCTTATATTTTTGTTGTAAATAATAGGTGAATCATTAAATAAATGTAAGTTTTTTTTATTTCATTAAATTTATAACTGAAATATTTATGAATAAAATGCAAATATCAAATAATTAAAAAAAAAACATTAATAAAGTATATTTAAAATATGTCAAATATTATAAAACCAAAATCAAGTACAAAAATTATATATATTCAGCACTTAATTCATTGAATTTAAACATTATTATTAGTGTTTATATTTAATATAAATATGCACTCTTACACATACAATACATACAAACATACATACATACATATATATATATATATATATATATATATATATATATATATATATATATATATATATATATATATATATATATATATATATATATATATATATATATATATATATATATATATACAGTATAAATATAAATTATACCGACAGTGATGTGATAATGACACGAAAAATTGTTATATCGAACAGATACTAAAAATCAGAAAGATTTAAATTACACATATTTGATATACTTATATTATATTATATAAATAGATATATAATGGCATAAATGAGCACCGAACAATTGACAAATATATTATTATCCTTATATTACGGAAAAGGATAAGTTTATCCATGAATAAAAGAACCCGCTGTAAATTCGGCTTTTTTGATGATTACTTTTATGATTACGGTTTTGATTTAAATAGAGGTTAACGTACTTTACACATACACACATGCACACACACACACACACACACACACATATATATATATATATATATATATATATATATATATATATATATGTATATGTGTGTGTGTGTGTAATGATATTTAATATGACAAAAAGTTATAGTTTTCTGTAAAAAATAAAAATAATTATTTAATATAAATAATAAAACAAATCGTCGACTGTTCAATAAATTCAATTATGATATAAAAAATTAAAAATAGTAGTGTAATAATTAAAATCAGTGACATATACAATTTAATAACAAGACTAAAAAAATTGTAGCATTATGCATTTTTCATAAAAAATAGGGTATATGTAGATTAAATTCAATTGTGTTCAGAGCTCTTAATGTAAGCTACGAATGCAATATCTACTCAACTTGTATAGGCGGATCAAATGAAACTGAAGTGTTAAGACATACATTTACTTCGTTACTATCATTTACTGTCCTTTAGTCTCATTTGAGCCATCTTAGACATACCACCGATTTCAGTATGGCTGTTTAGCCTCCAGTATAGTAATAGTCCAGTATAGTACGTGTATTCAATTTTTTTAAAAAAAATCTGAATTTGATTTTGACAAAAAAATCAGATTGGCGAAAAATTAAAACATTCATACAACATAGTTTTTCTAAATTACTTGGCTAGTTTTCCATGATTATGTTGTTTTTGATATATTTGTATACACTCGTATGTATATATGTGTATATATATATATATATATATATATATATATACATATATCATATATATATATATATATATATATATATATATATATATATATATATATATGTATGTATATGTATGAAACCGACAATGGCGTATTAGCATGCATCATCGTCAATTATGCGGGAAGATTGTGTTCGATTCGCGGTTTGAAAAATAACATAAGTGATATTCTCAGCTTAAACGAAGGTAACTTATCTAAAAGAATAAATCCCGTATGACAAATTTTGGTTAATCGATTTGGTTACCGTGGAGATTATGACCAATTCCAAGTGAATAGTAACATTAAGACTTTTAACACAAATTAATTTTAACCCCAACACTACAATGTTTGAAAGTTTTCAATAATCACTTATTATTTATAAATAAATCGGCTGATACATTTTGATGGCGACGCCATCATCGTCGAAATTTTAACAGAAAGGCTCTGACGATGATAGCGTCGCCACCGAAATGTATCAGTCGATTTATTTATAAATAATAAGTTAACAATAAATGATTATTGAACACTTTAAACTATTGTGGTGCTGAGGTTAAAATTCATTTGTGTTAAAGTGAATCAGCCACAGTTTCAAAACAACAAATAATTGAGACTTTTGTCCAGCAGTGGACTGATACAAGCCAATATAATGATATTTTATATATAAAATTTGATTGTAAACCTAGAGATATAAAAAGGTTCAGGAATATACTAATGAATAGATGGGACAGAGATAGAAGAAAATTGGTCAGAGTGAAACAGAAGGGCACCTAAATTCTCGAAATGACTAGTGTTGGAAGTAGTCTTCATACAGTAATGGTTAGAAAGAGGCTGCTGTTAATGATAATACACAGATTCATAAACATTTATATAAATATTCTTTCATATTCCATCTATTAATGGAATACCACAATAGTTTAACGAAATTTGTTTGAAATTTAAAATATAATTTTTTTTCAATTTCAATTGTATATATACTTATATATAATATATATAAGTATATAATTTCATATAAATAATAAATATTTATATAAAATTATAATGTAACATAGATTTTATAAATAGGAATAGTTGTTTTTTCAACAGGGGTTTAAGAAAGAAAATTAAATGCCTAAAAAAAGTTATGATTATTTTTTTTTTAATATTATAATATGACTAAAAATGCATGTCTGTCGAAAAAGACTATTTATTACATATTATTGACTTATTGTAATTTGTGTTTGATTTATTAAGACAATATATTTTTTTATAAACTATTAAATATGAAAATAAATACATATAAATATATATTCATATATATATATATATATATATATATATATATATATATATATATATATATATATATATGAGAATTTCGCAATTACAATCGTATATTGAAAAAACGTTGAGGTTTTCCTTACATCTCGAACTTATTTATTGTGGCGTATAAGTGCATGTGATATGGATTGCTTAATCAGTCACATCCGGTTCCGTCTCAAACAAAATACGTACATATAACTCGTGCTGCGATAATTAGTGTTATCAGTACTGACTTTGGCTTGCGGTCATATGGTACAGCGCACAGATGTTGATAAAAACCAGTATGGACATTCCAAGACGTATCTAATGTTGGCAAACCTGTTTGTAAAAATACCAAAACTCGTGATTTGTTTAGTGTATAACTAAAACTAAACTCGTGATGTTCATCTACGTAAATAGAATCTTTTGGTTAGCAATATAGAATTGCAAATAGATTACAATTTTCATTTAATACTTTCACCAAAGTAGATGAAAATGTTTTGAAAAAGAATTTCTTAAAATTAGGTAATACTGAAGGACAATTCTTTTTGTTGAATGAAATTAAAAGTAATGTCAATAATATTATTCATTGCAATTAACATAAAATTAAAAGTTTAAACATACAGATTATTAAAAAATCTTAGAGATATTTAGAAAGTATACAAATATATATATTATACAATATATATATATATATATATATATATATATATATATATATATATATATATATGTATATGTAATACTGATATATTTATTACTTTTCATTTTATATTATTTATGTTTAATTTTAGTACAGAAAAGTAAAAACTTAAAAAACTTATAATACTAATATTCATTCGTAATGCATTAAATAATTTAACAATAACAATATATACAAATTTGAAAATAATGTAAGACACAAATTTAAAAAAAATAATAAATACGATTTTAAGAAAATATTAAACAAAATAACTAATATTTAAAACAGAGATAAAAGAAATATAATTCGTTAAAATTTAATAGCTATTTATAAAAAAAAATATAAGTTTAGAACGACATCTATTCCATATATTTTAAATAAATTATTAAGATTACAGAATGCATTGAAAACTTATTTAATTTTATGTAAACGAAATGATTTATAATGATTAAGATACATTTCTGAATATAAGACAATTTTGCAAATTGGTACCGTTGTGGTATGCATCATTGTCAGTCATACGAAAGATTGCGTTCGATCTCCAGTCGAAAAGTACCCTAAATTGGGGGTTGAGTATGGGATTGACAATTTCATTTCATAAAAAAAATCTTAAGGAATTTTGAAAATAAATTCCTTACTGAGTTAGCATTGTCAAAGAGATCAAGGATAAATAAGGGCTACAACATCGAGAATTATAAAACATATCTAAAATTTTAATTATTAAATATTTATATAATTTCGTATTAAATGTTTTGTATATATTGTAAAATTACCAAAATTGAGCTGGTAATAGTTGTAAAATATTAAAAAAGAAAATAATATTAAAATAATTCCTAATAACAAAAGTAAGCTTTTTAATATAAAAAATGATTACAAAATTTTCATTTTATGATGCCTTATCTTTTAATACAAAATGGAGTATATAAATATGATATAAAATATTTTTTTTAAAAAAAAGGCAACTGAGCACTTGACAATACTATATAAAAAATGAAATGCAATAATGTTTTTTTTGTTAATATTTATAGACTAGTGATAATTATGACTGAATTAACGAATATTTTAGATAATAAAATGTGAGTTGGTCGATAATCAAAATTAAAAAAAAACTCTTTTGAGGAAGTTTCAATTAAATGATTTTCAATTTGGTTCCATTAAAAATACCTAGATGAAAAAGATATTTTTTACATATATTTTTTGGTTACCTTTTTTATTAAATTGTTAAAAATTAATATTAAGTAATGAGAATTGTAGTAAAAAGGATTGTTACAAATTGCTGGAATATTAATTGTTAATCACATATTATTAATTTAGTTATTTTTCTATTTAATTTTTTAATGATTCAATTGGAGTTTAAAAATATTTGGAATACTTCACATAAACAGAAAGTTTCTTTTCATTTTAGTAGATGAACATTTACAAATAGTAATCAATTCTTTATATAAAAATTAAATTAAATATTTAATAAATGCAAAATTTATTCACAGATTTCATTTTTTAAACTATTTTTTTAATTGCATTATATTTTTAACTATTTTCATTTCAATATAAAAAATGTAAATAAATGATAGATCTTATTTCAAAGTTATAAATTATATTAACAAATTAAATTAAGTTCATAACTGTAATAATTTTATACTTTGTTATTTATGTTATTTTTTATTTATATAAGAGTTTGTTTATATGTTATTGTAATATTATTTGATTAATTCTGAAGAAACATAAATTATAAATACGAAGCAAATACCAAAACGAATATATTTATGTTTCTATTTAAATATATTTGTTGTTATTTCAAATCATATCAGTTATATTCAAGGATTCAGTAATAGTTTTAAGTTATATTTGCGACAAACTCACATGTTTGACTCATTTCTTGCGGTTTGTAAGATAAGATTGTTCTTTTATAATTATGTATTATGTTTTTTTTCGTTCACACAAACGTAGTGTGGGAGATTTCTGTTAAAGTTTCTGATAACATATATGTATATTTTTGCATACACGGATGTTGATAACAAATAATATATTACATTTATTTAATTAACACTTGAATACTAAAATAACAGTATGTTACACGTATATGTTATTTTCTGATACATTTGATTTTTTATTTTAAAAAAATATTTAATTGTATATACATTTAATTACATTTACAATAATATAAAATTATTGTTAAGAAGTTTAAATATTGATCCTATATCATTTTATCGAAACTGGCAGAAATATGTGTATATTAATGATATACAATTAGAAAATTATATAGCAATGGTTGGAAAATTATAAATTCAAATATCTCATGATAAAATTATAATTTTTATTAAATTATATTATATTGATCATTACGTATCTAAATTTGTTGATTTACTTTATACGAATTATATATATATATATATATATATATATATATATATATATATATATATATATATATATATATATATATATATATATATATATATATATATATATATATATATATATATATATATATATATATATATATATATATATATATATATATAATCATTATATCAACTTATATCAGCCCCCTGCTGGACGGAAAACTCAACGAATGTTACCATTCACTGGTACCATTTGGTCGTACACTCACCACGATGACCGGGCGCGGGTTGAGGATTTTTTATTCAGGGCTTACTCCCTTAGGTAGATTCAATAT
>CP092093.1:23732500-23750000 GCA_029203775.1 Neoneuromus ignobilis
ATATGTATATATGTATATATGTATATATATGTATATATGTATATGTATATATATAATATATAAATTGCAAAATAAATTTTATAATAAAAAGTATGTTTCATCTTTTTTATAATTTGAAAAATATAACATTGTTAAAAAGGGTAAGGAGTATAGATTCAATTTCGATATTGCATAGCGTCCTGATACAATACATAGAATTATAACATTTGGAGATAATTAATTATAAAATATAAACAGAGTAACAAGAAAATAATTGTACATAGAAAATTAAAATATAGTTATGTTTATAATTACTTGATAAGTTATAACTATATATATATATATATATATATATATATATAAGATGTAAATAAAATGTGTAATTTATTATCAATATTAAAAATTTCTTTACAACATATTTTTTTATAAATTGTTATTTAAGTTTGTTTAAAAGTTCTCGATTCAAATTTAAAAAATATTATTATAATAACAAGGGAATTTTATTTATCACTGTTATAAAAATTTAAAAAATATTTAAAAATATATAAGTAAAATCATATTTAAAAATACATAAAAATATAAGTTTGATTTCAGTAAATATAATCATATATCATTATTTTCTGTGTGAAACTAATATCAATAAGTAAATATCTATGTTGCGTAAGTTTATAAATAAACAAATAATATGCGTAAAAACTTCAGGAAAAGATTTTAAAAATACAACAAAGTACTGTACTCGTAATATTTATGTCTGAAGCGTAATCTACATCAGCAGAACTTATACAAATGTTTATATTTTATTGATAAGTTAATAAAAAACAACTGATGAAATATTCCTAGACTGATTATTATTATATTTTAATGTATATATATATATATATATATATATATATATATATATAAGTATGTATGTATATATACTTTATCCTTCAACTGGAAAATAACAAAATAGTTTTATTAAATTAATTAATGTTTAAATAAATCGCAGTTTTATGATAAACTTTTAAACCATTAAAAAAAGATAAATAGTAAATAAGTGTTAGAATGTAAATGATGTAAGTATAGAGTGGCCCAAATGGGACTGAAGAATTGTAAAGAATATTAAGAAAGTAAATTTATGTCTAAACTTTTTAGACTATTATAAGTTTAAATTTCATACCTAATATAAGTATAAATGCTATTTGTTTTGGTATTACAGTAAATTTATTTGAATATAAATGAATTACTCATCAAAAAATCACAACATTTTATAAAGTGAATAATAAGTAATTATCGATTAGTTTTATAAATTATTGTGATGTTGAGTTAGTGATTCATTTGTGTTAATATAAATACTTGTATTTCTTAAGTTATATATATATATATATATATATATATATATATATATATATATATATATGTATATATATATATGTAATTTTGTACACACAGAAATACATACGTACATTATATTTGCTATAATAAAAAAAATACCACAATTTGAAGTAAATTTATTGTGCAGTATATTAACAAAAATTTAATATCAGTATTTTCAATAATATTAACTCTGAATTATATAATTTGTATTATAATACAGAAAGTATATTGAATTATAAAATTTCATGGTACTGAACGTTTAAATGAAAAAGCAGAACTTGTATTATTTAATCTTATTAAGTTAAATCGTAAGAGTTATAATCCAATTAAATAATTTAAATACTTAAGTTTAAATTAGAAAAAAACATATTTATTTAGAGATTAAAACAATCGTTTAAAATAAAAAAACCTGTAATGATGAATGGAATTTTATGGTGTTTATATATAGAAATGTTTTGAAACAACGGTTGTTAAACTGAGTTTTTGAATTCTAGAAAAAATACATAATTTCTAAAAAAAGTTATTTCAATATTTAAGAAAACAGACCAGAGTTTCAATAAAAATTACAAAAGGGTTTAATTAATTGAATATTGAATTGTTAATTTATTGAATATTGTTTACAAAATATAAGGATTTTTTTTAAATAAAACGGTTTTTGTCATCTCTGATATGTTATTTTTAGAGGAACAAGTATGAGGGTCGATTGAGAAGTATGATAAAAAAGTAAGAAAAACTAAACTGAAAAATGTAATTTAATTAATTAATTAATTAAATTAAGCAATAAATACATTTACGATACTTATCAAATGACCCTCGTATGCTTTAGAAAATAAAGAAATTTAATGATGATATTTTCATATTGATGATACATGATATAAGAGAAAAGAGCTAAATATAATTTAGAAACGAAATGGGACTTATCGAGTTTAAAAAGGCGTTTGATCGTGAAAAGCCCTGGATAATAATAGGTGCAAAACAAGATCCAAAACAATGCTAAAAGTTTATAAAAAAAAATACTAAAACAGAAATAGACAATTATAAAAAAAAATTGAAAATTAGAAATGCATTTGGCATTTGCTGATTCTAAAAAGATATTTCATTGGTCAGAAATATTTATAGAATAGAAATTATTATATAAGTGGTTCAAATGAGACTGAAGAGTTTAGATGTACATTTATTCCCTTGTTATCATTTAATACCATTTAAATTCTTTAGTTTTATTTGAATCACCTATATAAAAATAATAAAATAGAAATAAACATGAAAATAAAAATGAAATTATAAAAATAGATACTAACTAAAGAGTAAGACAGGGTATCAACTTTTTATATAAATTATTCAATATTTACTTAAATGATATGATAAGGAAATGAAACAAATATCATCAATTTAGAAATTTATAATATATTAACAGGAATAGGACAATAAATATATTCACTGACTCTCAAGTAATGCTTCAAAAACTACAAGATGGTTTTGAAAGATCTATATATCAGTTTTATAAACTATCTGCAAAAGTCAATTTAAAAATATTAATAATAAACAACAATACTATAGCTTTTTGTAGAAACAACTTAAGTAAGAACTTTAATAATTATTGATAATAAATCTATAGATCAAATATGTAGATAATTAGTATATACTGTGGCATTATAAACAGGAAAATGAAAGAAAAACATTATAAATAACGAAAGTACTATTACTTATATGATTTTAAGTACTGGGTGCTGAAGATAAGCGAAAGAAGTAGAGTTCAAACTACTGAAATAAGATCTGACAGATCTGATAAAGGCTGAACGAGGCAGGATAAAATAACAAATAAGAATTTTAGAAATAATCTAAAAAAAAATAATAATAATGAAGTAATAGAGTAATATTAACGTAGTTGGAGATAAGACATATATTAAATAAAGGATGGAAAGATGTCGGAGTAGTAATCAAATATAAATCTAAAAAAATGAAGTTTAGAAAGATCTAGAAAACGATTATTAAAAAGAACTTTGATACTGGAAGATGTCAACGAGCACTACCTTGAAGAAAAGAAAAAAATATTTTCAAGATTCATCTGAAAAATTGTAAAAAAAATATCTAATAAAAATCTATTATATTTTTATAAAAAATTAAAGACGAAAAATATTTTTGAATTGAATTAATTTTATTTTATTCCTTTTAAATTAAAATATCTAAAAGTTGTTTGAAATAATATATATATATATATATATATATATATATATATATATATATATGTGTGTGTGTGTGTGTGTGTGTGTGTGTGTGTGTGAATATGTTTGTAAACTGATAGATAGATAGGTAAATACAGAGATGAATTTATAGCTATTTAAAAATTTTTTAATTTGTATTATCTATTAATTACTATATTACTTAAAATAATTTATTTTTAAATATTAAAAAAAATAATTTATTAAAAATGATATATAACATTATTTGAACTACGTAAAACATATTGTTTTAAATATAACCTACACAGCTTATGAGTAAGCTTAGTATGAATGTGCATTTAACACAAAAGTAACAAAAAACTATATATAAAATGATTTCATTACATTATAATTAAACATAATTTCTCCATAGTTTAGGAATCAGAATACGAGACGAGTAAAAGAGTAAATTAAATCACTAAGAGAGAAGTGATCGATCCGATTACAAAGCACAGGATCTATACTTGGCGACACACATTGCCGGATATATTATTTTGTATTTAGTTTGTTTGGATGTCACGGAAATAATTGTACTTTTTTCACAAAGATAGAGATGTGTGTCGGTTGAGTGTTCTATTATTTATTTTATTTATGTACATAACATCATCCCAATGATAGATTACAATGAGAATGACTCTAATAACAGTGACCATCACGGATAGGAAATAATTAATCTTTAGATTATGTGCTCATTCAGAGAATTCTGTTCATATGATCGTTACGTTAAGTCATCTCCGATAAAAAACATAATAACAGATGAATATAATTAACTTCACATCTATTGTATTCAGCTGCAAAAAATAATTACGATATATATATATATATATATATATATATATATATCTTTTATTTATATTACTCCACGTAATTTAGATTTTATCAGAAAAAATGTTTTATAGTTAAATTACAAAAAAAATATATTAGATAGTATTATATAAAATTATGTATTTAATGTAGGATTATAAAATTTGAATATAAGAAAGTTATAATTATAAATATTATATTTATTTAATACAAATAAATTATCACTCCAATACAACAAGATATTTATAAAAGTATCCAATGTTTTATAAATATCTCGTGTTTAAATGTTTTTCTATCGTTCACACTTTTTAAATTTTGAAATATGTACTTAATTCATACTTAAAATACATATAATTTTAATTTAATCATTTTACATATTATCCATAAAATAAATGAGTATTAAAACATATTAATAATAAAATGGAAAATAATTGAAAGAATGATATACTCGTAAATAAAAACTATATAGGAATTAAAGTAAATAATTTATAACTTAAAAAATATTATTAAATACTTTTGTATTACAAAACATACAAGAGTACCAATTAAATATCTAATAAAAAATCGAGGTAACTAAAAAAGCATACGTAGATAATAATCGTTACATGGAGGTCAGATACGATAGACCAAGCAGGTAGGTCACCTTTTCTGATCATCAACTGGTATCTATTGATATAAAATGAATACAGAGAGAGAATATAATCTAAATACATTAAATTAAAATTGCACAATACCAAAAACTCGTTATTGCTACTAAGGTAGCATGAAATCATAGCTTTTGTATCGTATGGACTATGAATAGTATGTTTACATTGATATTTTTTATTGAGAAATAAATGTAAGCGGAGTAAGATTTAAACTATTATTATATTTTTTATTAACAATTTTAAAAATTAAAATATTTTATAATGGAGAAAATGATATATGACAATATTAAAAAGTAATTAAATATTTCTTTATAACGAATAAAACAATGTGAAATTTATAACATGATAGCAAAGAAGTTATTCATAAACAAATAATTTATTACTCTTGAACATAAAAGGTAATGTATGTGTATTTTATTTTAAATAAGTCTTATCATTATTAATTACTCAAGGCTTAAATTAATTACTTTTTAAATATTTAATCTTTATTTTAGAATATTAATCATAAAAAGAATATATTGGAAATGATTTACATAACTAATTTTATTTCTAGTCTATAAATTATAATTTCTTTGTTAGATGATATTTTTAACGTGTTTAAAAAATAAAAAAATGATTTTTTGAGTAAATTTTATATATATATATATATATATATATATATTAGGTTGGCAAGTATCTCCCTTCCGCTTTTTTTTTTTTTTGTACATAGCTGCGAAATTCAAAAGACCAGAAGGCGGAAGGGAGATATTTGTCAACCTAATATATATATAATATTGTCATCTTTTTTAGTTTGTAGAAAAAATTAAAAAGTAATTTATCAAATGGTTTTTTAGTGAATGAAGATAATCAAGTGAATAACCAAATATTTGATTTAGCAAATCAAGTAATTAACCAAATATAATAAAATGATGTTTAAAGATTGTAGTACAAATTTATTTCCTAAAATATTTTCTACATAACTAACATTAATATAGTTGGTATATTTACAAAATGATTATTGAGGTATTTAAAATATTTTAGAATCAGTTTAAGCAATTTTAAGATATATAAAATTATTATCCAAAAAATGAGATAAACCTGTCTTAGTATAATCTAAGAAATTTGTATCCAAAAAAATAATGCTTCGTGTTTTGTAAGACGAGATAGGATTAAAACGTGTAATGTAAGCTTATATCAAGAAAAGAAATAATTCGTTTCAAGAAGTATTGTTTGATAATAGATTGGTGAAAGACAAAAAACAAAAAGTTAAGAATTTAGGAATTGACAAACTTTTTGTTCTATAGATCGTGTATTAGAAAATGTCGGATTATTATATCGGAAACAGAATAAAAATCCGACATTTAATTTCATATGACTTAATATCATGATAACATTATAATATATAAATATTTTTGAATTCTTGAGAAAAGTTGCTGTATTTGGATTGAAATATATCACATGTGATATTCGCATCATCCATTCATATATTAAATAATGGAAAAATGTATAAAAAAATAAGAATTATATAAAAATAATGTTTTCTGATTTGTAAATATGATATATAACTTTTTTATTTTTTAAAATATAAAACTATATATATATATATATATATATATATATATATATATATATATATATATATATATATATGTCCCTCACTTTCGAGGGTTAAGCATGAAGGCCGACAACCTCATCTTGTAAAAAAATAACTGTCGAAAATTAAAGGAGTAAACACCGAATAAAAAATCATCACTAATCCGCCTGGTTAGTGTAGTGAATATGACCAAATACCATTGAATGGTAGCATTTATTGAGATTTTCGTCCAGTAGTGGATTGATATGGGCTTTATGATGTAATGATATATATATATATATATATATATATATATATATATATATATATATATATATATCATTACAATTAAGTTTTTGAATTAAAAAAAATAATGCATTTTCAAAATATTTATAAATATTTACTGCACAATATAATTTTTCCTTCGATTCTAATGACCTCTGCCTATCGTGATGATAATTTGTGAATTCTATTTCTGTAGAATGACTCATTTTTCAAACTTTAGATGATATTATCGGACAGAACTTTCCGGTAGACCTAATATATTGTTTTTATATCCAATTATATGTTATTTTTATAATATTATTAACAAAAATAAAATATAATAATAAGGAAGAGTTATTGTTAAATATAAATTATTATTAACTTATTAATGTTACTAGGACTATAGATGTTGTCTATTTTTAAATTTACCGTACGTTTAAAAAATTATGATAAATTTTATTGCCTTTTTATTATTTTACAAATATTATAGTACTGATTTTATTTTTATCGATAAATAACTGTTGAAATATAAAATACTTTCAAAATATATAAAATTAAAATCACTGTTGCATGTTATGTATCCATAAACAAAGTAGTTTTCATTTCACTAAATGTAAACGTACGTAACATAAATAGGAATTTCGTAAGTCACTTTCAATGTATCTCTACAGGTGTATGTATGTTTTCAATAAAAGGTATAAAGAGACAGAGACATGTGAAACGTGTATTATTTTGCCATATATAGATGGAAACCGTAAACATTCATAACTATACACATTGACGAGAAATCTCCATTGTTACATGCGTTAACATTGTTGAAATTTCCTGTTACCGCCTGATGATGTCGAAATAAAACGGAACGGAGATGCGGTCCAGTGACCGGATAACAAACCATCGCCCCACAAGATGGATAACGCCGCAATCGCGGCCGTGACGGACAACAAAGATCTTGAGTTGTGATTCGTCCGATTTGTTTATATATTTCTCCACCTATAACGCAACGATTTGACCAATCGCGTTTTATATACAATGCTTTATGTATTTTTTATAAGTTTACATATATATATATATATATATATATATATATATATATATATATATATATATAAACAATGACAATTTAATAATTATATGAAAATTGTAATTTGTTCTAAAAAAATGCAACTAAAGAAAATTTGAAAATTTAATTATGCAACTAAAACATCGATTTGACACTTAAGACTAAAATTCAGAATATTCTCTAATTAATGGAGTAATGTTATTAATGATAAACATTTTGTTATTAAAATATAAAAATATGAATTTGAACGAACAAACATAATTTTTTATTATTTATGTTTGTAAAATTTTTAAATTAATTAATGTAAGCAATAAATATCACAATACAGTAATACCTCGCATAGTCCGGTTTCACTTTAGTTCGGTTTGAAATTTCCAAAAAAAAAAAATTTTTTACTTGAAAAAATCCTACTAAAAATTTTTTCTTGAAAAAAAATCCCAAATACTTAATACATAAATTAATTTTTATAAGCAAATTTTTAAGTTTTTCCCTTTATTATGAAAACATAATAAAAAAGAAAACCAAAATTGTATATGCACATTATATAAATTATGCGCAGTTTTAGTTTTATGGTCTTTTTCTTTTTCTATTAGTTTTCGATTCGCAACTCTAGAGTAAAGTCGATTTTTGATAATTAAATTTTAATAACCCATTTGAAAATGAATTTAAAATAATGTATAAACCCCTGAATTTGTTTTGTTGATACATACAAACATTTGAATATATTACCCTCGTTTTATTTACTGAAAAATAGGAAAAATATTTGTTTGGAACAAATTAACATTTTTTGTATTTAGTTAGTGTTTCGATTAGTCCATTTTCAAATAGTCCGACTAATCAGTGGAACCGATTAGCCGGACTATGCGATGTATTCCTGTATATTCATATTTGTATTGTATTTTGTCATTTATAAATATGGAAATTTTTATATGGCTCGTTAAACAAATTAATCACAAATAATTAGTTTTTTTTGGTTTAAAAAGTTCAATTTATTCCATAAAAACAATTGATAATTAAAATTTATATAAAAAATACTCATATTATTCATGATAGATGTTAATTATTAAATATTTTGTACTAAAAAAATGAAAATTCGGAAAAAATCACATTATCTATTAAACAAAACTAGATATGATTTCATTTGAAGAAATAAAATGATTTAACATGGCAAAATAAATTTATTTATTTATAATCAAATTAAATTAATATTTTGAATGATAATACGAATAGTTCTAATATTAATATCCTCATCATCAACTCCCTTTCAATCCACTATTAAATAAAGATTTTTCCCAAAACTTTTCATTTCGACCGATTCAATGCCTTAATTTTCCAGTTTATTCAAATAAATTTTCTTATCTCTCTGACCCATCTATCTATAAGTCTCATCGCAGGTCTTCTTATATATCTAGGTTTTCAATCAATATTTTTTTTCCGACTGGTAACCCCCTTTTCTTGCTATAAGAAAGGTCCATTTTTATTTAATTTTTTTTATTTTTGCCACAACATCCGTAATTTTTATTTTTTCTGATTTATATACATACATATATATATATATATATATATATATATATATATATATATATATATATAAACACTAAAATAGTAACTTAAAATTAGATTATAAATTTCTAGTTTTGTGATTTAACTTATTAACTTGAAATTGATTTCATATGTGCAGTGCACAATATGTGCTATTTAAGTTTCACGATATGGAAATTAAGGTCAGAGGAAGTAAATCAAAATAATAAAAATTATTATAAAATATCAGATTATCTTTAGAAAAATGGTGAAAAATTTAATGTACAAAGTGAGTTATAATTTTTGTTTTTATAAATTATTTTAATGACTAAAATATGTGTAGAGTTATATTTAAATATATTCAATCAATTAAGAGACATTGATTCAACTTGAAATACTTTTATTAGTAATCTAATAGATTCTTATGAATTTTGGTGTGTTTGATAAGCTTTATGATTTTATAAAAAGCAATAGTGAAGTAGAAGCTACACGGAATATTAAAGTAATTTATGATCCAGAGTTTTTAAATAAAAGAAAATGGCAAAGGTGGTTTTACTAGCTTTAATCAACTGACTATAACTTAAGTAATGTATCTCGCTTAGTTCGACATATTTAGTTTAATGATCTGCAATTGGTTGTATTTTATGAAGATTGTGTCATAATCGTAAATAAATTAACAAAGAAGTATGATTTTAACAGAAATGCTCTGACGATGATGGCGTCGCTATCGAAATGCATCAGCCAATATATTTATAAATAATAAGTGATTATTGAACACTTAAACTATTGTGGTGTTGGAGTTAAAATTCATTTGTGTTAAAATGAATCAGCCACAATTCCAAAACAACAAATAAGTATAATTCAATTTATTTAGTAGATCATCACTAATTTCGATAATTTGAAAAATTGTTAAACTTAGCAAATGTATTTTTCGTTGGTTTGTAGAAGCTAAATTCAGAGTAAGAGCAAATACTTTCATTTTTTGCACTGTTTTGAACAATCTTATCACTTTTAGGTAGGTTAGAGATTGAAAAGTGAAAAATGTAAAATATACAAAGACGTTAAGTATCATAGATAATGGATCAATGCAGGTAAATCAATTTCAGCACAGTTCGAAATATAATACATCTACACAGAGAAACGTTTTATTAAGATTTGGTAATATTATTTTCAGTTTGGATTTTGAAGATTATTCACTTTTTTTATCTGAATAAGTAAAAAAATAATGAAATATCAAGGAAGATAAATTTGATAAAAAAGTTTGGTTCTGAAGAAAAATAACAATTTTTTTGAAGAATAATTAAGTTGTTTCGATCGATTTTAAAAATAAATATTTTTAATAAAATAAACATAAAAAATATTATTAGAGAAGTACTATAACTTTACAGAGAAAAAATATAAAATATTTTCTTGAAAAAAATAATTACTGATCTTTAGCTATTAATAATTTTTTTTGTTCTTCAAATAATGTTATATGGGTAGAAAAATGGAAGAATAAATTAAATAAAAATATGTTATTTTAAGACAGCATTGTTATTAATAATTAATATCCTTCTCTCTTTACATATATATATATATATATATATATATATATATATTATATATATATATATATATATATATATATATATATATATATATATATATATATATATATATATATATATATTATTTATATATATATATATATATATATAAACTGATAAATAGATAAAGGAAGAGAGAGAAAGAAAGAGAGGGACTTATTTATTTCTAGTCTAGATAATTTTTTTAATATGTAATTCACCTTTTTCTATACTTATGAATGCATTATGCAATTTTATATAATATAACACGTAGTAAATTAGCAATTACATGCATCTGGAGATAATTTCTTCAACACCCTAAATGCAATTAAATCATAATTAACGTTTCAAGATCGTCAAATGTAGAAACTGGCTTTAATCACTTTTAATAGTTTGATTTACAAACTATGGCAATTAGTTGACACTATTATCCAAATACGTGTACATAAAAATATATACATGAACAAGTGTTTATATATATATATATATATATATATATATATATATATATATAAAGACAGATCAAAAGATTTTGTGTTTAAAATATATACATCTTATTTATTGATGAAGTGTAAATATTTTGTGTAAGCACAGGAACTAAGATAGAAAGTCTGAACAATAAATGACATCAATATTATCTCTCTTATCTGCTACAAGAATAGTCTTTATCGAAAGTTTGTCTTGTAGTAGACAAAGGATGTTATTCTAAGATTATCATTGGGGACGGTGATAGCATCGCAAGGAATTGTAATTAGTAGTCACTTGAATGAAGTTAAAACTAAAAGCATTTAATATTGACAATCAATCATTTTATATGTTCTACTTGACAATTTCGTATAAGTAAAGAAAGAGGATTTATATAATATCACAATTCACTATTTATAAAAAATAAGATAAGTATGTTTTTTAAGTATTTTATGTTATTAAAAATACTTTATTATTAACTTTATTAATTTATAAATAAAGAGATTTAGTTATTCAATAATTCAGAGAAAAAATAATTTTATTTATGTAACATTTTGTTATAACAATAATTTATAAAAATAAATAAAATTATTAAGTATAAAAAAAATTAAATATATTATTTTTATATTTAAAACACACACTTTATTAAATTAGGTGAAATTTATATAAAATTGGATAAATAAATAAAACTCAAATTATTTTTTTTCATATTTCTGTTTTTTTAAAAAAATAATAGTCTCAGTTAAAATTGCATTGTTATTTGAAATATGTTGAAGAAATATTTTTTTAAGATATTTTATTATTCAAATATTGTATATAGAATAACTCAAATGAAACTGAAGAGTTTATACATACATTTACTTGTTCACTATCATTTACTATTCTTTACTGTCCGTCAGTCTCATTTCGGCAATTATATACTAAAATAAATGAACATAATTAAAAAATTGTAATTATAAAGAATTAAATTTGTGATGACAATCAATTAAAAAATAATTTTCTATTCAGCAGCAGTAATTTTTCACTAAGAGAAACTAACAAATATGAAATATAAAATCATTTATACAATTAAGATTGCATACTCATTACATATATACAAGTAAAAATATACTCTTATCTAAACTTCAATAAAAAAAAACTTATTCTCTGTACTCGCATTATTCCCATCTACACGGAATAATATGACATCTCACGATTTCCTTTGACAATGCAAAAAACGATTACGAAAAACAAAAAGAAACTAAAGCAGATTGTGTACAGCAAATAGCTCGGTAAATGCAATATCTCTATATAACTCTTTAAAGTCGACTGAGGTTCTCTATTCCCTGTCGTATATCTCACTCAGTATCGTCTTTATTTTTATCCTGTGTGTGGATATATTTTTTTCTTTTTGTTAATGTACAAACGATGTAAAAAAATATATTAACAACAAAGACAATAATGGTTATGTTTTTGTCTATGATAAAGCGTTCTTATTCTGATTTCAATATTTAAAACGCAAATAAAAAGAAAAATTATAATATAGTTTAAAGTGTTTATTCCAATAAAAATGAATAAAAGAATCAATTCAATTAGTTGATTTTATACTATTAAAAATCTCGCATGGAATTTAAAAGGATTTATCGAGTTTTTTTCTAATGAGAATTGTCGGATGTCGGTGTCTTCTTTCGAAAGAGGTACCTGTTGTGTTTGTTGTATGCAACCAGATGTCTCCATTTAGAGACAGACTGTTATTCAAGTAACGTAAGTGCATTTCGTTTTTCAACATGTTAAAGACAATCATTAAGGATATTGTTTTCTGCAACGTATATAAAAAATAAAATATCTATCTTATATAAGAGTATATGTATATACATATATACATATACACATGTATATATATATATATATATATATATATATATATATATATATATATAAAATATGTTACAATTAAAATAAATATTGTTATTAGAGGAGAAGAACAGTTCAGAATAATACGTATTAATAAATTTCAATTAACGTATATTTTTTTAAATTATAGTAGTATGATATTTAAAAATATTAAAAACAATATTTGTTGTCTTTTATACTGATTTTTATTAAATATATAAACCTATTAAGAATTAATTAATTGTACTCGTTTTAGCCAAACACTATGTGCATATATTGATTCACTAGTAATCACAATTAAAAAAAATAATTTTGAAATTAAAAATGGCAAAAGATATCAAATTGTCTATAAAATATGTAGAATATCTAACATGAATTGTTATTATATTATAGGAATTATTATAAATTTATTTTGGAAAAAATGAAACCAACATTAGGTTACGAAAATGCAGAATATGAAATAAATTCGACGAAAATTTAATAGTTTCGAACTAAATAGACATTTCAAGTCAAATAGATCAAGCAAAATGATAAAAAATGAAGTGACAATTAGTATAGAAGAAAAATGTAAATTTGTGTATTCAGTATAAAATGATTTCAATTAAAGAATAATTTATCGTTTTTATGAAAGAAACATCATATATTTAGAAATAAATTAGAAAATATAAAAAGATTAAGTTGGCAAAAATTAATTTTTTTATAAATGTATTTCTATTTCCAATGCCTTTTATTTTTTTATTTTCATATACTCAATTTTTAACTTCGTAATGAAGATTTTGAAATTTGATAGTTCTATATATATATATATATATATATATATATATATATATATATATATATATATATATATATATATATATATATATATATATATGTATGTATGTATGTATATATATATATATATATATATATATATATATATATATAAGTTATGCAATATATTGTAAGTTATCCTTTAAATAATGAAAATTGCAAATTAAATAATAATTAGTTAAAAAATATACACATATATAAACATATATATTATGTCTACCAGAAATTCCTGTCCGATAATGTCATCTCAAGTTTTAAAAATAAGTTATTCTACAGAAATGGAATTCACAAATTACTATCACATTGAGAAGAGGTCATTAGTAACGAAGGAAAAATTATATTATTCAGAAAATATTAATAAATATATTAAAAATATATTATTTTTTTAATTCAAAAACCGACAGAACATTCCATTAGACCTAATATATGTATATATATATATATATATATATATATATATATATATATACATGTATGTATGTATGTATTTGTGTTATGCACTAAATAATTACATTTATATCCATTAATAAATAAAAATATAACATTTTAACTTAGTTTTTGAAATTAATATTTAATAATGAATTTATAAAAAATAATAAAATGGTATTTATAGTAAATATAACAATATTGTATTACTCAAAAGCTAAAAATAATTTACAACTAAAATAAAATATGAATAAAATGATAAAAATAATGATAAATACTTGCCTATAATTTAAAATGACGACTAAAGTTACATTAAATTAGAGATAAAATTTTATCTTAAAATATCTTGAAAATGCACAAGAGAACAAACAAATACCAGATGTAACTAGTGTGTATATATAATTATATATATATATATATATATATATATATATATATATATATATATATATATATATATATATATATTAACTATTAACTAACAAGTAATCTTTGATTTAAGAAATTTGATATATTATACTATCAACGCCCAATTATATGCCTGTAATATGAAATGTCGGATTTCTCATCAGTTTTCCTCTGAATAATCTGACATTTCATATTACTTAATCTAATAAATAAATGAATATGACACTCCTATTATAGTGTAGTAAATAGTTAAACGTTTATGGATTCAAGTTATAAGAAAACATAAAGTGAATTATAATATAATGTTATATACCCTGTCGTTAATTATTTTTTAAAGTTATATATATATATATATATATATATATATATATATATATATACATATATTAGTTGTACCCATAAGTAATGTCGTTTTTTAAAATTTTAAAAACATTCCCATCTACTTATTAAATAAAATAAATAAAATAATTAAGTACAATAAAATTTTGTACAGTATCAAAAAACGACATTACTTATGGGTACACCTAATATATTTATATGTACACATACATATTTTAATTATTATTGTATAACAAAAGTAATATCAAATATTTGATGTTATTTTTTATTGTGTTAATTTTTATAGAAGACATGTAAATTAAATATTTTTAAAAACTCATTTATATATATATATATATATATATATATATATATATACAAAATCGTAATATATACTATTTATTTCGTCACATTAAACATATTTCAAATATTATAAAAAAATGATGGTAATTTTAGAGTAGAGATCCATACAATACTATATACTCGTATATATATATATATATATATATATATATATATATATATATATATATATACAATATAAAGTCTCGTGCAGTATAATCATAGTATAGAGAGTGTAATATAAGAAATTAATTAAGTTTTCATATAAACAAAAGGATATTAATCGCTGTGGATTACACAGATATTTTAGAGAAAACGAATTATAAAAGATTCTTGAAAGACACAAAAAAGTTTCTATAGACTCTTACAATGGTCAATTATAATAAAAAGAATATAATCGTAGACATATAATAGTTATTTGTTTGATTATATTATAGGAAAAATATGTATTCATTTTAAATATATATATAAAAAAACATATTTAAATATTAATTCAAGTTATAACGTAGGAAAAATATTTTTGCTAAAATAATATAATTAAAATTTTAATCTAAGTGTAATATTTTATTTGAAAAAACACAAAATAGATAACATATAATTAGATGCACCCATAAAACTAAAATTAATAATATGATTTATGCAATCTATACTAATTGCAAATAAATTACATCTGTGATTTATTCATTTTTATATCATATACCTATTTATTATATAGTTAATCATATATCTCTATTAGAAGTTAGTTATAAGTTAGTAAAAATGTTGTTCGCTCAAACTAATTTATATGCATTCAATTAAAAGCATTTAATTATTAATTGATTAAAATTTTAAAAAGATTAAGTTTTCGTGAAATTCTACTATTCTCTTTAGAATAGATAGAGTAAAATATATATTTATAAAAATAAAATAAAGTTATACAAATGAAAGTAAAATCAAATCAAATTAAATTTTAAATACTTGTAAAGAAAAATCTTCCTTAAAACTGGAAAATTAAAAAAAAACGAATCAAATACACAATATTTTTCTTATAGTATATTTATGCATTTTAAAATAAAATAATGTGTTTCTTTACAATAATTAGTAATGAATGATGTCATAAACTACTAATTAATATTTATCATTTTTTTCTTGGAGTTAATGTAAAAGAAACTGAGAAAAATATACTGCTGAATCTTTAATAGAAACATTTTCACAAGATAATAAATAGATATAGGTATCATATATGAGTATTATGCAATAAACTAGTCAAAAATTGTTCAAAAATGCTTTAAAATTACATTAAGTTTTGGAAATATTATCAGACTTAATTGAATACATATTTAATATACTTAATTAGTATGGATGAATATTTGAATTAAAAAAAATGGAATATTAAACAATAAATAAAGGAGGCAATAAAAAATAATATGAGACTTTAATAAGAGTATTAGACAATTGTTTTTATCAAAGATGTCAAAGGAAATTAAAAATTTTAATATTTTATATAAACGCTCGAATAAAAGGAAATCAAAAATAATTATTATTTTCATCCTGATTAAATCACGTTGTTTTAATGTAGCATTTATACAACATCTTAATCAATTAGTTATATTTTCCTGAAAATCATGATATAAATTTGATAAAAAAATTGTTAAAGTAGTAAAAAATGGGGAATATGAGTAAAAAAACGATGCAAATAAAAAATATGGAAATTCATAAAAGATACATCTAGAAATAATTTTAAAAAGTTTGATTTAAATTTAATAAGATTTTTTAATTGTTAATGAAATATATTATATTATGCGAATTTTTTTAGGTAAATAATTGTATATTTACTAAATTTCATTACATATATATATATATATATATATATATATATATTAGATCATCTTATAAATAATGCTGTATCT
>CP092093.1:23755000-23815000 GCA_029203775.1 Neoneuromus ignobilis
AAAGGGATTCAATTTAAAGTTCTATCACCCTTAATAAAACATTCTATATATGTAATATACTTAGATATCTCAGACCATTTATTTTTACTAGCCTAGAATTTATGTAAAATTTTGATAACATTTTTTTTTTAATTTTCTCATAACATTTCTATACCCTTTTATTTTTATAGAAATATGTCTGCAGAAGATGTATTCTCAAAAAAAAAAATACTATTTGTAGAAACTGCGTCCATTAATATATTATTTTATTATTGCGTAGTATACAAGAATAAGTATAACATATTGTAATATTTATGTTTTTATTTTGTTAGTAGGAGAGATTATGTATATTATATATTTTTTAAAAATATGTTTATTATGAATTGACTTAAAATGACATAGTATATATATATATATATATATATATATATATATATATATATATATATATATATATATATATATATATATATATATATATATATATATATATATATATATATATATATATATATATATATATATATATATATATATATAAATCGCCATTCAAATGTGACGCCTACATTTGTGTTATTAAAACGAACTTAACACATGTTTTTCTATACACTACTCTATACATATGTTTCTTTTTAATAAAACACAAATTTAGGCGTCAAATTTGGAGGACTCTATAAATTATTCTTGGAATTATAATTTTTTTCAAAAACCATTTTGACCGTTTTGGTAAAAATAGATATATCTTAATTATCAGTAGTTTTTATGTTAAAAATACTTTGGAATATTTAGAGTGGTACAAATGAGACATAAATAATAAAGAATAGTAAGTGATAGTAAGCAAATAAATGTATGTTTAAACCCTTCAGTCTCAATAGATTGGTCTATGTAAGGAATTATTAATTTGATTGACTATTAACAACAGTATGACAATTAATTTATATTTTAACAAAATAATGGTTCAAATGTAATATTTATTGTATTGAATAGTAATCATTGAATCGTTCACTTTATTTATTTATGCACATTTCAATGACTATTACGTAATCGATATAGAAATGTATTATAAAATCATAATACAAAATTCTATAGTGTATCCTAGAAAAACATTTTAGATATAATAATATAACCGTATAAATGCATATTAGTGAATAAAGAATACTTTTATAAAGGTTTTTAGTACTGAGAGTGATATATTTGTGGTAAAGTGAAATATATATATATATATATATATATATATATATATAAAGAGAGAGAGAGAGAGAGAGAAATAATAATACGTTAGAAATAACACGTGTGGACAGAAAGAAAAAAGAAAAAAATAACTTACGGAAGTTATAACAAAAATGAAAAATTTTAAATGAAAATGTGCCAGTGATAAAGCAATAAGAGGAGATCACGGATAGACAAAAGAATTTATTGTTTGCGAACTCAAAGATATAGGCATGTTTAAGAAAGAGTTTTAAGGAAATATGGAATAAAAACGTAAGAAAATTTTGTTTCAATAAAGTAAAAGAGAAAGGCATTAAATCGGACGAAATAGAAAGTTTTGAGAGTCTTTCATTTAGCAGTGAATAGAAAAAACTGATGAAATATATATATATATATATATATATATATATATATATATATATATATAGAGAGAGAGAGAGAGAGAGAGAGAGAGAAAGAGAGGTAAATTGAATCCTTATCGAAAGTTCTATCCAACATAAAAATACTCTTTCTCTCTCTCTCTCTCTTTCTATATATATATATATATATATATATATATATATATATATATATATATATATATATATGTTAGGAACAATGTATCTTGATAGTAATAGCATAAAGAGATAAAAAGAGGATCGAGCAGATTAGAAAAACATAAAAGTTATAGAAGTTATAGCAAAAATTAGTATTTTAAAATGGAAATTTGCCAGTAATAAAACAAGAGGAGACTAAGGATATTGAAGAAAACATAGAAATATAAAAAGACCCTGAAATAATCTCATGGATAGATGGAACAGAGAAATTTATAAGAGAAGTTTTCTTACAGTAATGGAAAGATTGGTACCATTTATATATTTTTTATGATATACTTATTGAATCTAAATTTTCTCATTTATTTAAATTGTTATTATATATATATATATATATATATATATATATATATATATATAAGGGTGATTTTTTTGGATAAATGGAACTTTTGATAGGAATTCAAGAATTTAAAGTTCTATCACATTAAAAAACACCTATATATAAATTTTCTTAAACAAAAATTTATATTTTTTCAAGCAATTACCGAATAAGTCTTTAGTGATGATTAAGATGAAAACTTATTAAATAACTAGAAAACGAATCTTGAAACAAAAATATTATTAATTAACTTTGATTTTTTTAAAAAGCATTTCGAAATTTTATAAATGAAAAAAGTTGTAAATACACAATAGTATTTATATAATATAATAGTAACATATGCTTTAGAGGTCGTTCACAAAACTATGCTATGTTTGTAAACTATTATATCGTTTACTGTATAATATATTAATGCGGATTGTCTAATCACGTGTAAACACACGTAATACACATATATGCACGCATACAAATATATACATAGGTATTTTGGCCGTGACCTTCTAACTGACCGCTAATGACGTATAACCCCTGTTTAACCACCCCACATTGACGTATCATCGGTGTCTATACCCTATTGTTGTTCTATTAGGCATAGTATGCATAGGCGGGATGATAGTGAAATGTGTTTATTTAATAACAACATATTAATGAAATAATCAATGTAATTTTTACATCACAAAATAATATTATTTTATAGTAAATTTATTATGAAGAATTTTTACACAATTGAAATTGATTTTATTAGTAAACATTTACATTTTTAATTAGTTTCTTTTTTATTTGTTAATATAAATAATTTTACTTTTTATACTTTTATTTTTGAAATCGAATATATTTTAAAATTTTGTAAATACTGGATAAATATATTAAGAAAAATTGCATGAGAAGATAATTATGTATAAATTATTTAATTTCCTAATTTTTTTGTAAAATTATTTGTTTTAAATATCAACACGGATGTATATTATAACATTGCTAGTTCTCAAATTGTAAGCAATTGGTCGTGTAAGTACAATATCTGTAAATGATAAAACTGAACTTCCGTTAAAAAAATTACGGATGCGACTAAATAATCTGTCTTGTTTTCCTTGACAGATAGTGAAAAAAGAAATAATCTTAGAAGATATTATTTACAGCAAAAAATATTTATAACTATATAAAATACTGAATAATAATTATCGTTAAATGTTGATTAGATACGTCAATATATAGATATACAATAAAATATCTTTAAATAAATAAAAATCATTTCAATATATCATAATAAAAAAAAAATGAGATATCGCCCATTTATATATATATATATATATATATATATATATATATATATATATATATATATGTGTGTGTGTGTGTGTGTACGTGTTTAATAAAATATAAGATTTTGATAAATACCAAAAAGATCCCATTAGAATTTTTTTTTAACAATAATATATATTTTTATATTCGTTCATTCACGTTATTTAATGTAGAAAAAAATTCTTTAAATTATTTTTAATAAAATTTATCGTGACAGGTAATTAAATATTATTCTTTTACAGAATCGCTGATGTTTAGAATTAGTTTTAGAATTTAAACTAGTATAGATTGAAATTACTACTTTAAAGATTAAAAATATTGAAGAATTTATTTAATAGAGAGAAAGATTTTTATTTATTGAAATATAAACGGGTATATTTACAATTGTTATTAATACAAGTGGATATAATTAGAAAGAGATTAATTCATTTCTCAATTGAATTGTTTTAATACAAAACGAAAGATTTATTTAATAGAAAACACATCAAGAAAAATTAATGTTAAACATAAATGAATTATCATCTCAACACCGTAAGATAAAACCTTGTCCAATATTTAGAATATTTTATTTGTTTTGAAGCTGATATGCATTTTAATGTCCATGGTATCATCTTCATATTTTATAATATGATGACGGTGATAGCATTGTCGTCGAAATAAACATCGGCTTCTTAGCAAATAAAATGAATAAGTGATTAATAAACATTTTTATGAAATCTTGTATTACGAGTATTAGTGAGATAATACGTTTATGTTAAAGTGAATTTGTCGCAATAATAAAAAAAATTTAATAAATAATGAATATAGATTATAAAATTTCAAAAAAAGAAATTAATTTATTGAAAAAGTTTTGAAATTAATATTCGATAAAAAATTATAATTCATTTATTGAAAATTAAATGTATTTTTTGAAAATAATTAATTATATGAATAAATAATTTATTTTTATATAAAATTGATTGATATACAAAATATTTTATTAACAATTAATATTATTTAGAATAATTAACATAATGTTTTTAATAAGTATATGACTAACAATCATAAAATTATATATATTTATTATATATATATATATATATATATATATATATATATATATATATATAAATAAATTAAAATACAAATATTGATGATGAATTTGTGAAATGTATATTATTTTAAAAAAAATAATATATTTAGGATAAAAAAACGTCAATTTTGCGTGAAGTACATTTTTATCGTCATAACAATAACAATTATTTCAAGTTAAAAATAATACAAAACAATTATGAAATATTAATTAATCAATTTATGGCGTTTAATTTATTTAAAAATTGTTTTAATAAAGAATTTAATTTCAAGTTGTAAAATATTTAGAGTAGTCTAAAAGAGACTGAAGGGTTTATTCATATATTTAGTTTCTTACTATCATTTATTAACTATTATTATTTTTTAGTCTCATTTGAGCCAATCTACATAAAAAATATGCAATATATTTTTAAAAAATAAACAAACAAATATCATCAAATTGTCGGTTATAGATGTTTTATAAAGAATGTTTTTTTAAGAGTGATAGAATTTTAAATTTAATCCCTATCGAACCTAAAAAACTACTTTATCATACCTTTATATATCATACACACACATGTATATAAAGAGTGCTTTTTTTAGGTTGGATAGAACTTACGATAGAGATTCAATTTAAAGTTCTATCACGCTTGAAAAACATTAAATTTTATTCAATACATTTTTTATTATTATGTTAATAAAAGTTTAAAATTTTGGTAGAAATAAGTTTTAATTTTTTTTAACAGTTCTATGTTTTTGTACATACAAATAATACATTTACTTTTATGGTATTCTGGAATTCACAGAGGAATGTAGTCTTTTTTTGAGATTCACTACGATAAAAAAAATAATTGGAATTTTGTTGTAGATACAGAATAATTAATTTTTTTTATTTATATTTAATATTAATTAAGTTTTTTAAATTCAATGATTTGATATCCCAGAAGTAATTTTTGTATATGCATTTGAACTGAAATTGAAAAATTGATATTTATCTTAATAAAATTTAGTATAATTAATAGTAACCAAAGATGGTGATAAATCTAATATTTTCTAATTGCGAATATGTTATTCTTCAAAGTAATAGAGTAAAATCACATTTTTAATTATGGTTCTTTAAAAATTATGTACATTGTATTGAGAGATTTTAAGTTATTTGTGTTGGCAGTGGATATCCAGCTTTTAAGTTTTTATTTAATTCTATCATTGAACAATTATTAAAATTATTGTAATATTTTTTAATACCTTTGATATTTTTAACACAGAAAGGAAATACTTTGGATCATAGATAAATTTTACACCGAGGATATCAAAATATTTGTAAGATGGAAGAAATTATATAGCAGAGAGTTATATTATCGAATATTATTATTAATTATTTTCTAAAACAAAAATTTTGTTGATTTCCAATAAAATTTTCAGAAAATTGAGTACAAAAATAAATATTTTAAATTAAAAAATCTAGACATTATACATTTTTTTTATAAGAGTACATATGATTAGTTATTAACTATACGAATATATTGGTTAAGTGTATATAATTATGGAAGAAGAAAATGAATTTTTGCATTTTATCACTAATGAAATTACATGATTACTAAAATTATAATATCGGATATAAAGGTCAGAGAGTAAAGTATAGATTGCATTATTCGATTCCAAGGCTTGTACAATTATTGTATTTGGGTCGATGGGACAAATGCAGGGGGTGTTAATAGGACACAAATATGTTTGGAAAGGGTTGGTAATGAAGTGACATCATTATAGAAGTGATAGTGATAGTGACGTCAACATCGAACAATTCATGAATGGATACTATCAGAGTATGAATGAGATGGGATGATATACAGAAAATTAACTATATATACTTCCAAATAGACACACACACAGATATATATATATATATATATATATATATATATGTATGTATGACTATATATTGTATATTAGTGTGTGAATTAATTGTTTGTGCGGGAGGAGTACATAGTAGTTTGAACTATGGTCATGTAATGAGCTAATTGTCATCAGGTTTGATAGTGAAATTTGCAACTGGTACTGTATACATAGATAACTGTATATATATATATATATATATATATATATATATATATATATATATATATATATATATAGTAAAATGTAAATTATTCAAACTCCATTTTTTGATGGGTGAAATGTATCGACGTTCAATTTTATATAGTTATTATGCTGAATTATGTCATTTATTGTAATCAATTCAATTACCAATCGGTAGTTTACGAGTCAATCGTGCTAATATGTTTAAACAGTTATTCCAATTACATTCAATGTTTCTGTGTATTTCAAATAGCATAAGGTATTATTGATTTTCATTTTGTATAATTTTATTTTAATATGCAGCATTTAAAATGAAATTTAACAGATTTTATTGAAAAAGATTTTTTGACTTGTATATAACTTAATTGAGTTAATATCAATATTTAATTAAAAATTAACTACTAAACATCCATCCACCGTCATATACTTGCATACACACACACACACACACACACATATATATATATATATATATATATATATATATGTGTGTGTGTGTGTGTGTGTATAGTGTGTAAAGACAAATTATCTATTTTTTTATATTTATATAGAAGTAGATTTCTAAATTTTATTCATTATAAGTTCACATTACTGAATACTTTTGTAAACAATATTTGGAATTAATTTAATATTTGTCTAGAATTATTGAGATATATTATTAGATGATATCTTTTCTATGCAATTTATTATTAAAATGATAATTATTTATTGACTTTTTTTGAAAAAATAATTAAAAGAGTAATTTTTATTTATTGATTATACAAAAATACATACATACATTCATACATATATATATATATATATATATATATATATATATAACTTATTATTTAATAATATACAAAGAATATATAATTAAATTTATGTTAAAGAACTGATATTTATAAAATAAATTAAGGACATATAGATTTGAATAAATGCCAAATTACTTTGTTAATGGCGCTTTATTTCTTGTTGAATTGTTTTTATACTTTGAAATATAATTAAGATTAATTAATTTTCTCCTTTTTAGTTTAATATAATTTTTGTAACTAAAGTATTTAGTTGATGAAAGAAATGTTTGAATATCATTCAATAATTTTCATTAAAACTTTTGTGTACTAACTCAAAGGTTATGGTTTATAACAAATAATTCAAAATATTCAATTTATAAGACAGTTTGTCTTTGATTCAAATACATATTCGAATACATTTTTTATTTAGAAACTAAATATCAATCAGCGGTACAAATGAAAATGTGTTTCTATTATATTATTTCAGTTATATCAAAACTACGAAGTACTTAAAAGCATAAAAATAAAAAAAGTAAATAGAACAATAAATAATATATATATAGTGATTTTGTATTAGTCAAAGTTCAAGTTGTGTTTGATTTTCAAAAAATATTTAAAGTTTTTGTCAAATGTTATGTATATTTCTAGAAAATAGTACAAAAGAAAGAAATGTAAAAAGTATATTTGAAAATACTGAATTCAAATGTATTCAAATTACTTAAATTCATATATCAAATGAAGGCTTTATTATATAACATAATTAGTTTTCATTGTGAATTTTAATTTAATAAATTATTAATAAAATTGATTTATTACGGAAAAATGAAAATGAAATGAAATATTACATAAAAAAATACAATGTTAAAATATAGAGTCATCCAAATGCAACGCCTAGATTTGTATTTTATTAAAAAGAAACATGTGTATAGTTTGTTTTGTGCCTTTTAATAAAAATACAAATCTAAGCGTCGCATTTGGATAACCCTATATAAAATGTGGAAAATTAAATGAACTTTGTTTAATTATTTTTCAATCTTATTATATATATATATATATATATATATATGTGTGTGTGTGTGTGTGTGTGTGTATGTGTGTGTGTATGCATGTATGTGTGTGTGTATGTGTCATAAAAATTAATTATTTTAATGTTAATTATATTTAACTGATTATTAATTTTGATATATATATATATATATATATATATATATATATATATATTTATATACATATTGAAATATAAGTTAAAATGCAATATTAGGCTAGTTAGAATTTAAAAATAAATCATTTATATTTATTTATCAATTTAAGTTTTATTTTCTTGCATGAATATGGACTATGTTAAATAAATTATATCATATTATATAGAAAAATGTAAATTAGAATCATTAATTTATTACAATAAAATATAGATTTTTTAAAAGAATGTAAAAACTCATTCAAAAAAATAATTTATGTTATAAATATTGTATTTATTCTGAAATTTCACTCTATTAATATTATTAAATAATTTGAAAAAATGGAAACGAAGAGGTGAATTCGAAGATGTAGAGACAAGAGTTAATGAAGTCAAAGTAAATTGGTAGATAAAATGAGATAATTAAATTAAAATGAAAATTTAGAAATAATATTGTGCAAAATATTTTTATATTCATTTATATATATATATATATATCATTGATTCATCTTTCGTTAAGAATCATATAAGGTTGTTTTCTACTAAAAAGAGGGCATATAATTAATCATCAGTGACTTATCAAACAGTAACTAACCACGGTTGACACCTTACACATATATATCTACGCATTCAAACACACGCATGCAACTCAGTAATAATATACACTTCCTTCCGCCATATTTCCGGAAATTAGCATGAACCGGTAATTGTGATTTGCCGTTACACCCAACTCTACCATCTATCGGTGGCCACGCACTGCCATAGTCACGCGAACTATTCAAATATGTGTAATTATTATAAGCCAGTGATGTAGAAGCTTAACTAATAACGTTTAGAATATTTTATATGTTTAATAATAAAAATATATTTCGATACTGGAAGATTTTTATTTTACCTCGTACATATACAATATATCATATAGAATTACAAATGAAATTATTTTTTTTTGTTTTGTAAGCACATTTTGCATAGGAAATATTTTTATGCGAATTCACACACATTATAGGTGGGTGCGTTTTATATTTTTTTAATGACTTATTTACCTATAATGAGATAATACAATGAACAATTAATTTTACGCTGTTTGATTAATTTAGAACATTATTAACGGTGAATATCATTTTAACGGCGAATTAAAAAAAATGTTTGAAACAGGCAAAAAAAATATTTTTTTTGATTTGAATTAAGAGGTCTATTAATAAACTTTAAAAGTAAAATGTGTTAGAAATACGTGATAAATTCTTATATATTTCATAAATTTCGTATTTATTATTATACGATAGTTTATTTTATTTATACATTGTAGTTTTATTTATTTAGTTCAATCTAGTTTTGTTCTACGTTCATTAGTTGATATTTATGTATATTATTCATTTTTTACAATGATAATATAATATAGCAAAATTAAATTTTAAAAATACATTTTTTTTGTAGTTATGTAATAAATATTTTTTTATAATCTTATTTATAAAATAATATAATAAAAATGGATATTTCATTATAATAAAGAGTTTTTATAATAACATGTACATTTCTTTATTTTTATTATTTTTCGTTAAAATAATAAATTAAACGCAAATAGATATTTTATTATGTAATGAATTATCTATAATGTCAATTTTATTTATAATTTTTAGTAGAAATGAATGAATTACTTTACTATAATCATTGCCTTCAATTCTTTTTCGAATTTATTTATTTATAAAAGTAAAAAAAAAAGAAAATTTAAATATGAACATATAAATGCTCTTTATTCTTGTCAATTTTGTAAATTAAGAATTAATTTAACTTACAATGTTATTATTCGATATTATTATGATTTATCTAAGGTACAATAAGAAATAATAAAATAGACAAATAAATTTACAGAGAAGAAATAAAAAAATATATAGACATTTTTGGAATTTAATTCAGATTTCCAATATTATTGAATGAAGTGTCACTTGAAATAAAAAATTGCGTTTTGCGAAAAAATAATTATTAATTTACTTAATAAAAAAAAACATTTAAAACTTAGCTTAATATAATATTAAGTTCTGTAATATCAGTGTAATAATAGTATTGTTTTATTTTACCTGTTTGAAAATTTCCCAATAACATATGTTTGTATATATTTTGATGTGAAATTTGATATTTTTGTATATTAAAATAAACAATTTAAATTTATATCCCTATAATAAATATTATTAAACAGATTATAAAATCAAATTTGATATTCGTGAGGGGAGTTTGCAGGATTGTATAATTATATATATTGTTTGTTGTATCATTACTTGTTGGAGTTTTATTCATATATATATATTTATGTTTATTATTATAAAATAGTCATTATAATATTAAAATCCCAACTCAAAAAAAATCTTATCTGTGATATGTACCTTTGTAATTATGTCTTCTCTTTCATTTTTAAAATCGGGTTATTTCTTATCTATAATTATATGAATCAAATATTATAATTTATAACAATGTTTAAATGATTTCCTTATTTAATGACATGGTAGTAATTTTGAAAAATATTAAAGAAGATTTGATTTTTATCAAGTCAGATCTTTACTTTTTATTTTTATATAGGATTTATTAAAATAATATGATATTTTATACAATATTTTCCTTCATTTTCAAAATTATTATTTTTTAAATAGGATGAATGATTAAATATTTTAATAGAAACTTACACCTACATTTATTTTTTTATAAAATGCTCATTACAATTAAAATTTATGTAATAAAAGAGTTCATATGCATATATATATATATATATATATATATATATATATATATATATATATATATATATATGAGAGAGAACCTATTATATATATATATATAGAGAGAGAGAGAGAAAGAGAGAGAGAGATAAGAGGGAAAGAGAGAGATTGAATATGCACGGAACAACAAAACTCAATTATTCCTCATTTTAATTACTATTTATATTTTTAATAGAAAACACCATCTTTTAAAATTTTCATTTTTATGCCTCACGACACAAATTCTATATTTTTATTTATTTTACAATCTATAGTTATTTTAATTTTAAACTAAATCAAATATTTGTTTATATATATATATATATATATATTCAAATGTCTGCAGTCCCTTTGGTCAGCAGTATATGAGTACCTACCTAGCAAGGAAGTATTTGACTCTCGTATCACATATTTCTGGATTGTTACAGGTTTAGAAATTATCACATGGTAAATATATATATATATATATATATATATATATATATATATATATATATATATATATATATATATATATATATATATATATATATATATATATATATATATATATATATATATATATATATATATATATATATATATATATATATATATATATATATATATATATATATATATATATATATATATATATATATATGTATATATATATATACAAAAAGAGACAAGAATTATTATTTAATTGTTATATACTAATTAATAAAACAAATATTCAAATTAGTTAATTATTATACTTCATTAAACTTCGATCGGAAAAATAGAAAAAGCAAGGCTGTTAGTCGAAATGAAGGAAATATGTTTACGAAAATAAATTCCTAATAACAATTTTTCACTCAGTTAGGGTGATAAATATAAGTAATTGCCAATGGAAGGTTTGACTCTTTGTGTAGTTAACAAAAGCGAATAATTTCCAATGAGATAAAAACAGGTTAAACCTAATCCGTAATGAAAAACAAGGAAGAATGTTGTAAATAAATTAATTTAAGAAAAGTGATCAAATAAAATAGATCAATTATTTTTGACAATTAAATTACATCATGTAAATGTATTTTTATTTTTTTTTATAAGAAAAACATATTAAATTATAAATATAATCCGTGGCCAAAAAATATATTTTTAAATAAGATATCAAGATTAATTGTCTTTATGAAAGGCTGAAAAGGTATATATATAGATATATATATATATATATATATATATATATATATATATATGTGTGTGTGTGTGTGTGTGTGTGTGTGTGTGTGTGTGTGTGCATATGTGTGTGTGTGTGGGTGTGCGTATGTGTGTGTATAAGAAGTATTGAGAGAATTCGTATAAAATAATGCAATAACTCATTGCGAGTTTATTAAATTAAATTGGATGTATGGATTAAATAATAATTTTTGATTTAATACCTAGAGTAAGTATAAAAGTTACGTAAATTGTTTGTTTTTATAATGATTCATTTAATATATATATATATATATATATATATATATATATATATATATATATATATATATATACCCATATCAATGTGACGCCTAGATTTGTGCTTCATTAAAAAGAAACATGTGTATAGAGTGATGTATAGGGAAACATATTTATAATTTCTTTTTAATAAAACACAAATATAGGCGTTACATTTGGATGATCATTTATATATATATATATATATATATATATATATATATATATATATATATATATAGAACAGTTTGATTTATTTTAACAAATTATACCAAATTAAATAAAAAGCAAATGATAGTATAAAAAAGTACACAAAAAATAGTATACATATAATATTTTTCTGATCTAAATAAAGTTACTTATTAAAATGTTTGTATATAAATATTTATAAATGTTGATCGACATAAATAAAGTTTAACAAAATTCATTAAATAATGTAATTAATTATTTAAAACCGGACTAGTTCGTGTACCGTACGCTCGACAACGGACACGCTCGTAACGCCACCAGTGGGCAAACTTTGAAAACCGAAAGATATCGCGCATTGCCTGGTGCGCAGTGTATCTTAGATTGTGTATTATACAGAGGTGTGATGTAAGTTGCATATAACACAGACCACATATGTGTTTTGACAGTCGTCTGTGGAACGTCGTACGCGATGTATAGAAGCGACAAATGTTAAAAGTACGAGTTTACACGTATTTTTATATACGTATTTACCGAATGAAAAAAAATGATTATTTTTAATACTTATTGTTACTTATGACAATTTTTAGCCGCTAACTCATTTAGACACTGATATATAGAGTCATCCAAATGTGATGTCTAGATGTCATAGAATATATATATATATATATATATATATATATATATATATATATATATATATATGATATATGATATGTGTTTTTTGGATACCCTATACATACATATACACACACACACACACACATATATATATATATATATATATATATATATATTAAATTTATGAACTTGATAAAATTATTTTATGTCAGAATTTCTATAGACTATTAAACAAATTACTTTCTTTATAATTTTTAATATAAACATAAAAAAAATAAATTAAAAAATATTTAATTCAAATTGAATTTTCAGAACCGAAATACATTTAAAATTTATGATCAAGTTATAATACTATTTATACTATACATAAAAATTAAGTAATTTTCTGAATTTTTCAAAGAAAATAAAGATAGACCAAATTGAAAAAAAAATTAGTACTTGTTATTATTTCTCTAAAAAATTGTAAAACCATACAGAACGTATTATTTATGGAACATTTTTAAAGAAATAAATAATATAATTAAGTATTGAAATTGACGTATTGATATTTAACAAGTTAAATTTTATTAATTGAAAAATTGTAAGGAAATTAACAATTTTGTATCTTAATTTATATATTTATATATATATATATATATATATATATATATTTAATAAAAAAATATTTATAAATAAAACATGTATATATTTATCAATTATGTTTCAATATAATATTTTTGAATTTATTCTAATATATAAAATAATATTTTAAAATAAATGTGTATTAAAATTTAATAATTATTGAAAGTTGCAAAACAATTATAAAGGAACCAATATTTTCCATGTTTAAGTGCTATTGGTTTTTGGTATGAAAATAAATCTATTTTTAAAAAAATATTTACATTTTTTTTTTAATTCAATGAGATTAATATACGAATAAACAGTGAAACGATTTTATTATTTATGTACAATGTTGGCGTAAAATAATAAACACGGTCACATAAACGTGAATAAATATTCACGTTTATATTTTTTTATCGATCTATTAAGATATTCAACTATTCAGCCATCCATATTTTTATTATCTTTGATATCTACTCATATGCATGTATATAATATATATATATATATAATTTTAACAGCTTAAAAATTTTAATATTAAACAGAAAATTAAATAAGGGTTTTCGTTTCATTAATATATTAATGTGTTTTAAATTAAATAATTTATATTTAGCAATATTAAAAGTATTTTATCAAACAAATATTTAAATAAATTCATAATTATAATATACAAAGTATTTCTTTTTAAAATTTTAAAATTTTTTATATAATATATATTATATATATATATATATATATATATATATATATATATATATATATATATATATATATATATATATATATATATACACACACACATATGTATATATATGTGTGTGTGTGTGTATGTATGTATACTCTTCCTAAAAGTCTGCAACCAAACGTACAATGAATAGGTATATTGAAACTAGTTAAAATAATGGGGGTTAGTTGGATTGAGTGAAATAATATGAGTTAACTGGTCAGACAGCTTGTTTCCTATGGTAGGATTTAATACAAAAGGTGCACGTTGTATGGCTACTTGAAAGACTGGTTGTGTTCTACCCATTCAATGGTTTTTACTTCCCGCGGATATTCTCACGTTTTGCTCCATACGAGATTTAGTTGTGTTTAGATCATCGTGTTGAATATATGTGGTATTCATAACGATTCATAATTTGGTAAGAAAATTTTGTTGAAGGTATTTGTTTAAATTCTAAATACTTATAGCTTACAATTATATATGCAACACATATATACATACATACACACATATACACTGAAAATAGCTGCAAATATTTTACATTAGAAGTTTAAATTTCAATGAAATATGATTATTCATATACACATTTCAGAAAAAAATATTTAACAGTTATTGATAATAATTGATTAATAATAATGAATTTATTTAATAATAATTGATATTTTTAAGATTTAATTTTCAATTAAATTCACCCGATGAAAAGAACATGCAAAATTATCTTTATAAAAATAAAGTACATAAGTAATTGAAATTTAAAACAATATGTATATTTTAAAAAAATGTAAAATATTTGAATATTTATTACATAAATTGAATTTTATTTTGTATACCATTTTTAGAATTAAATCATATATATGTATGTATATATAAACAGTCGTATTAAATATATATAAATACAAAACATACATTCAAAATTATTAAAATTGTATATTTTAAAAATTATATTTTCAAAAAAATTGTAATATAACATTAAATTTTAATTATATGAACCTTAATTTTATTGATAATAGTCATCAAAAATAATTAAAATTTATTTTAAAAAAATAATTATATGTAATATTTATTTATTTCGTTTTATCCTGAAAATTTAATATATTATTTTAAAAGAATAAATTTGTAAATACAATATTATTTTTAATGTTTTTATATTAGTTACCAAAATTTTATAGCAAATATAATATGTAACTTATAACACACATTTTTCTGAGCATGAATGTATGTAAAACCCTCATTTATCCAATTTGATTCTTATTCAATTCAATTTTACGTGTATTATTAGATTTTAAATTAAAAAATATTTTTCATTAAAATTATTATTTTGTCTATTAAGAAATATCTCATATTAATTTTTATACGCAGTTTCATGTCATTATTGGAAATTATTTTTTTATTTTGTAGAAATATTTCTTTATTTTGCCTAAAAATGGATTAAATACACACAAAAATTATATATATATATATATATATATATATATATATGTATGTATGTATGTATTGTATTAATTTGCAATATTTTATATCAGTAATCACTTTATATAAAATAGAGTATTAAAGTTCACTTATTACACATTTTAAATTGGTATTTTATATTTTCTTATGAAGAATTTATATCTATAAAATAATTTATTAATCAAAACTAATATTTACTTATTAGGTTTTAAATTTTAAATTATTATGTTGGTTAAACTTTATTAAACTTTAATATTATTTCTATTAGCATGAATTTTCAGAAGTCAATTTGCCGATTAAAAACAAATACTTTTACAAAATGTTTGAAGAATAATTTTGTAATTTTTTTAATTATAATATTTGGTTATTTATTTGATTGTTGTTACAATTAGTTATTATTATTTTTATATTTAAAGTACAATTTTTCAAATAAATTTAATGAAGAAATATCCATAAGAAATTAAATTAAAACACATTATTTTATTTCATTAATCACTTCATATTAAATATAGTTAGTTTATATAAGTTTATATTGAGATATAATAAATTACTAATTTATACTTAAATGAAATTACCTTCTAATAATAATCGGAAAAATAATAATTATTGTATAGTGGTGTCGTAAATTCAGATAAAAAATATAATTTAAATTATTATTTTTTATATTTTTTAGAAATTTGTAATATTATTGTAGGGTTGAAATTAAATTTACTGAAAATATTTGTAACGAGAGTGCTACAAATAATATGATCAAACTGATTATTTAATATTTAGAAATTAAATTGTTAAAATTATTCTTATTATATTTTATTATATTTCCTTATAAGTTTAATATATATATATATATATATATATATATATATATATAGATATATATATATATATAATATGTTTAATGAATTTATTGTTGTAGAAATTTTAAAAAAGGTGTTTAGTAAATAATTCCTTACTAATTGTTTCAAATGTAAGAAACAATTTAATCATTTATTATATAAATAAAATTTGACATATTAAATTTGACATTTAATTTTTATTTCAGAGAAATATCAAAATTATAGATTTATAACTTCACTGTTTATATTTAAAGAAACAAATTTTAAGAAAATAACGAATACATATGTTTGTATTTTTGTTCGCGTTTTCATTGACGTAACTTATGTTTATTTATTTTTAATAAATTTATTTTTTTTCTAAAAAATTCCATTGAATAAGAAAGTATAAAATAGCCATTTGAAAAAGAAAATGTGAGAATTTTTTATAGTATATATATATATATATATATTATTTTTTATCAATATTAAAAGTCATTTATTTAATTTTTTGGAATAAAATTCAAAATTAAGAAAAAATTACCAAATATTTTTCTTTTATTTTAAAACAACAATTAATTGAATTCAATAATAATTAAAAAATATTATTTTTTATAATAATACATTTTTCAAAACCAAACAAAAGTTCTTGCATGTATATTAACGTTTAGTTCAAAAGAAAGAGTTAGTGTATTACGCTAAGTATGTGAAAATTGGTATTTTTGTAAATAAACGAAAACATATTTCAGTTCTATGATATGTACAATATTTGATATAAAATATAATTAACGGAACGTATTACTTTAATATATGGAACAATATATATATATATATATATATATATATATATATATATATATATATATATATATATATAATTCCATAATATAATATTCTTTTTCAATAATAATATAATTTTGACTTGGGACAAATAACTATAAAATACAAAATACTTGTTCAGTTATATACATTTAAATATTTTTTATTCATTTTATATACGTGTAAATTATTTTAGTTAGTTTTTTATGTAGTTAGTTTAGATTTTTGATGTAAAGTTATACAATTATCACTTATAAGAAATATTTTATTTTTATTTTATATATATATATATATATATATATATATATATATATATATATATAATAAAATATTAGACGTTTAGAAAATATATTTTATGTTGAAAATTTCAATTATCATACTTTTTTATATAAATATATATATTTATTTTAATTTGTATTAATTTTTTATTTATTTTATTTTTAGTATATTTTTTTTAAACACTTCATTTTTAAATTCACTAAGATTTACATTCACGATATTATATCACAAAGGTAAGCAAAAAAATGTAACATAAAACAGACAATCACATGCAGACATACAACTTACATTTAGTAATTTTGTTAACATATATCATAAAAATCCATATTAACTCAACAAGATGAAGAGAAATTTCCACGAATCATACATATATGTATATTATATACATATACGTATGAATATTTATCACTTTAAGAAACCACACTACTCAAGTTTCATTTCCCATAACGGTAAGGAAAATCAGTCAATCAGTCACAACCAACAAATATTCCACATTCTTTGATATCCACACGAAATCAACATCATTCACTAAATCCGTCCCATTTTCTTACATAATGAAAAACTCGAAACACTACATTTTCTTAATCTAGTTGATGCATCACATTGATTTCCATATATTTAAATTTAATTTTTATTTTCATTTCTATATAGACCATTTAAATTCTTATATGTATAGTGTATTTTTCGAATTCGAAAAAATAGTGTATTATATTCTTATGTATTAACTTTTCTTCGACTTCATGGTGTTGTATATTTTATATCCGTGATATAAATATTTTTAAAAATCACAGGAATTCATTTAAGGTAAAACACGTGTATTTAATTGAAGTTCTTCATGGTATGTCCGTACGTTTAAATATTAAGAAAGCGCAAAATTTATCAATATATTTTATATAATTTTAACCGATATCACAAGCACGATATAAATATACATACATGTTTATGTATATATATAGATATTTTCAACTTGAATTTTATTTTTCATATATTTTAATTTTGATATATATTTCATCCAAGATTTTTAAAAAATAGAAAATACGTAAAATTTTAAACGGCGTAAAATAGAGTAAATTAAAAATCAACGACGGATCGACACGAATTTAATAATCTTGATTTAAATTACACACGTTGTTTCACACAAAACTAAATAATTCATTTTATAGTTGAGATACACTTGACTGTCGTTGTGCGATGAGCGCAGTATAGTACACGTTGTCGTTATACGAAAAAGCTCGCGTTGTGAACGCGGCAAGCTTCAATCCAGGAATGAGTCTTATTCCTCAAGATAAGGTCTTAATATAAGGAAGGAAGGAATACACAGGATAATGACAAGGAGGTAGGATTCTCGACACTGGCGTAGTCTAAGTCATCTCCGGACGAGTATGTATGAGAGATATGTGTATATATATGTGTATGTGTACATATATATATTTGTGTATATATATATAATGTATGTGTGAATATGTGTGTGATGGAGGCGCCGTTCAGTCAGTACAGTGTCGTAGTAGACAGTCGACTACTAGAGGACGCAGAGCGTCGGCGGGCGCCGACTCTATCCGTCGCCCCCACCATATTATATCGTGCGCGCCCCGCCCTCCGAAAAGCTCCGGCGAGCGTTGTCTCACGCCGCAAGAAGCTACGCGCGGAGGGGCGAACGCTTTAAAGAAGCGAAAGAATTCTTTGAGTTTTCTCAGAACGACGGTTTTGGCGGGAGGACGGTGTGTGTACGCGCGAATGTGTGTGTATGTGTGCACAGTGAGCGAGACGAAACGATGCGCGTGGAAAATGGACGTGGTGTGAGATGTTTCGTTGCCCCTATCGGCGTCCGTACGAAGAGGCTGCGCTTCTGAGACTCTCTCTCTGTACCGAGGGTTTTTCGACGGGTGGGTGAACAGAGATTAAGTATCTGTTTAGGCACTTTATAGAAATACATATAAACGTCTATCTACCTATTTAGCCTTCTATATATTTATTGTTGCTTAATGAGTTTTAATCTTGGAGCATTGGAAAGTAACCTTATTAAAAATATATTCAATTAATATCTTCTCATATTTATTTTTTCTTGCATATATATATATATATATATATATATATATATATATATGTATGTATGTATGTATATCAATTACAATTACCAATCTTTAAAAAAGAAACCCTTTTAATAACTAAGATAAATAGTTTCTAATGCAAATTATATCAAAACGTATTTGGTTTAAAAATATTATAATCTGCATAAAGATGACAAATTTTTATATGGATGATAGTTGAAAAAACTTTCGTTATTATTGCTTAAAACTCTTTTTCATAATAATTTCTTTATATATGAATTTATATATGTATATTTCTTATTGTAATTGGTTTCATGTTATTTCTTATCAATTACTTAATTATAAGAGATTTATTTATTTTACATGATTCATGTTAATATTTTCAATTAAGGAATTACTAGTATACTGATACTAGATACTAGTGTACAGATTACTAATTACTAGTGTAGGGGTTGCATTTTATGATATTTTGTTTATTTATTTATTTCATTTAAATTGGCGACTTAAATAATTATAGACATTAAATAATCTAAAATTCGAATAGATGGGCATGTCTATATAAATAACTTATGGATACCAAATACTTATTTTTTATTTTAATATTAAATTATAAGTGCTTTTTTAAAACTGCGTTTAATTGGAAACGATTTAAATGTTATGAAAAATATTTATAACGAAAAACTATAATATTAGCAGTTTTTCAAATAATAAATATTTAAATAAAATTGAAAGTATTTCTGAATTAAATTTTAGTTAATTTATTTTATACACATTTATATATATATATATATATATATATATATATATATATATATATATATATATATACATATATATACATGTATATAAAATTGAGTTACAATACAGTTATTACTTACGTAATAAAAATGTACGCGTATATATTTTTTTTACGATTTTTCAAAGATATTTATATATTTTTTTATAAAATAATCACCAACATTCATACACATAACAGGAGAACTTAAGTATATCTTGATAACAGATTATATTTGTATGTTATTATTGTAAATATTTTTCGAATATGTTGTTTTTTCTATTTAAATTAAATGAATTAAAATTGCTTATATTCTCATACACACACATGTATTTAAGGGCAAAAATTCATGTCTGATATTTATTTTGTAAATGTTAATATTAAATTAATATATATATATATATTGTATGTAGTATTATGTTCTATTTTTATCAATCAACAAAAATTAATTGGTTATATTAAAAAATTCTTACCAAATTATTGAAGAAGTGAAATGAATGGAATTAGTGTAAATTCTTTTACCTGTAACAAAGAAAATATTATATTAGATAGATATTCACAAAGACAAATTATAATTATATTTTTTGTTGATTAGGAATTTTTTGCATTACTAGAAACAGATATTAATTATTTTCTTTGAATATAAATTCGTCTTAATGAAAATTTTAATTAAATAATTTTATTATTAAACAATTTGTTACTTATGAATAATGATATATATATATATATATATATATATATATATATATATATATATATTATATGAAATTTTAATTCCTAATACAATGATTGTAGTTTGAAAATTTAAATTCACTAGATATTTATTAATAAATATATAATGCAATTTAAAGGATACATGAATATTTTTATTAGGAAAATTATGTGTTAATAAACAATGAGAGAAATTTATATATTTAGTACATAAAATATTTATTTTATTTAATCTTATAATTAACACACTGAATAATATATCAAAAATAAAGACTTTTAAAATACTAAGACTAGTTAATATTACATCTTAAAAGTGTATTAAAGAAAAAATTGAATTACATATATACAATTATTGAACAAGATTTTTATTATTATTAACAATGATAATTAATATTGAACGTAACAGATAATAAGAATTAGAATTAGAAAGAATTATTAGTATTTCAAATAAATTATACATTTAATTTAGTTTGTTATAATAAATATTTCTCTAGAAATTTTAAATTATTTTATATAATTATGTTTTAATTTTTAGCATGTGAAAAACGTTTATTTTTTAAAAAATAACCTTATTTAAGAAAACTTTTACCAAAAATCAGATATGGCTATTTAAATTCTAAAATACCAATAGATCGATAAGCTGAATTGATTGTAATTGTAAGTACAATATGTCATTTATGAATACCACAAACGTTTTCTAAAACAATTCAAATATATATATATATATATATATATATATATATATATATATATATATATATATATTGGATTTCTTTTCACAAGTGAATCGACCTATTTCGTCACTATTGGATGTGAATACAACAAAAATCCGCCTTCATGTGAATACCGAGCGCACGATTAAAAAGTTTATTTTTTACAGATAAAGAAAAACAAATCAAAACAGTATAAAATAGTATAATCCAGCAATGACTGTGCTGTAATCTCCGATATCCAGATTTTAAATGTGTAATAAATAACAATCTAAACAAGAATGGTCAACATGTGGTATGGATGTAGAGATACGCGACTGTTGTACCAAGAATGGTAAAAGAATTGAACTAATGTAGAAAAATGTCAATAGAAATGATATACGAATTGAATATAATGCTGCGCGGACGATTAATATGAAAAAAATGTCGAGATGAAAAACGTGATAATTTTATTGTACGCAAGTGGTTAAATGAATAGGTATGTAACGATGATTGAGAGTGATTGTTCACGAATCTATTTGAGTATACGTGTGTGTTTTAAAAACATTCTTTTTAAATTTATAACAATTTTTTATCATTGAAAAATATTTGAACTGTATGTAAAATATTTATATCAAGTTTGTAAATTCACTCCATGAATTATTTTAAATAAACTTTATAATTCACTTGCACAGATTTTTTTAATATTACTTATTTATTTTTAAGAAGTATAATAATATAAATTTATGTAGACATATTTATCTTCTTGTTTTAATAAGTTCATTAGGAATTTTATTCAAAAGAATATTTTTAAGTTATTATTATTTACAATTTTAAATTATACTGATTGATTAAATAGTATAACTGTAAGAAAGATATCTATTTATTTTTGGGAATAATAATAAATATTATTTAAAAATAACTTCTTAAAAAAAATCATGTTTAAATTTAAATTATTTTAAATTAAGATTTTTGTATTATATTAAAACTATTGATTTTAATATTAACAAAATTTATAATATATGATAAATATATTTTTTTTTTTAAATTTCAAACGTAGTATTAATATTACTTTGGACAAATTTTAATGAATATTTAATTGTAAAAAATTCTAAAAATATTTTTTTAAACAATGAAAACACAGCTGCAAGATGTTTAAAACAGTTGTTTATTTCTGAAAGATTAAATATATCTAGAAAATAGAATTTTATATAATATTAAATGTTTATATTTGTTAGTAACACTATTGATTTTTGTAATTAATAATTGTATGAAATATTAATTTTATTTTTAACTGTTTTAGGCAAATACTTCAACAATATGGATTTATTAAAAAAATATAGAATGTATGAAAATGATTCAAAAAAATAATTTAATAAAGAAGATGTTAAGAGCCCGAGAATCAAAATATATATTACCACAAAGGTATTAGTTCCAAAATATTGTTAAGTATTTAATTTGTAAAATTATATTTCAAATAGATACTTTTTTTAAGCAAATAAGTGAAATATAAATTTGACCTATAAATTAAAGTTTTTTTTTTTTTTTTAATTATTTTAAGAAAAAAAATATTTTCAAGAAAAATAATTAAGGAATATTTCAAATCTTAATGAGATATAAAATGTATAATTAGATAAAATCTTACACAAAAAATAATTTTAATAAAAAATGAAATTGTTTATTGAAATGAATTTAATAGATTTTTTTTAATAAGATTTTAACTTGTAACAATTTAAAAGATAACAATTATTATTTTTAGGTTAATAATTTTATGAATTTCATCACATACGAATTGTTTATTACACAACTATTACTCAATTTGAATTACTATTAAAATGATTACTTATATAATTAAATTTTTATTTAAAATAGGAAATAGTTGAAATGAATTGGGTCAATAAATTTTATCATGCATGGAATTTCGAGTTTTGAGTTAAGATAATTTATTTTTTAAAAAAACTAAAATTATTTCTTTACAAAAGTTAATAAAATAATATTTAAAAATAATGTAACATAATAAATGTACTTGATTTGTGTCTGTGTTAATGATCGTTGTGTGACATTACGTCCATCAAATAGTTATTTGTTTTATTTATGTATTGAGTTATTGTATGTAATTTGCAAAGTCTAATATAATTGGTGGTAACGAGTATGGATGTGTTAACGCATGATGCATTTATGGTCACAGGGGGTTTATGCGTAAGGTAAAAGGGGTTCATAAGTCTGTTTACATATATATATATATATATATATATCATAATTCGACCGCATACATTGCTTAACAATTTATTATTAGTTAATCGAAGTGTATTATCGATCAAAGAATTTATAAATGCACTCTCTAAACGTAAATTGCACTTATTTACCTCTACTGAAAGCAATAATTGAATTCTAAAGCTCGTGTAATTGAGTATTAAAATTCATCGAATTAAAAAAATCAAATTAAAAAAATAGACCAAAGGATGTACGAATTCAAAAAAATATCTGATGTAACATAATTAAAGTTCAGGTAAAATATAGTACAAAAGAGCTTAATTGGATAATTTATATATATATATATATATATATATATATATATATATATATATATATATATATATATAGAAATATATATATGGATATGTATTTTATATTTACATATCAATGTAAAATTTTGAATTCATTATAGTGACAAAGATACCGATATTTTTATTTGGTTGGAATCAATAAAGATAACATTGACTTTCACTATCATTTTTAAAACAATACATCCCCATTTTAAAATATATATATATATATATATATATATATTTATATATATATATATATATAAATAAATAATGTATGTGTGTACGTGTATGTGTATGTACACAAATATCTACATTTAAGTACAAATGTATGTGCATATATATAATATATATTTGTATGTATTTTATTTTGTGAAAGTACTCATTGCAAAAAACGTTGTGAAGGGTGGGAGAACAAGTAGAGGGGTTAAATATTAGAGCGCATCGTTCGTTGCAACGAAAAAAAATATACGTGCGCTTAATGGAAATCGGATATAATGAATATATTTTTTTCCGTCCGTCGATGTTGTTATTGATTCGCGTTCGGGAATCGATGCGGATTATAATAGGTTAGTGTGGAAAAATGTTTCAATGACAAATTATGTTAAATCATTCCGGGACGTTGGCGGAGCTGCTGCTGTTTTTTTCGCAGTTGCGGTTCTGTTATAATGTGTGTGTATATGCTTGGGTGTATGGTTGTGTGTATATAGATATGTGTATGTGAGTGTAATATGTTTGTATGTATGTGTTGTTGCTGTTGCTGCTGCGTTATATGCTTTATCTACATCGCGGAAAATGGAAAATATATTTTTCGTGTCACATATGTTTCATACGCGATTATTATTATATGGTCGTGTGTTCGGTGTTTTTTTCGCACATACACTTTCATTTTTGTCGACCGTTTATTATAACTAAACAGTGATTTGTTTAATGTATGTTATTATTTTAAACGGTTTTTCTGTACGGTTAATGATATGAAAACGTTTTTGATAATTTGAGTTCAGTTTCATTCTCACAATAAACTATTAATTGAGTTATGGTATACATACATATATATATATATATATATATATATATATATATATATATATATATATATATACATACATACAATATATATGCATATACTATGTATGGATGTATATATGTATGTATATATATGTATAACTTATTTTCATAATTGTTCTTATATTATAGTTCCATATATTATTTTCGATGAAAAATTAATATAATTTAAGATTCGTTATGACTAATTAATAGGTATTTTTAAGAAAGTTTCGTAAATTTGTTTCACTAATGAACTAATATTTTTGAAAACAAAAGCATATCATACATATATATATATATATATATATATGTGTGTTTGTGTGTGTGTATATATTTTTTTTAATACGACTAGATGAACCAATAAAATAGTTTATAATGTCAAATATAATAAGAGAATAATTTAATAATAATTATTTTACATATATTAAAAGTAATTAATTCACTAATTTCTAATTGATGTATGAAGTAAATTTAAGAAAATTTAAATAAAAAAAAATAATTCATATTTGTTTTCATTAAATGAAAAAATAGTATTTTTTATATATATTCTATGAAAAAAATGTATTGTTATAGGTCAGATGTTATTTAATTAATTTTATGAATATTATTATGATATTGGAGAGTAATGTTTTTTTTTGTAATTATTGTGGTAATTTATTGTTAGAATTAACGAATATATGTTAGATAATATATTTAAGATGTAAAATAATATAATCCATTTTTTACACTGAATGACAACAAACTAATTTCTCAAAACAGATCTTTTTATTTTGAAAACAATTATATATAAAAATTTACAAAACTAACCATTTATCTGTTATATATGATTGGCAAATGTGTGTTTTAACGAAGATTTTAATTGTCAATTACATAAAATATATTCACTAGAATGTTGAATAAAATTATATAAATTTCGATAAGTACTCATATTTTATGATTCCTAACAGTATATATTACCATTTAATAAAATAATTACATATTTTTAGAGTATTTTGTGAAATGAATTAATTTATCTACTACACATGTATCATGTATACTCTAGATAATAATTTATATATTTTGTACATAATATATGATTATTAAAATTTCATTTTCTATTAAACTAACCATTTCATTATATTTAATATTTTATATTGTAGTAATACATGAATTTTTTTTAATATTATTCATGTTTTAATAATAATGTTTTTTTAACTCTATTCACACATATGATGAACAACATGGAATCAAGTTGTTTAAAAATAACGATTTTATTCCATATATAAATAAAACGATACATATTATACTTTTGAATATTGCCTTCTTTTTAAAATTCAGTTAAATAAATAATAAATAATATTGACAAACATGATGCTTTGTTACAATATGTTAAAGAAAATAACATTTTTAATTTTTTTTACATAATTCACATTTTTTTAATTTTGACATTTTAGACATAAATAAGTGTATATTTCAGGGAGTTTAAAAATAGATTATATAAATAATGAAACATATATACATGAATTAAAACACATATTTTCATATATATATATATATATATATATATATATATAAATATATATATTATATTCTTATAATAGAAAAAATATATTTCCAGTTCAATTGAATATATTTGTGGTTTAATAAAATTTCATATTTTAATACACAATTATAACATTTTCTTTATATTAACAATTTTCATTTTATTTTTCAGTTATTAAAATGTATATACATAAAATGACAACAGGAAAGTGATACTGAAATAATTTGAAATATAATTGAAAATTTAAAATAAAATGTTATTCAGTCACATGAAGATTTACAAATATTAATATTTCGTATACAAGAAACATAATTAAATATTCATATTGAAAAAAATGTAAACAATATCAAACATGATTATTTTAATTAGTAAAAGGTTTCAACAATATTATTATTATAATTAATATTAATTTTGTAAAGTTATATATATATATATATATATCATATGAATAATATATGTATAGGGTCATTCAAATGTGACGCCTAGATTTGTGTTTTATTAAAAAGAAATTTATGTATCGAGTGGTGTACAGGGAAACATGTGTATAGTTTCTTTTGCTTCTTTTTAATAGAACGCAAATCTAGGCGTCACATTTGGATGACCCTATATATTCGAAAGAAATGTTAATAAATATTGAAAAGAGATTAAATTATTTGAAATGTAATTTTAATGATCTTACAATATTTTTTTAAAAGAGATTAAGAAATATAATGTTAAACTGCAAGTTAAGATCAAACAAATAATTTAATTAAATTTTACATACATAACTTCTCTACAAAAATCACAAAGATTTGTTTCAAATTCATAATTTTTCTGAATATATTATAATTAATCTTTATGTTAATTTTTCAATTATTTATATTGATTAATATTATATATTTTTTAATTTTTATTTATTTTTCAAGCAATGGAATATATTATTTCTTTCAAGTGTCTTGCCAATTTAAGTTAAAAAAATACTTTTATAATAAATTATTAATATTGAAACATATACTTCTACAAACATGTATATTTATATTTTAAAGAATACTTATCTTTCAGCACACAAACATGTATGTCTGTATATATATATATATATATATATATATATATATATATATATATATATACACACGTGTGTGTGTTATGTTATTTACTTTACTTTTGATTTTAGATAAAGTACTTTCAGGTATATTTACAATTTAAAATACAAAATAATAAAATAAGAATATCTTTTTCTTTTAGATGTAATTTGTATTAAATATAAATATAATAACTATATTCGTTGTAAATTATTAACAACATTGTACTAAGGAAAATTATAGTCTAAAATATACGAGTATATATATATATATATATATATATATGTATGTATGTATGTATGTATGTATGTATGTATGTATGTATGTATGTATGTATGTATGTATGTATGTATGTATGTATGTATGTATATATATATATGTATATATATATATATATATATATATATATATATATATATATATATATATATATATATATATTAGTATTATATACACACACATGCGCGCATACACATATCCACACACATATAAAAATATGTGTGTATGTGTATATGTATAACCGCATGAGTGTGTTTACTAATAGAAATATATAGTTTTATAAACTATAAACATAATTTATTATTTTGAAAATTTGAAATATTTCTTTCGTAGGTTTCAGAATTATATTTGATAAAACGTAGAAAGAATTTACAGAAATCTTAAATATATTAATAAATTCTTGATTAGTTGATAATTGATATATATATATATATATATATATATATATATATATATATAAATCTAAAAGTGTGAATAAAATAAATAAATACACACATGTTTATATATACGCATATATATATATATATATATATATATATATATATATATATATATATATACATGTATACGTTTTTGTATCCATAGTATTATTTTCAAAAAATAGAAAAGTAACTTATTAATTATATGAAGTAAAATGAAAACATACAAATTTTTTGCATAAAAAATTCAGATTGAAAAAATATGATTATAGAACATTTTCAAATATTACAAAAATATATCAAATATTATATTAGTAGACGATATCCATATTACCTAAAAATTCTAATTTTCATATTCTATATTTGTTAGAAATAATATAAAATTTATTCAAAGAGAATTATATTTAATAACAAATAAAAAAATCTGAAATTCATATTTGTTTATATTCTTGTTTATATTCCTTTTAAATGCCAGATGATCAAAAAGATTATAGTACATATGTATATAAAATAAATACCTAGTAAATATATATATATATATATATATATATATATATATGTATATATAGTACGAAAAATCTTCACTAGTAAACAAAGATAAAAAATAATTAGTAATGTAGTGAAATGTATACAATAGTGACTAAAGGAGCTTTTGTGAAACGAATTATACGTGTATCTGGTAACGATTGACCGTTAAAGTTTTCCGACGGCTCTGCAATAGTTCATGTGAAACGTACATTCTATTAAAATGAAATTTTTTATTACTTTATAAGATTAGTTTTTATTAATCTGTTGTGTATTTTGAAAAATAATTATTTAAATATGATTTATGTGTGAAATTTCTTAATAATCTTTAATCATAAAAATATAACAAAAAGGTTAGTTAATGTCCACAATATTTATTATATTTCTGACCTAAAATTATGTCACCTTTATAAACATATTGAGCTTTTATATTTTTTATTGAATTTTAGATTTATAATAAATTTTAAAATTTTCATATATCGTTTAAGTCAAAATTTTAATAAGAAAGAAATCTTTTTTAAAAGGCAGATTAATATCTTCTTGTTATTATATTTAAAGGTTATACATATATATATATATATATATATATATATATATATATATATATATATAACGCATTATTTATAATACAAAAAATTGAAATATGTTTATTTTTTAAATTAATGTAGTAAATTCGATTTTTTTATATAGTAAGTTTGACAGTTTTACAAAAAAAACGAACATTAAATTATTATTAAGCTTTAACAATATTGTTACATATAATTTTACGTTTAAAGAAAATTAGTTATATTTACAAAAAATAATATGAAAATTAAATAAAAAGATATTTAAGGAAAATAAATGTTACATCGAAATTATAAATTTCTTCTTACCTTAAGACATGTCGTTAAAAATCCAAAAAAATGTTAGGTACATAAGTAGATTTAATTATTCACTCATTTCTAGGCCACAAATTTATTAAAGAAAAGAACTAACGACGTCCAGTTTGTTTTTACGATATAATTAAATTTAAGTTTTCTTTGATCACAATTTCTCAGTTCATATATTATTTTATTGTATAAGAACTTTTTTTTAAATTTTAACACTGAACGAAAAAAATGAAAACAATCGGAAAAAATGAGTTTAAATATCACTTTCACAATTTTTGATAAAATATATTATTATTTTATTCATATATAAATTCAATTTTTTAACTAAAATGAAAATAATTTCAAATTTTCTTTCTTAATTTTAATTTAATAAATTTTGTATTATATAAAATTTTCTCTAATCAGTCTTTTTTTTGCCGAAACTTTTTATTAAAATATATATCTATATTTAAAAAATTATTAGTTTTTATTTTTTTAAATATAATTTAAATTTAAAAAAATGACAAAATATTTTTAATTTATTTGTTTAGTTTTTACGGAATAATTTTTTTAATTAAATAAATTATTTTTAAAAAAACGTAATTTTTTGAATTAAAATTTTTTTTATTAAAAAACCGGCGGTTTGACTCCCTGGTATTTTTCTGCCGGCCGGCATGCCTCGACCATAGCGACGAATCACATAGGCATCATCATGTATTATCAACGTCGGGGCGCCAACCCCCGCACATCCCGCATATACCCATCCAACAGGCGTCGCAAGTGAGACGACCAGAACCACTTTTACTAGATATCGACACATACAAAAAGTATCATGTCGAAAAGAGATAGGCAAATACTTAAACGACAGAGATATGTACACGCGACGTCGACGTTAAATTTGAGACTGTCGAACAGTGATAGATAATACGAACGGCGTTGCACATGACTGGAACATAGAATCATCTCAATATCCCACATCCAGAACGAGTACAATGCATCCGCAGGAGAACGTAGTAAAATGAAAAAGAATAATTGAGAAATTGCACGAGAGCGAGTTAGACTTATATGAATAAAAATTATAAAAACGAAACAGGTATATATTTTCAGTCCTTGACAACAATTTAATACGATTTCCGTGCGTTAAACGAGAGCAGCTGTATCGGCGTTTATGCTGAAAAAGTGCGACGGCCGGGAAATGTGAAATGAAAAGTAATGGAATGGCGGGTATTCATTAATGTGCTTTTTTCGGAATGAGACGCTCTGGTGTCATTTTTCAAGGACACATTAAGGAATTAATACACGTTTAAAAAGATTAGAAGAAGAATAAACGAGTAACATTGTTGTAGAAGAAGGAGATCAAATATTACGTTTGTGGATACTTGTTTTTAAAAAGTAAATTTCAAAGGAAGTTTTTCCAATACGGAATACTTTATTTACATTCAAACAAAATACACTGAACACGTTTATTTAATTTGGTATCACAAAATATTTTATGATAACGAAAATATAGGTATATGTATATACATTTCAAAATTATTATAATTTATTTAGGAAAATATTTTTATACCTTACTGATTACGACAATTATTTTCATTTTATGTACTTTCTTATATATATATATATATATATTATATATATATATATAATTTATTTGAACAGCATGGTGAATACAACTAAATATCAGTAAATGGTAACATTTAAAGAAGATTTCACCATGAAATTGGCTGACATAAACTAATATGATAATGAAGGTGATGATAATAATACAGTATATTATATATATATATATATATAATTTTAAAAAATATAATGCTACTTTTGTATTTTATGTAATAAAATAGGCATATTAATATTAACAAAGTAATTTCGAGTTCATATATTAAAATTTATTATAATATTACACTCTGTAATTAATAAAAAAATAATAATTATAAAAAATATAAAACTGCGTTAAAGACCTATATTTAAGTAAAGTGTATATTATTTAAAAATTACTTCTATTGAAATTAGTAATTAAAATTTTGGTATTTTGAAAAAAAATATTATGAAATTCAATTTTTGATGTACATTTTTTAAGTTTCTTAAAATAATTATTAAATTCCATGTGAGTGATTATTTTAGAAGATATATAATGACGAATATAAATTATTACAAAATTTGAGATTAATTGTTGTATATTATTGAATAAATTTCTATTTTTTTTAAAAAAAATATTTTATATTTAAAATAATGAAAAATTGAAAACAGATATTAAATAAATGTTCAATAAACAAAGCATACTTTTATCTAGATTTTACATTATAATAACTTGACTTCTTTATAGAATAATATTTATAAAATATTTTTAATATAAATAATAAAAATTTATTCTATATTTATTTTATGCAAGAAATTTATTTTATGAGATATTTATTCTCTGTTCACAATACAGATAATTTCGATTTATTGTAATAGTACAAACCTGACTAAAGCTTAATTAATAAATAATTTGTGTACAGAATAGAGTACAAAATTAACGAAACAAAGACATATTCCAAAAAACATTGAAATGAGTGAGAAGGATGCAAAATTAGAACGAATAAACTATTAAAATAAAATATGAATATAGTCTTAGGTAAATGTATAATAAGCGCGAGTGAATAGACGATAGAGTTAAAGGTTCATAATAGTGTTTGTACGAAGCTACAAGGTAAAAAGCTTTACTCTGTAGATTGTAAGAGTGAGATGTGTACGAAAATGAATTGCAACAGAAAACGGTCTAGTTGGTGGCGCCGTCGACGCTATGCGAGCGTCGGAGGAACTAAAATTATAAGCTTTTCAAGCTTGGATTCTGTAAACACAATATGTGAAGGTGAACTATATGCATGTATATGCACATGTGTATATGTAGATGAAATACAAATGTATATTATTTATAATTTATGACTGATTTATCCTTACTATAGAATTTGTATCTATTTGTTCATATATATATATATATATATATATATATATCCCAAAAATACATTTTTGAAATATTTTTAAAAGTGTTTTATTTTATTTGTAGGAAAAATATTGTATATTTCTACTGAGTAAGAAACGTTTTACTCACATAATATGAATTCAAGAGAAAAAAATTGAATTTTGATATTTTTTTTTAATTGTTATATAATTGTTAACAATAACGATTTAAATAAAATGATAAAATTATATTGAATTATCTGCTTGTTCAAATAAGTCTATTAATTTATCTTAATTTTTCAATGTACTTTATTTTTGGAAAAACAATCGATATTTCTACAATCTCTACATCTAGATTAGGAAAGTTATTGAAATAACATTGAAATATTTTGTATTAAAAATTAATAATTTTATTGCAACTTCTAGAAGTTCAAAATACAAAAAATATCTTGATATATTAAAATTTCTGCATTTGTGCAATATTATTAATAATTATTATTAATAACATACGCTACTTTATTTCAGATTGTCAAAGAATAAGTTTAAAAGTCAATGTTTCAAATATCATTTTAAATTCATATGATTCAAATATTTGTTTTGGTATTGTAGCAAATTCACTTTATACAAATGTATTATTCATTCCTACACTACAAGATTTTATATGTCCACTAATTACTAATTGTATACATTATTTACTTAGAAGCTGATGAACATTTCAATGACTAAGCTATTATTATCAGAAGGTTATGGTTTAAAATTCAGAATTTAGATTTAAATTTCACAATATTTTATTTTATAATGCTGTGTTGTGATGATGATGATATAGTTATTAAAATACTAATTAACTATTAAGTACAAAAAAGAACGATAAATGATAATGGGTTACATAAAATATTGCGGTGTTAGAAGTGAGTAATTCATTTATTTTACATATGTCAATGTAAATTCACATCACTAACATCAAATTAACTCAATACTCTGATTTAATATTGGAAAAATATATTCATAAGAACTAAAAAAATAAAAACATATTTAATATGATATATTAATGACAGAATTAGAAAGAATTTATGTTAAAATAATTCATTCGTATGATTTATAAAATAGTTAAAATATTTTTAAGTGATTAGTTGTTTAGATTAGATAAATATCTTTTTATTCTAAAGCACATTAAAAAAAGCTCTGGAGGATAGTTATGTTTATATATATATATATATATATATATATATATATATATATATATATATATATATTAGGTTGTCAAATATCTCCCTTCCGCCTTTTTGTCTTTTGAATTTCATGGCTATGTACAAAAAAAAAGCGGAAGGGAGATACTTGACAACATAATATATATATATATATATATATATATATATATATATATATATATATATATATATATATATATATATATATATGGTCATATCATGAGTATTGTAGTATTTTTTTACGTAAACTAGGAGAGTAAAATCTTAGTTTATAGGTGGAAGAATTAACGAATTAGCTCCAATCAACATTTTAAGCGATCCATCATCATCTGAAAACGATTAGTAAAGTTTATAAACTGGGCTAGTGGGTTCATTACGAATTATCGGAACTCAGTTTGAAGCAACGAATAGACATCTGCATTTATTATCTCTGTAAACTGGAAAATAAGCCATTCTGAATAGAATTGTTACTAATGACAAAAAATTGATTATTTAAAATAATATTACAATGGATTAATCGGAATGGGATAACATTTTTATAAATGAAGAGAAGACTCTATCTAAAGAAGATTTTGTTGTCATTTTGGTGAGATATGGATGGAATGATCAAACATGAGTTGCTATCAAACAACTGGTCCATCATAAAACTGTGCACTGTGAGCGATTAGACCGGATAAAGTAATTTATCGATGAAAAATTCCAGCACTAGCCAATAGAAAAGATGTAATATTTCATCATAAAAATGCTCGGCCTCGCATGGAGCAAGAAAGGTTCCAGAAACTAAGGCAGTTTGAATGTAAAATTATGACACATATGCTGTATTCTTTTCACCTGGAACCATCAGATTATCACCTATTTCGAAGTCTCCAAAACTACATTAGTGTGAAACTGGTTTAATATAGAGACTGATGCCCAAATGAAGATTGATTTATTTTTTAATATAAATAACGCAAAACTCAAAAAGTTTTATCGCCAAGAAATTGAAAATTAAGATGAAAAAAGTTGTGTAATAATAATAAAATATGTTGTATAAAAATTAAAATGTCACATTTGTTTCATTTCAAAACTTTCTCTAAAAAACTGCTTTAATTATAAATTAACCCAAAATGTACATATATGAACTATTTTTTTTATTAAAAATCAATAATTAAAGTCATAATTTGATTTTAAATTCATATTATTATATTTCTTTTATTGAAATATTTGTTTGGTAAAAAATAATTTTATAATCTAATAACTACTTATCATTGTTTTATAATTTTTATTATATGTAAAATTCCATTTTTGTATCTATGTTATTAAATATAAAGACTTATTTTCTATTTTATTACCATAAAAAAATATTTAATTATATAAGAACATATTTAATGTATTTTTTGCTTCACTTTTTTAATTTAACATTTATGTATTTGAAATAGATTGACTAATATAATTAATTAAAATAAATGGAGTGAGTTTATTCTATTTTTAATTGAATAAAATATAATATTTTATCAAATAAATAACGGTTTTAACAAAATAATCTTCACTATATTGAGAGAAATGCATACATTTTTTTCCAAAAAACATCATTAATTGTGCTCTACTAGTATTATTTATTTCTTTACTGCGTGAATTAAGAAACTACATAAAAGTGTAAGAACAATATATTATACTTTTTAATTTTAAAATATAATTTTTATGAAAGTTATTAAATTTGTATAATTTTTATTTTAAAGTAATGTTAATAAATATTGTTACTGTAAATGGAATTAATATTTAATTGTATTTTAAATATTTTATTAAATATTTAAAATACAATTTTTTATACAAATATTCTCTAGTATAAAAAAATCAAAGATAGGGGTAACAGGAAAGTATAAGGTAAGTAATTTTTATTAAATTATTCATTCAATCTATTTTTAATAGCATTGAAAGAAGCTAATGATTTGAATATGTTAAGTAAAAAATATAAAACGTATGAGTATTTTTATGTATAATGAAATTGAAAGTTATTTGTAGAATGAATCGTATCAACCGATACTAGAAATAATTTATATTTATATGTACTTAATGTACTTCATTTACTTTTAGAGTAATACAAGATTATAAGATGTTATACAATTTTCAATTTTTCTGAAGTGTCCAATTAACCTTTACGTAGTGTATATTTGAAAACAGAATATTAAGATTTATTTTAACCATTATATAATTCTTTTATCATTTGAAGTAAAAAAACAGCTCTTTTTATTTGCAGTACATGGAATCAGTTGTGCGAATAATAGAACGTTCCAGAAATTATTCCAAATACTGTGAGCGAATTTCACGTTAAGAAATATTTTTAATAATTAAATAACTACATAAAACACAAATAACCAAAATAATGTAATTAGATATTTTAATATAATATTTATTGCTTTTGATTTGTTCATGTAATTTAATTAGAGTTATTTAATTTTAAATTGTTTAGTGACTGTCAATGTAAAATAATAGTAAAAGAAAAAGTAAAGTAAACAAATAGACCTTATATGTAATTTAAGATCCATATATGTGAAAAAGGTCATACTGTATATTAATCAAGATTGTAAAAGACAGTTTAAGTTTTAGCAAGAATTCAAATTATTAATTTTAATAAATTCGATTTCACTTGAATTGTCTGAAAACAATTACGGATATAAATATTTCAATCGTCGCAATTACCTCGCATTCGAATTTTTATTTAATATAGTTGAACACATTGAAGACACGTACAGTCGACCATCACTAATTCCGTTATCGATAATCTAATTTTATTGCTAACTTGTACAACATTTCCGCGAGCATATATTTTTGTGTATTTTTTAATTTTTATTCAATGTATCTCCAACTAGTGGTGGAATTTTTCATTTTTTTTATTACAAACATGTATGTGTTTATTTTTCTGTATCTAAGAATTTTAACACTTTTGTTGAATAATAAACACTTTTTAAAAACAATAAACACTGTTGTTTATTGTTTTTTTACAATATGGTTCGTATATGGATTCGTATTCTTCAAAAAAACTAAACTGACATATTACCATGCATATTTTCTTCGATCAAATGTATGATATTTGAAATTTTAAAAGTTTATAAAGTCAGTTTAAGATGGATTAAATATATGCATGTATTACGTATATATAGATCTTCCCCTATATGCTAGTAATATGAACTTTTTTTATAACTGAATATTTTAAAATAAGTATTATTTATAGCAGTGTAAAAGGCTGGACAAACTTAAGGTCATTGTATCATTGCTTAAATTTATTATACATTATTTATTTTTCAAATTTTTTAATTAACTACTAAGCAAACTATATATGTTAATCAAATCATCAGTGATTCGGTAAATTAACTAATTCGCTGTCTCACAGTAACCAACAATTCCAGATTTATAATGGTAGACTATATTTAATTTTATAAAATTTTCAAAAATAATCTTAAAAATTAAACAAAAAAGTAATTATGTTTTATATAAATAAATTGTGAATTTCTTCGAATATAGATTAAGAACATTATACAAAACGATGGATTTATTAAATAACAATAATATACATTAGTATTTTATATAAATTTGATTTTATTATGAAATATAAATGAAGATTTTATTTAGTATAATTTTATGTTAAACAAACACAAAGATTTATTATGTATTATTTACATTTTTTCTTTAAAGGTATTTAATGTACTTGTAACATATTTCTTTTTGTATGAAAATATTTCAAAATAGATTTTTTTTGATTATAGGCTTCACTGATCTCTCAAAATAATTTAATACTTATTTCATTATTACAAAACAAATTTTGAATATATATTAAAAATTCAAGTTTTACTTTTATTAATTTTTTATTTCATTTTAATATGAGTTTCTTCGTTATTGTCGATAGAAAATGATTTTATTGTCCAGTTTTTATAATAAATAGAATAATTATAAGAAAGAAAATGAAAGTTACTACTAGTTTATGAATGTAACTGATTTATTTTTAAATAATTGAATCATTTACTTTAACACCATAAAATATAAGTGTTTAATAAACCATTATTTAAATGTTGAATAAATAAAATATTTAATAATATAAATTAGGATTGATCACATTGACATTAACAGAGAACGAATTGTAAAATATTTCATATTATATTGTATTAACCGAATTTTTACCTCAAGCATAATATTTCTTTTACGAAAATGTTTAATCTTATTCATTTTTACATTACGTATTTCAGAGTTAGTCATCGTAAATGAATTCCAGACAAGATTGTATTTAAAAAAGTAACTAATGTTTATAGTTAGTTACAAATTATATATAATTAATTATATCACATTAATTATATTTTATATAATTATTATATGAAAAACATATACTACATTTTTAAACACTTTAAAAAATATAAAAAATAAACTCTTTCATCAATAAAATGATTTTATAAGACCAGGTGAACATAATTATGTAGTCATATGGTAAATAGAAAATATCGACCAGGCTATCATAAGTTTTTAGAGTTGATTTGTAACATATCTGTAATAATTTTGTTTTAATTTTTTATGCTTGTCATTTTTACTAGAAAGAAAAAGAGTTATATGATAAGATATGAAAAGTCATATAAGGTGAAACTATTTTCATATTGACAATTATTGTTTGGTATGATTGTTCTTATTACAATGTTTTAATTCAATCTTAAACTTAATGTAGATTTTTATTACAAAAATAATGTTTTTAATGTTTATTGATACTTTTCTTTATTAAAACTTTAAAATTATATGAATTTAGAATGAGTATATATATTGTAGATATTTTATTGTTTTAATGAATAAAAAATATTTCTAATTACTTTTAATTTAATGCTAGAAAGCGTCTATTGGACAAAAAATTACAGTACACAAAAAAAGTAGCTGTAAAAAGTTGCGAATTGCTTTACACATATTTTTATTATCAACATTTGTATAGAATTATGTAAAACATAGAGAAAGAAACATGTGTGTGTGTGTGTATGTATGTATGTATGTATGTATATATATATATATATATATATATATATATATATAATCTTCACTAACGCGTCAGGTTAATGAAATAAGTATGATTAAGTACCTATAAATGGTAACATTCAATGAGGCTTTTGTACAGTAGTGGATTGATATATGCTGTTATGATAATGATGACGATGACGATAGTGTATATATGTGTGTGTGTATATATATATATATATATATATATATATAAGTTTTATTTTTTTTTTTAAATTAATACTTGAAAAACTGTTAAGAATTCAAAATATTTGTTGAGAACGAAAAAAGTATTATTTGAGAAAAAACTTGGAATTATCATAAAGGATTTACTAAAATGTAATTGTAAAGAAACGTTTTTTTCTTTAATTTCTCGAATAAGATTATTCGAATGGTACAAGGGGTTGAGTGAGTGTAGAGAAAAATAGTATAATTAAATCTTTGTCAGGCCTGTCCACATTAATTTTGTAAGCAAGACGAATAAAATAATTAAAAAAATAAAACTGATTATCCGAATGAAAGTTGATGTCAAGGTGGATAGATATGTTAGTACGAAGATAATAAAGCTTTTTACAAATTACTTTTTACACTACAAATACAAATAATTAGGAACAAATATTTACATTATTCAGCTAACGTAGCACATTACTATTTTTATTTATTACCTATAATTAAAATCTTTTTAAAATATATCATATTTAAAATGTTACAGAGATGAACAGAAAATTGAAAATTTTAAAAGTAAAACATTTTTTTAAAAAAATGGTAATATCATAAATCTTAGTTTAAAAAATAAAAAAAGTTTGGAATTAAAACTGTTTTAGAGAATTGGATTTATTTCTTATTATGACATCTTGTACGTTATATTTCACAATTATAATTTACGATTTTTCTATATTTGTAGTTATTATTCATTTTTGTATTCATCTCAACATTATTTTAATCCTTTTTTTATTCTTATTATACTGTTATCAAAAAATATGTTTGTTAACTGTTAAATTAATGTTTAAGATATATCATTATTCATACTGAGATCCGTGTTTTATGGTTTTTATTATGAATGTTAATGAAATGAAAATAATTTTAAGTGTCATTAATTGTAGAAAAAATGAAATAAATTTAAAGAATTTAGATATTAATAAAAATAATACGTATATTTTGATGAAACAATTCAATGAAAAAAATGATATTATTATTAATAATATTTTTATATTAAAAAACATTTAGATAAACTGATATTTTTGAATATAATTCAAATTTATAAATAATAACAAAAAAATATTTTACAGTTATTAATGAAATTAAACATAATTATTATTGTATCATAAAAATTATAATTTTCCTTTATTTTCTGAAATATATTTTTTTTTTAATATTTTTATAGAATGTGTTTTTAAAGATTCATTTTTAATAAATGTTCTAGAATATAAAACCAATTACATCAAAGATAACAATCAAGTACTTTTTTGAAAACCGTATATTTTTTATCTATCTTTTGTATATAGTATGTTTAGTAAAATTGTCGATAAGAATAGTAATCTTTGTTTAAAAATTTATATAAAAATGTTAAATTTCGCAAAAGTTATTAAAAATATATGTAAGATACACTGTCTTTTAATTAATTACGTTTGAAACTTTTAATTAATGCACGTTATTATTAAAAAGTTATTTAAATATATATACTTTATGTTTATTTTTAGATACTTTCTTTATTGACGTAGAAGGAAATTTAATCGAAACGAATCTACTTCATTGAATAACTTACGTTAAAAATTAATCGTCTTAAATACTTAAGATATTTTAGTCGTACAACTTGAAATATTGTAATAATCTCGTTAAATTGTTAAGAATATTCTTCGTTTAAAAGTTTTTGTGGTCAATTAAAGAGCTGGATAGTTATTTTCGAAGTAAAATTTAGTCCGTGTACAATATATACATACTGACAGATTCACAGACAAATATATATATATATATATATATATATATATATATATATATATATATATATATATATATAGAAATAGAAGAGAAACACTTTAGATCACTAGAAGATAAAAATTTTGTAAGAGATCTTCATCCATCAATGATCAGAAAGAGAACAAGATGAAGGTTGTATATATGACTATATCAATACATACATACATACATACATACATACATATATATATATATATATATATATATGTATGTGTGTGTGTGTGTACATATTTATGAATATAATTTTCTATTTAATTATAATGTAATTACATTTAACTCTCTAGGCGAGATTTGTATCTCTCATTATTTGTTTTCTCATTATTTGTTTCTCATTATTTGGACCATTAACATGTTATATTAGGTTGGCAAATATCTCCCTTCCGCCTTCTGGTCTTTTGAATTTCGCAGCTATGTACAAAAAAAAAAAAAGCGGAAGGGAGATACTTGCCAACATAATATAATCATGAAACTAAAATATTATATTTATTTATTATTTGAATTTTGCAAACATTATAAACATATTTCTTTATATTTAGGATAGTAGAATGCCTTTTTATCAAATAACAATTATTAAATTATTTAGTATTACTATTTAATTATACAGTTCTTACTTAGAGAATTTTAGATTAATTACTATAATTGAATTTAAGAGAGAGATATATGATAAGTATGTTATATTTACAATAATATATAAATGTTGAATATTTATTTTCTAAATATGATATATATATATATATATATATATATATATATATATATATATGCATAAACAAATCCAATTTTTGTATAAAATAAAAAATATCAGTAATTTTAAAAATTATTTTTTATATAAATATTATTTAGTAAAATTAAATTTATTTCGTGAGTTAAAAATTGAATTAATTTGAATTGACTACTTATTAAGTATTAATGTTTTCGAGAAAAATATCAAGTTGATATTGCTAGATATATTTTAGTATAAAATATATAAAGTTTGATTTTTTTAATTTTGAAAATGAGATTAATTATTATTGCAGAATTGTACACTTACATTTTTCAATAATTATTTATTAAAATTTAATAAATTTTTCAAACACATTGTAAAAGAATACATACTATTAAAACATTAAAAACTATTTACAACCTTTACAATTGGTATAATGAAATAGATATAATTATATTTTTTAATAAATGTTAATTTTTTAAATTACAATATATGATAAACATTAATTTGAATTATATATAATATATATATATATATATATATATAAGTTAAAAATTTCTTAGAAGTTAACTTTCAATTTTATAGTTTTACTCAAAATAATTAATTACAGACACAAATTTGTGATTAAAAAATGGTAAATTTCAAGTTTCTTTGTTTATTATTAAAAAACAAATATACATAATAATATCAATTAGTACAAAATGTACATATATTGTTCTTGACATTTTAAACAAATTATTCATTTTAATATTAGGTTTATATATATATATATATATATATATATATATATATATATATATGTAAACATGGAAAAGATAGACACTAGGTCAATGATAGTAGAAAATTTTAGGAAAGACCTACAGTTACAGTAGATATAAAGCTGTTGCTAATGAATATTTAGGAAAGATATAAATTATATATATATATATATATATATATATATATATATATATATATATATATATATATATATATATATATATATATATATATAAATATATATGAACAAAGAAAAATAAAATTCGTTGGAATAAACTGAAAAAAGACATTAGATTAGTCAAATAAAATGTTTTAGGAGCGATCTTCATCATGCAATAAATAGAAAGAGGCTGATGATGACAATAATAATGATAAATAATTATATATATATATATATATATATATATATATATATATATAATTTTTAAATTCAAAGGTTTGCATATCACGTGAACCAAGTTCAAACAATTCAATACACCTATTATCTATATGTGTTTAATTATCGTATATTAATTGACACTATTTTATAAATATATGATTTGTACAATATATACAAATAAATAGAGATAGATATAAAATCCATGACCTATTCAACAAGCTGTCATTCATAGCTGACATATAAAACATAACCTACCCTACTGCAATATAATGTTACCCTACTACTATGAACTATAAAATTAAATCAAATATTTCAATAAACTCATTCTACACACATGTACAATTACACGGATTTTGATACAGAAATACACGTGTTTATATATATATATATATATATATATATATATATATATATATATATATTCATACATACATAAATACATATGTAAACTGTCTATATGCTTGCAAAGTAAATGTGTATTTGTGTACATGTATATGTATGGTGTTGATATATGAAAAATAAAAAATGCACGCTACGTTGTACGTCCCTCGCGACACTTCGCACCCGGAACTTCCCAGATGCTCTCGTTTTGATACAATGGAAGTATCATCTGTGTCATTGAACGAAATAAAAATATCCGTCGATGTAAATAGAAAAAAAGAAGAAAAAATAACACGGCACATACGATAAAACAATATATGCCATATGCATATTGAAAACGAAAGTGACGATTTGAACGAGGGTGTTTTTTTTGTATGATTTTGTATTTATGTATGTATTTGTGTGTTGATTTGCTCTATATTCATTTTTAAATTGCTCATGATTATTTGAAAAATATCGCTATTCTATATAAGTTATTTGTATTTTTTTTGACAAACTTATTAGGTATTGATTTTTAAAATCTGTTTATAAAGAAAATATATTTACAGAATTATATATATATATATATATATATATATATATATATATATATATATAACGAACAATATGTACAATTTTTCAGGTAGTTAAAAGAATTAATTAGGTATTATTAAAAGTTACGATTAACTAATCAATAATTTGATTGATATTTTAAAAAAATAATATTAGTTTTTAGCCATGTTATTAAGAATGAATAAATCTTTTACAAGCTTAAATAAATACAAGAGAATTGTACAATGTTATTAAAAAAATAGATTAACTATTTTTTCACACTAGCTTGAAGAAAAAGCTTAGGTGTAAATATTTTGGTGTAGGTATGCCTGAATTATATCATATATATATATATATATATATATATATATATATATATATATATATATATATATATATATATATGATATCATACTTACTTTGTATATTGGGAAATATTCACAATTTTCTGTGAACCTGGGAAAAATTTACAAACGAACAACATTTGAATATTAAATTAAATATATATATATATATATATATATATATATATATATATACTTGTAACCCCCATATAACACACAAAGCTCATACTACATTCATACAATACGTTAACTCGGATCGAGAATTGGAGGAAATCCTCATATGATACGGCGTTCCTATAACACGGTTTGAGAATTGGGAAGTAGAAATTGCTAAGTTTCAAGGAGGAGAAGGTTTTAATGATATAGCTTCTGAAGATATTAAAGAGTTATTGGTGGAAGAAGAGCTAGATGAAGCAAATTTAGTGGAAATGGCTTCTGAGATAAACCAAATTAATTCAGATGACAATAACAAAGTTGGAAACACAGAAGTTAAAAAAATTAGTCTAAAAAGTATGAAGGAAGGTTTAAACTTAGTCAAACAATTGGAGTTCTATTTGATAAATGCAAAATGAAAGAAGTACAAAATTTAAGAAAAAAATTCATAAATGCTTAGTTATATACAATGAAATTTATAAAGATATCGCAGCTAAAAAGAAACAAAGAAAAAAATATTTTTTTGTAAAAAGGAGAGTATAGGAATTAAGATGTTGTAGAAAAAGCTCATAATATAAGAATTTTCTGCTAGAAAAAATGCCTTCTTTTAATGACGCTTAGCATTGATAAAAAAGAAAACATTAGGTAATATTAATATATAATACTTTGTATCAATTATTGTTTTAACAAACATGTTTCTCTTAGTTATAAAAAGAAAATAGTATAGATTTTTTTAATTTTTGGAACTTAATGTTGTTTTTGTACTAGTTTTTTATTTCGTATAATATGAATTCGCATAACACGGTATTTTTTATGAACCTAACAACCGTGTTATAAGGGAGTTAACTGTGTATATATATATATATATATATATATATATATATATATATATATATCATATCGCATCATTAAGCCCATATCAATCCACTATTGGACGAAAGCCATAATGAATGTTACCATTCACTGGTATTTGGTCACATTCACCATGCTGATGAAGCGGGTTGGTGAAGATTTTTTATTCGGAGCTTACTCCTTTATCTTTTGAATAGTTATTTTTTTTACAAGATGAGGTTGTCGGCCTTCATGCTCAACTCTCGAAAGTGAGGGATTCTCCGACTGGGAATCGAACACAATCTCGCTTGACACGCGGTGATACAAACCACTGCGCTACCCAGTCTATATATATAGAGATATATATATATATATATATATATATATATATATATATATATATATATATATTAATAGGAAAATAATATAAAATTATTTATTAAAATTAAAGAAAAAAATATACTATATTAAAATTATGTTATATATTTCCATTTTTCAAATAAAATTAAATTTATTAAATTGTTTTTAATTAATTGAGTACCTTTTACTTTTAGATATATGTTTTTTTTAGAAAAAACGAAATTATTTCTATTTATTTTAAATTCTGTTTAAGCATGATTATTCTTGTTTATGTTCATAAAATAAAAAAAAATATTATTTGGAATGGCCCAAATAAGAACGAAGAATGTAAAATATGATTAAAGGTTACATTTCGCAGCATCGTCTGGATCACACTCATATAATCATATAAAAATTAATATTTCTCGACGGAATTATTAGTATTGCATTAATGTTTAATTATATACACATCCACATATATATATATATATATATATATATATATATATATATATATATATATATATATATAGTATATATATATATATATATATGTATATATATGTATATATATATATATATATATATATATATATATATATATATATATATATATATATATATATATATATATATATATATATATATATAAATTTCAGCAGTTTAGGATAATACAGAAATGTCTGAAAAGATGTGTATTGGGAATTACACGAAAAGATAATAAATAAAATGAATGGATCAGAGAGAACAAAAGTTACGACTATTGTGACAAAAGTGAAAAGTTAGAATGGAAATAGGCTGCTCATGTAGCAAGAAGAGTGGATCACCGATGGATAAGAAAATTTTTTGATTGGGAATCTAGATATAAAGAAAGGTTCAAGAAGAGATCCATGGATAGATGAAATAGTGAAATAAGGAAATTCGTCGAACTGGACTGAAAGTGGAAGATTTCATCCGGCAGTGGATTGATAGGAGCTGATGATGATATAAATATGTAAATTACTCATTACGATTGAGTGGTTAATATAAATTAATAAACATTTTATGTTTAAATACAGAGTTGAATGTTAAGAAATAGTAATTTATTTAAAAAAAAATACGCGAGACATATATATATATATATATATATATATATATATATATATATATATTAAAAATAAGAAATAGAAATTTATTTTTAAGGAAAGAAATTATAAAGAAACTGTAAAATATCTCTTAATTTTAACGAACCTGTATTTTAATTAAAATATGATATTATGTTCTTTTAATTCCATAAACGTTAATTAACGTCATTTATAAACAATTCGAACGGAATTAATTCGCATCAGTTAACTTGAGTTTAAATTAATTTATATTGTTACATTTACAAAACTCACTAAATAATGACTTCACGCATATAATGAATATAAATTATTGTTAAATAATGTATAAATCATGCATATTAACAATGATTATTTTTTTATTTGAAATCGATAGCAGGATTTACGTGTCAAGTTAGCATAATAAACCATCCATCGACAGGTTTGAGTATCAATTTAATACTAATATTTTGATATTAATTATAAAAATTGTTAATTGTAATAAGTGAACATTATTATTATAAACAACGATTGAACAATCTAAATAATATGCGAAAAACTGATTGGACTAAATTTGAATAATAATTTTAAATAATAACGCGAGATAATTGCGAATTTGAAAACTGGTAATATTTCGTGTATAATGGTAGAATATTTTCAAAATGTGAAAGAAGTGTAATAATTTTAATACCAATACTTCATAAAATTTTGTAAAATGAAATAAAACGGTATTGAATATATGTATATAAAATTAATATTTTAATTATCTATAAAGTTTTATTCTATGTAAATTTAATCTGAATAATTATAATAATCTTAAAAGAATATTTTATTTATTGGTAATAATACTTTAAGAATTTTTTAGTAGGTATTTTATTATTTCTTTTCATACCAGTCACGAAAGAGAATATTTTTAATTGAAAGTGGTAATCAATTATATATATATATATATATATATATATATATATATATATATATATATATCCCTATCAAGTATCTCCCTTCCGCTTTTTTTTTTTTTTTTTTTTTGTACATAGCTGCGAAATTCAAAAGACCAGAAGGCGGAAGGGAGATATTTGCCAACCTATATATATATATATATATATATATATATATATATATATATAAATATATATATATATATATATATACATATATGTATATATATATATATATATATATATATATATATATATATATATATATATATATATATATATATATATATATATATATATATATATATATATATATATATATATATATATATATATATATATATATATATATATATATATATATATATATATATATATATATATATATATATATATACGTGTGTGTGTGTGCATATGAGTGCATATGTATGTAAGACAGATTTCATTATTATGTATATGAAAAGATTATATTAAAAATAATTACTACTAGAAATAATACATTATTGAGTGTTAATATGTCATGAATTCTTTTTAAAATTGAACGAACAATTACAGAAAATATTTATATACACAATTGAATAGAAAAGGAGACTTAAATATATTTTTTAAATAAATAACTATATAACCTAAAAAAATAAAATAAAAATATAATATTGCCATTAATGTTACTTGTTATAAAAACCAGATATTTATTATAAATTTAAGATGTACAGAATTAGGTACTCTATACAATGTAGATATGTTATTTAAAAAAATTGAAAAAAATAAATTTTTTTGTGTTATAAGAGCATAAATTTAGGTAATTTTGTTCATATTCTACAAAGTTATTATATATAGATAAATGTAAAGTAATTGTACGAAAAATCAAAATACACAAAACATATTGAGAAAAGATTATAATAATATAAAGTACGAAAAATGATTGAAAAGCCTACATATAACTGTAGAAAATATTGAACTGAAGTTCACAAACAAAATATAAAGTAACAAAAAATTAATCTATTATACAATAATATGTTATTAGTAAATTAATTTACAATATAATATAGACAGATTGTAAAATGAGGTATGAACAGATTAAATAAATCCAATAAAGATAAAATGACAAATTTGTTTTAAAATCGAACCTAATGTCAATTAATTAATTAACGTTATTAATTATTATTAATTAACATTAACCGGTATTAAAATACTAAGGAGAAGAAAAGTAAATGTTAATAAAGATGTTACTAATAATTTTGTTTTTAAATTAATAAAATAATTATCCTTTACAATTTTTTATAATGTACTCGATTTTCTTCATCAATTCAAAAAAAAAAACAATTAAATTATATATATATTTTTTTTCAAAAAAATTTTATAATGCAGCGTTCTAATTATGATGGCATTTCCATTGAAATACATATCAACTTATAAATTAAGAAAGTAAATAATAAATAATTACTGAATACGTTATCAATATCTTTTAGTAATGGGGTGGCACTTCAATTGTATAAAAGTGAATTCGCCACATTCCTAAAATAATTAATGACTATATTACAATACAAATATGATTGTATTATTGTAAGAATAATAATTATATTTCTATATACACATGCATATATATATATATATATATATATATATATATATATATATATATATATATATATATGTATGAGCTTATTTTAGGAAATTTGTATATGCTATACAAATATTAAGTAATAGTAAAATGTCATTAATAGAATATATTTTAAAATTATATTAATTTTCACAATGTTCTCAAATGAAGTATTAATTAAAAACAAATATATTTTACTGCAGAACATTGAGAGTGTGTATATATTAATTAGAAATATATTTAGTTCTAAAAGTAGACAAAAATTATTTAATATGTATAAAATTCCAATTCAAAATTAATCAAACTTTAAAACAAGTAATAATTTATATGTATGTATATTTAATAATATATATTCACAATATATATATATATATATATATATATATATATATATATGTGTGTGTGTGTGTGTGTGTGTGTGTGCGAGCGTGCATACGTACTCGTCTGTATGCATATGTAGTAACTTTATTCAAATCCAAGCTCCCGTTAAATCTAAATATAATTTTGTAACTTAAAATTGTAATAAATTTCAATAAACTTTTTATTATTATAATATTTGTTTTAAAATTATAGTGATTTCGTTTTCAAACAATGAATTATCACCCAAACAACGCAATAAATTAGTAAATGTTCAATTATTATTTATTGTTCACTTTATTTTTTTTTAACAACAAAACTAATGAGCATTTCAATGGCAATGCCATATCATCAGAGCACCGTGTTGTAACATCTAGACGATTATAGTATTGCCATCGAAATACTCATAAACCCATCGTTATTATAAATGAATAAAGTGAACAATAAGTAATTATTGAACATTTATTTATACGTGTTAATTCATTGTGTGAAATATTTTTCATTGTACAATATTGATTTTTTTTAAGGATTTAATTTTCTTGGTTAAATTTTTACTAAAAATTGTACGGTGTTGTGATTTAAGTAATAAATAATGTAAAAGTCAAACAAGACAATATTTAAAATTTTTTTGTCACTAAAAAGTTTTTTTTAAGTTTATTAAATATTATATTAAAAAAATATATTTTGTATTGTATTAAAACATCTCTTCTAATAAAACATGTGTAGTAAATACAATAAATAGTAATACAATAAATTATACAGAAAATAAATTTTTAATAAAACATAATGTTATATTAACTACATTATTAAATTTCATGTAATTTAATAACTACTTCAGATAATTAATTTTGATTTAAACTGAACATTATAAACCTTCTCTCTTTCACATACACAAACTCATAAATATAAATACTAGGTGTATCTATAAATCATTAATTTATACAGGTTTTTCTAGTAAATTTTTTTTATGAATAAGAACACAATAAAAAAGTAGCAAATAAACAAATATAACAGTTATCATTTTATACAAATATTAGTCTCGTTTGAGTTGATAACATGAATATATTTATATTATTATGAGTTATTTTTTTAATATGTATTCTTACTGTAGTAGTGACTTATAATAATACATATTTTGAAGATAATTATTTTCAAACAGGTATTTTTATGCCAGTTCTATTTCAACAGTAATGTAAATACGTATTTTGTTATTATTTATCGTATGGATTGTGATTTTGTCTTTTTTTGTCAATACAATATAATTTTATTACCTCAAAACAAAATTATACACTCATGTACCTGAAGAATATATAGGGACACCCCTAATGGATCTGAAGGATAGTAAATGATAATAAGAAAGTAAATGTATGTCTAAACTTTTCAGTTCCATTTAGGTTACATTTTATATGCAAGTATATACTGTTTCATTTACATTCAGGATTTAATGTAACAAAAATAAAAAAAATGCAATGTCTATGAAAATATTTTGAAGATAAACAAGTCTAGAAAATTTTTTGTAGATAATTTTAACTTGTTTGATAAATCTCAAAGAGAATGAAACGATAATGACATACTAAATTGTTGGTATGCGATCCAAGATTAAACATACAGGAATTATCAGTCAGATTTAAGTCCATATGGTCTAATGTAAGAAGACATATCTATGAACTTAATAAAGGTAACTAAACAAGGAATTTATTTTTTTTTATTGTTTTTTTATTTATTTTTTTTAATTTTTTTTCTATACTAATTATCAGATATATATATATATATATATATATATATATATATATAGGAATTAGCAAAGAAAAATTTGCATTTATTTGATGACAAGACTAGGTAATAATTTTCATTTGATCACAATTGGTATTAGAGATAATAAATGGAACTTTTATTAAAACATTAAACATACTAAACAGTGGCTTTTTGTGAAAAAAGATCAAAACTAAGTATATCTTTTAAAAAAATTCTATTTTATATATAGTGGAATTGAACTAATATAATTCATTATCGGTTGTTGAAGACTGAGGAAATAATTATGCTTAAGTTATACTATCATACATAAGAGTCATCAATTATAGTGATTACATAAGTAATTATTGAAAAAGAGACAATAATTAACCAAAAAAGATGATGTTCTTTAATAACATTATTATAGACCACATATGGTAATAATCAGGCCAAAAATTAGAAATTTACAATGAGAAGTTCTATCACACCCATTATTACTTCACATACTACTTTATCTGATTACTATTTGTTACGGTCTTTAAAGCATTTATTGACAAATAAATATTTTAGACTTTTAGCTAATATATAAACTAATCTAGTATTATTTTATGTAATAGCTATCAAATTTCTTCAAGAAGAGAGTTAAAAATTTACAGAACAGATAACAAATTATTCATAATAATTATAGTGATTATATAATTTATTTAGAAAATAACACTTTTTAAAACCTAAATTTGACTTTTTATATAAAAATAATTGATTAATTGAGGGTACCTTATATATATATATATATATATATATATATATATATATATATATATATACACTCGTCTCTCAATTTACGTGGGACTTTTTTTACGCGGTATTGATTTACGCGGCACTTTTTATACGCGGTCAGATAGATTTCATTTTATATAATTTTTCATGGAGTTTATATCAGATTGATGCAAATTCTTATTTGAACGTATAAAATCACGATATAAATATATAAAAAGTTGATTGTTTTGAATTACACTAGCGATAGTGACACCGAATAAAATTTATCTACTTTTGTTTTCTAAAATTTCATTATTTTTTTGTTAAGCTATCTGAAGTAAATATGTGTTTATACAACTTTACTAGATTTTATTTCCAATATTTTTTCTATTGTACTGACAGACTCAATTTACGCGATTTTCATTCGCGTAAAACAAATCCACGTAGAACGGATAATCCACGTAAATTGAGGGACGGGTGTATTTATATATATATATATATATATATATTGTTTTTACTTGGAGAAAAAATATTTATGACACAAATCAATAATTATATTTAATGGAAAAATATAAAAAAAAAAAAACAAAAAAATGTACCTAGAAATTAAATTAAAAATGAAATCATTTAAGTTGTTTATCTTTAAGTACTTAACATAAAAGTTTGATGTGATAAGAATACAAAAAAATTTAACAAACTTCAATTAATTGAAATTATTGTAATTCAATTTAAAAAAGGTAATGTAAAATATAAACATTTATTAATATTTTTTTACTTGCATTTTAAATTTATTAAATTCAATTACAAAATAATATTGCTTTCAATTTTATAGTAAATGTGAGTAAATTTTGAACATTAAATTTTCATTTATGTTTGATATTTGATGTATGTATGTTCGTGAATGTAAAACTATTGCAGAAAATTCCATTTGAATGAATAAAATTTAACAAAAGGATACTGTTAATTCCATGGATCTATATCTCATTTCGAATATTTTGGTATGTAAATTGGAAACAAATATAGGTACAAATATTAAAAATTGTTTAAACTTATACTTACTTTTATAAGATAATATTATAATATATATTTTATATGATGTTTATAAATTTAAAAGTAAATAGTTACAATTTAAAAGTTATAAAATATCATAAATTATTACATGTTAGTACTAAAAATGAATTTTGTTATATTTTAATTATGTTTAATTATATTTTATAAACATTAATGTATAAAATTATAAGTTTAAGTATAGTATATAAGTTAAATATATCTCATACTTTAATAATATGCTTTTAAATCTTATTTTATATTTTCCCAATTTGAATTTATAATATGTTGTTTAACATTAGATAATTGACTGAATTTATAATTTGTTTTTCTCATGTCATTGAATAATTCATATAATAAGTTATTGATAACTTATTATCATATCATATTAAATATTTTATGTAGTTAGTAATAATTTTTATCTTAATCAATTATTATTTGTTAGTTTTATAATTTAATCAAAATAACGAAAAATATATGTAAAAAATATTGAAGATTATTTTGAATTGATGTTAAATAATTATTATCAATGCTCAATTAAAATAGTTAATTTATGAATTTATATTAAAAAAAATATATATTTTTAATTTCGCATTAATATATATATATATACATATATATATATATATATATATATATATATATATATATATATATATATATATATATATATATATATATATATATATATATATATATATATATATATATATATATATATATACGTATGTAGAACAAATAAAATTACTGAAATGAAAATAGAAAACATACAAATCAAAAAGAACAATATAATAATGAAGGATGTCTACAGAATTAAGATCAAAAGATAAAAGGAGACATAAAAAGATCTCAGAAAAAATTAGATGAAATTGTAAACCATAATAAACGTGAAAACTGTAAGAGACTGAAGAAAGTAAAATTATCTCGAAAAGATGTTAAAGAAGGTCATTAGGTTTTGATGATACTTTTGCTCAGCAATAGATAAATACAAGTTGTGTTAATAGTGATAGGTATACATATTTTTATGTTCCCACATACATACATACATACACACACACATATATATATATATATATATATATATATTTATATATATATATATATATATATATATATATATATAATATATAATATCAACATCATCCCTTTTATATTCACTGTTGGATGAAGCCCTTTTTCAAAACTTTTTAATCGACTGATCTATTGTCTTTGTCTTATAGTCTACTTGGAAAATGTTCATATCTTTGTCATATTTATACATGATCACATTCTAATTTTTTTTATACGTATTAAGTTTTTCAATTAATAAATTCTCTTGTATATCAGTAATCTTATATTTTTGCTACATAGCTAGTTCATTTCCATTTCTCATTTTTACTATTTTGTCCGTTACTTTAATTTATATATATATATATATATATATATATATATATATATATATATATATATATAGATGGCACAGGTAGTTTAATAATCTGCATGACATCCTCTCATCCGAAATATTAAATTCGATACTTCTTCGGCTAAATAGGACAGGAGTTGCTCTTATCTGAAGTAAAGGTAACATGTCTAATGAAGTAGACTCTTAATGAAAAACATGCCTGGTCTATGATAAATTTGAGTAAATTATAACATTTAATGAGGCTTTCCCTTTTGATTGAATTGATATAAGCTAATATGATGATAATTATATATATATATATATATATATATATATATATATGTATATATATATATATATATATATATATATATATATATATATATATATATGTATATAAGTATATGAGTTAATAAAGAAACTATTCGTACCCTATGCAAAAAAAGGATTCTCTTTAGATTAAATACATTTAAAATATTGTCAATGAAATTTCTTTTTGTCTATAAACGTATATATGTATATACAATAAAATTATGTGGTTATGTAATATGAAATGTAGGATTTTTATATTATTTCTCATATAGTAATCAGACATTTCATATGACATGACCTAATACAAAATTTAAATTAAATCAAGTAACTTTTGTTTAATATATATATATATATATATATATATATATATATATATTACTTTGAAAACACATAAATTAGAGTTCAACAAACTATTCGTACTCGTAAGAAATCAGATATTTTCTGTAATTTACCTAGCTCATATCGAGGATTTCCTTACTTTTATAGTATTTTACAGTGTATTATAGATCAATTCTAATATATATCTAATAATTTACAAAGTGAATCAGTATAGAAAACGCGTTTTTTTCCAAATGGGATGCAAAAGTTGTAATTAAAGCGTCAAAAAACGTGAAGTTGTGTTCTTATTTCATAATGAAGGCAAATATTATTTGGAAATTGGAAAAATAAAAGGAAGGAGAAAGTCTACTGTTCAATATATTTCAAAAAAGTTTAAAGAGATGGCTTTCTTAATAGCAACAGGTACCATACGGGACGCCCAAGTGTAATATGTGTGATTAAATTAAATAAAGTGTAAATTAAATAAAGTGTTATTAAATAAAGTGCAACTAAATTGAACTTAAATAAGCATTGCTGTTTCCAGTAGGAAAATAACCTCAAACACACAACTCATATTGTTAATACTTGGGTGTTGCATAACATCCCACATTTATTGATTAAGTCATTTCAAAGTCTTGATATCAGCCTCATTGAGAATTTTGGGCTGAAATTAATAAAAGACTACGAAAAGTGGAAGTGACTGGTAAATAAATATGAAAAACAAAAATTTTTGAAGTTTGGAGAGAACTGAATGCTAATGTTACATAAAATTTAGTTAGAAGCATGAAAAAAACGTTTATAATCCATTATTAATGCAAAGGAAGGAACAACTATATTAAATCATGAATTTTATAAAAAGATGTTAAAATATTTAAAAGAAAATATAGTTTGTTGGACTCTAATTTATGTGTTTTCAAAATGAAAAAATATATATTTTAAACAATAGTTAGACGGTTTATTTGTAATTTTGTTTTATATACATTTATAAGTTTATAGACAAAAAAACATTTCATTAGCAATATTTTAAATATATTTATTTTAAACAAAAACATTTTTTGCATAGGGTACAAAGAGTTTATTTAGTTACTATATATATATATATATATATATATATATATATATATATATATAATGACTTCCGACAAATAACCACCTCAAACTGAATAATAAAACCGACAAGAAATAAAATAACCGAATCAAATTCGATGCCGAACGTGAAGCACGAAATTTACAACTGATGCTCCTTTGGTGTTTCGAATAAAACAAAATTGTTTCAATTCAACACCGACCGCACGTCACTTCGTCCTGGACCGATACATTCGGTCAACGCCAACTGGACAATATAACGTGTTATAGATGGCGATACGTTCGACATAAATTAGCACACGGCTATTTCACAGTCACAACTGTCTCTATCGATTCACTAGACATTAACAGTAGTTTTCATTAAATGTTGTTAGTATCAATGGTGATATACCTTTGAAAATAAATTCAAATGACGTTATGTACATTGATATTTAATTTAAATTACTGTAATAAATCATGATTACTTACACTTAATTTTATTTAATACATGAACTGTAGTGTTACACTTTCTTAATATATATATATATATATATATTAAGGGGAACGGAAAGTAATGTCGTTTCTGCGCATGTCTATATTCGTTAGTCATTTATTAGCTCATTGTTTGCTTCAAAGTCGTGCCAAAGACATTTTAAGGTTAAAGTGACTTGTTTACTCGTAAATAATAAAATCTTAATTTTTTTTTGTAATTTATGGTGAAATGGCCAGCCAAATACCAGAAGATGTACATATCCGGCATTGTATGCTTTTTGAGTTTCACAAGGGTAGTAACGCAACAGTTGCTACCAAAAACATTTGCGATGTTTATCCAAACCCACTTAGACGTTCGTAAATGCCAAAGGTGGTTTTCTAAATTCAAATCTGGTAATTTCGATTTTTCCGACTCGTACCGATCAGGAAGACCAACAACTTTAGACAATGACATGTTAAGAGCGGAAGTGGAAGTAAATCCGTGTCAGACAATCGAGGAACTGTCAAACACTCTCAATAAACCTTGGTCGACCATCCAAGAACATTTGCAGCAGATTGGTAAAGTAAGCAGAGCAGGTGTTTGGGTCCCGCATAATCTGTCTGAAGAAAACAAAGCTAACCGATCCACCACATGCAACTTATTGCTTCAGTGGCACAATACAAAAGTGTTTTTTGATCTCTTGATCACTGGAGATGAAAAATGGGTCCTCTATGATAATCAAAACACAAAAGGCAGTGGCTCTCTCCGAATGAATCGCCACGAAGGAGTACAGCTAAGCCAGGTTTACACCCCAAAAAGGCGCTTTTGTGTGTTTGGTGGAGTATTCGCGGGGTCGTTAATTTTGAAATGCTGAAACCTGGACAAATTGTGAATGCAGACCTTTACTGTGAACAATTGGATCGAGTAAATCAATCTTTAATTGAAAAGTGCCCAGCGATTGTCAACAGAAAAGGTGTTATTCTGCAATACAATAATGCAAGATCGCACTGCGTAAGACGAACCGTGGAAAAAATTAATGAATTGGGATGGGAGGTATTGCCTCACCTACCATACTCGCCCGATATTGCGCCATCGTATTTCCATTTATTCCGATCGCTACAACATTTTCTAAGTGGCAAAAATTGAAAATTCGGATGATGTCCAAAATACCATCTCCAGATATTTTGCTCAAAAACCAATAAATTTTTATCGATCCGGCATTGAAAATTTGCACACTAGATGGCAAAAGGTTGTTGATAACGAGGTGATTACATTATTGATTAAAAATAAAAACTTGGTAAAAATTTATCTGTTTGAATTTAATTTAGAAAAACGACATTACTTTCCGGTCCCCTCACATATATAGTGGAAAGTTAATATATTTACTTTTAATATATTAGAAGCAATTTTATGCCTAATACCTTCTAATGAATTTATGTAAAGTTAATCATTAGTGATCAATGTATTTACATCATGTGTGATTTCTTATGAATCGTCTCTAATCCATTGATGCTTAAGAAATTTCTTATAACTTGCTCAAGTCACCGGAGTAAAATTTTTGTTATAAGTAAAATCTTAAATTATACAATGAAATTAAATTGTATTAACATAAATTATGCACTTATCTTGCTGGATATAATCGGTGACCTTCATAGTACAGTAATAAATTCGTATGAATATAATAGTAATGTTCAAATACTTAACACTTAGTAACAATAAATTTTCAATTTCTACATAAAATTAGTTATATACTTAGTTTATTACTCTCAAAAGTACGATTCATTCTCTTCAAGTACGAATTTTTAAAAAAAAACGAAAAAAGTAAATGAAGTAAAATAGTTATATAATAACTGTTTCTCTCTCTCTCCCTCTCTCTCTCTCTCTCTATATATATATATATATATATATATATATATATATATATATATATATATGTTAGTATAATATTAAATAAAAATATTTCACATGGAAACAAGAAATCACATCATAATTAAAATAATTCTGTTATATAGTTCAAAGGTCATAATGGATAGGAACAAAACAATAAAATTATACTACTTGAGAAAATGTCTAAATTAGTTGTTTTGGAACTGTGGCTGATTCACTTTACACAAATGAATTTTCACCCCAATACCACAATATTTTAAAGTGTTCAATAATTACTTATTGTTCACTTGTTTTTATAATTATATAATTTATAATTATATCGGCTGATGCATTTCGATGGCCATGCCATCATCGTCAGAGCCTTTCTCAGAAATGCTAATATTTTTTCAGACCTCCAATTCAGTTTTAATACAATGCCATTTTCAATATTATTAATTATTTAATATAAAGATTTTCAATGTATTACGTAATTAATAATTTTAGAAAATAGACAAGAACTGATGTATATATATATATATATATACGAGTATACGAGGTGTGATCAAAAAGTAAGGTGAATTTTGAAATTTAGCGGGCTACATCCGTTCGATATTCGATTTTTTTATTTGGTTATGTTGGTACACTCGTCTCGAATATATGTTCCAAATTTCAGCTATGTAGCATGTTTAGTTTGTTGGTGAGAGGCATAAAAGTTAGAAGTGTTTTGCAGGCTCTACGATTTTCCGCTGTCGAAAATCATGGATCAAAGAGTTTGCATTAAATTTTGTGTGAAAAATGGAATCAAGTGCTCCAAAACACTTGAAATGTTGAAAGTGGCATACGATGAGTCTTCTTTAAGCCAAAAAAATGTTTACAAGTGGTATAAACTCTTCCAAGA
>CP092093.1:23817500-23820000 GCA_029203775.1 Neoneuromus ignobilis
ATTTGCTTTATTAAATAAAATATATTTGTAATATTTTTGAATATAAAATCGGTAATATTTTCTTAAATGTTTTTCATTTTATCTTATCAGATTTTGTTTAATTTATAACATAATTTTTTTTCTTCTTTAATAGTTTTTATTAATTGATGTTTATTAAAAATAGATCTTTGTGAATTTTTTTATATAACATATCTTATAAATGCATAATAATATTAATATCTGGAGACTGTGGTAGTGTTTGAAGACACCTAGAAATATTATATTGATTTACATATATTGTATTTATAATAATATAATAACGACATTTTTTTATTTAGTGATAAATACTTAAGATTTTTATATTGTTAAAATATAGTATTTTATTTTTAATTTTTTTTTGCAATACTGTAAAGGTGATTTTTTAGTAGTTTTATTTATATTAGGTGATCATTACATTTTACCAAGATGTATATTTCTATCACCTAATGTTACTATACATTCACATATATCTATAGACTAACCATCGTATTTAATATTGGATATCAAAATTTTTGAATAAAATTCTGTATTTTTTCTTATCAAATAATAAATTTTCCATTTTTAACGAAAAATATTATTATTTTTTCTGTGCAAATATAACCTTATTACTTATTAATAATGATGCTTTTTTTGAGTTTTATAATGTTTAATAATGGTTTGGTAACTAAAAATTACAAGTAAAAAAAAAACACGAAAAATAGAAATTTTCCCTTTTTACTACTTAACATTTAAGGATATTCAAAATGGATAGAACGCATTTTGATTTTAAATATGAAAGACAATTTTTTGCGAAGTCGTCAAAAAGGAATTGATAAAATTATTTATCAATATTTCATTAATAATGTTAACTGATATTGTATAATAAATAATATGAATTAAATAAAAGCTATAATTAGATAAATAAAATAGATTATAGAGATGGCCCAAATAAGACTAAAGGTTTAGATACACATTTACATATTACATCCTTTAGTCTTATTTGAGTCAACTATATTGGAAAATACAAGTTGGCTGAATACTTTCTACAGTAAATGTTGGAATATATATATATATATATATATATATATATATATATATATATATATATATATATATATATATATATGTATATATATATATAGTATATATGTATATATGTATAATATATATATATATATATATATATATATATATATAAATTTATTACTGTATAATTTTTAACATAACATCAAAAAAATAATCTTTTGCAGTATGTTAATTTATAATACTACGAGGGTCGTTTGATAACTATGGAAAATTTATTTATTGTTTAATTTAATTTAATTTTTCTTACATTTTTACCATATTTATCAAACGACTCTCTTATATAATTTTATAATACAAAAAATATTTTTGATTCATTTTTTTAGGTTTTTAATAAATTTATTCTATTTTCCATATTGTAACATATACCAATTTTAAAAATTTATTTAACTATATAGTTGGTTAATTTTTTAAACATAATTCATTCCTAGAAGTTACAAGACTTTATATCATTTTTAAATAATTGATTATTGTTCACTTTTTTGTAGCTCATGTAAATTTTAATGATCATGATATTAGTTGTAAGAAGTGTCACTATAAACAGTATCTTTATATTATATTTTTATAGTATGGTCCTCTTATAATAATTTTATGTTTATCAAAATCAGTATGAGCAGCAAAAAATTACCAATAAGTATTTATTAATTATAAGGTACATTACTGCTACCTTATAAATTTTTTTAGTACTGTTATGTGTATGATAACTTAAATTAATATAAGTTATAAATAACGAAACATTTTTTAAATCAATGAAGAATATTATTTTTAAGAATAAAATATGATTATTAACAACACATTATTGTAAAAAAAGATTATATTTAGTTATTAAACAAATAGTGTATTATTTTAATTATTAATCTATATTAATATTACATAATAGTATTAAACGTTCATTGGAAATAAATTTTGAATAATTATTTTCAAATGAATTTAAAATTATTTTTCTGGTTCATATATTTCTAACAGATTAGTATGATTTATGTTTAAAATGTCTCCCATTGATGAATACTATTAATACTCTATTAAATATCACATTTGGTGAAATAATTTTTTTAATAAAATTTCTAATAATATATAAGAAAAAAAGATAAAAATAGTATAAGCAGTGTTAAAAAATTATTAACTGTCAAAAATATAACAAATATCTATAACAATATTATTCTACAAATTTTTAATAATTATAATTACATATATTAATATAAATATATATATATATATATATATATATATATATATATATATATATATATATATGCATTCATATTGTATATAATTTATGAGACATGTGATATAATATTATTTAGTGTTGTAAAATATTGTTATTTTTCTTCTAATGTTATTTTCGTTTGAAAAATAATAAATATATTAAAATAACATTTTCACTTAAAATATGGCATAATAGAATATTTTTTTAATGGTT
>CP092093.1:23822500-23827500 GCA_029203775.1 Neoneuromus ignobilis
TTATTTTATTATATTACTAGTTGTAAATTGTGAATGAGCTTATTATCAGATTATTTTTGCAAAATTTTAATTTTAACTATTTTTATTTTTAGTTAATTTAAGGAAATATGAGAAAAAACACTTAATTTTGTTTTAAAGAATCAAATTCATCACAAGATTACTTAATTAATTTTAAAATTTGTTAATTGTGATTTATATAATAATTTTTAAATAAGAGAAATTTCTAATTGAAAACCACTAGAAAAGCTGATAAATATCAGTTGACGAAATAAAAGAAATCAAAAAATAAAAAAAAAGTTTGATTATGCTTAGAAGTTAAATATGAGAAAATCTATATATAATGAGTAAGGAATGTCTAATAATTTTAAAAATTACAGAGAGCATATAATAATTTCAATATTTTTTAATACTATGGTAATTTATTATATTATTACACAAATTAATTACTACCGGGATACATGAGACATAGATATAATGAAGTTCATTGGAATGAACAGGAAAAAAAAGGTATTGGACTGGTCGAAAAGAAAAAAAAATGGGTAATGTTTTATCTAGTAATAGATTAAAAAAGTTAATTATATATATATAATATGTATGTATATAAGTTAAAATTTATAAATATTTGGTATTTAAAAAAAACTCTTATTTAACAATGGTTTTAAAAAAATATAAAAAAAGTCAAAATGTCTTAAATTTTAGAATAAATTATTAGATTTTTAATTTTTTTATCTAATTTTCAGGATCATACTAGAATATTAAAATTGTCTTAAAATTTTTTTAGATAAAAATGAATAAAATCCAAAAATATAAATGTTTACTTATGACTGTTAAATTTGAAATATAATTTAAAAAAATGACAATTATTTCCAATATTATTAATCATGATGCCAATAAAATATTAGTAATTTTAACCTATATAATATATATATATATATATATATATATATATATATATATATATATATATAAATTAGTAGTTATTATTATACTGTTTTTATTCATATATACATGAAATAAAATTATAGAACAAAATAGTTAAAAAATAAATAAGGCTCTTCGACCAAATTACTTAATAAGTATATACAAAATTGTCTGGTAAATATATATACAGACTAAACTATTTAGTCAATCAACTAATATACAATAATTAATATAATAAAATAATATTTCTGTGAATTTTTTTTCTTTTAAAAAAAGGAAATGAAAATTTACAAATTAGTCTAGCAATTATCAATAGAACATCGATCATTATATTTTTTTTTGTAATTTATATGTGTATATGTGTGCGTATGTCACACATTGACACCTAACGTTACACACCTGTTGCACATCAACAACAGACAAACACACGACGCATACAAGCTAAAAGCAATTAACCTTTGCAGATATACAACCGTAATCTACCTGTTCAGTTTCCTTTTACCTGCATATATGATATTTCACTGTTATGCAATATCCATTTAATACATTTTATAAGTAACTATCTTAATATATTGAATTTAAATATTAGGGTGGTTGAGTAATATATATATATATATATATATATATATATATATATATATATTTATATTTATATATATATATATATATATATATATATATATATGTATATTTAACGTCAAAATAATAAAATAATATAATTTAAATAATAAAATAATAAAATTTTAATTTTTTTGGTAAGGGGTTAATTGAATTTCTTAGTCAATAACAACTTTTATGAAATGATCGTTTGGATTGATTTTTCTATAAACATTTGTACATACATACATAGGTGTGTGTATACATATATATACTTTATATATATATATATATATATATATATATATATATATATATATAATTATCATTATCATCAAACTCATTCTATCAACTACTGGATGAATATCTCTCTCAAAACTCTCCAGTTCGACCAATCCAAAGTCTTTCTTTCTTAGTCTGACGAATTTTCTTTGGTCAATATCACATTTATTCATGAGTCTATTCGTGGGCCTTTCTGTATATTAGATTTTCAATCAATAATTATTTTTTTTGCGGTGACCGTTTCTGCTTGCTATATAACCAATTTATTCTCATTTCAAACTCTTTATTTTTGCTATAACATTCATATATTTCGTTTACTCTCTAATCCACTAGATTTTATTTCTGTTTCTATAAGTTATTCTATATATATATATATATATATATATATATATATATATATATATATATATATATATATATATATATGTATATATATATATATATATATGTATATATATATATATATATGTATATATATATATATATATATATATATATATATATATATATATTCTATTAGCTTATAATAACCCATAGCTGAGTGAAACTATAATTATATGTTATCATTCACTGGTACTTGGTCATACTTAACAAGCCGACTAGGTGGGTTGGCAAGAACTTTTTATTCAGTGTTTGATTTCTTAGATCATTTGCCTTCAAATTGGCTAACAAATCTCTGACTGTAATTTCTTGTCAAGCGCACCCTTCCGTATGATAATTTGTGATTCAAATCTCTTCACCTACGGTCATATATATATATATATATATATATATATATATATATATATATATATATATATATATATACAATGTATCATACAGGATTTATTTAAATCACGGAAAAACGAGTCTTGGATACCAAAAAATTTCAAAACTTGTAACAACTCAAAAAAATGATGGAGAGATGTATATTAATAATGAGAAGGAATTTCATCAAATTAGAATAAATTTCAAATCAATATGTAACGAATTTTAGATAAATTAAAAAGATACATATGAATGTTGAATATTTTATAAGAAGTATAAGGAAACAAAAGGCAATGGATATTTTAAAATAATAGATGTTTGAAGTGTAGAATATATTACAACCATAAATTAATTGAAAATTTTGATTTGATACTTGGAAATATAGGGAGGATTAAAGAAGTATTTAATTTCTCTTCTCAATCAGTGTTTTTCCTATCTCGCTTTGTGATCAGCCTATGTCCATTTTAAATTTCTCACTTTTGCAATAACGTCTATAACTTTTGTTTTTTTTTATAATCTATCTTTTTTTTTCTGTCTCTACTTGTTTTATATACAATATATATATATATATATATATAATATGTTTGCATGTATATATGACAACAGACAAATATGTGTTTGTACACATAAATTAATATTTAATAAAGAAAATAATATATTAATAATTAAATATTCTAAGAACACAAATAAAAAAATTAAATACAATAGAATGAAAGTTTATTTTAAAAATAAATATCAAAAAAAATATGTTATGATTATTCATGTAATATGTCAAAATAAAAAAATATTTTAATATAAAGCATTGTCTACAAAAGAGAAATATTATAAAATGTTATTAACACTATAAATACCAACCGGTCAAAAAGACCGGTTTTAAAATTTTGCTAAGGTAAATGAGAAATAAAGTAAAGGGGCTGCTATTACTACCATTTATCATATCATGTAATTTAAATATTAAAGTGAAAAATATAATTATGTATTATTAGAAGCTCTTTTTATTAATGCTTGTACTAATTGATTAAAAATTAAAAAAAATCGACTAAATACCAACCGGTCAAAATGATCGGCTGGTAGAGATAGGTTTATATTAATTCTTGGTATATCTAGTATTAATTATAACGACGAATAAATATTTTAATTATATTTAATATATTTACAATGAGAAAAAATATGAAAAAAAATTATTGAAAAATCTCACAAACAGACAAAAGCATATTTATCAAACTATTAATTTTTCGAAGAGTTCGTACAAATATCTTTATATAAACGAATTAATTAGTAATCAGATTAAATATAGCGTCATTCAAATGTGACGCCTAGATTTATGATTTATTAAAAAGAAATAAAAGAAATTATATACATGTTTTCTTATACACCACACTATACACATGTTTCTTTTCAATAAAACGCAAATCTAGGCGTCACATTTGGATGATTCCATATTAATAATCTGCATTATTAATTTTTGAAACTGAAGTAGATTAAAAAAATGATAACAATTAAATTTTGTTATGTAGTTAATTTCCAAAAATGACCCATTCTCTAACCTTACAGTATTCTATTCAATTATTTATTAATTATTTATTGTTAAATCTCTGTTAATTGTGTGTACTATTTCAACATGTTTAATGACAATTTCAACATATCTGAGAAAGTAAAATAAATATTTTTCAAATTTTATATAATTAAAATCTTATAATATTTTTTCTTGTACAAAAGATGGTAAGTTATTTTAAAATGTTCATAATTATTAATAGTGGTAATTTTTGATTTTATATTTTTTTAAAAATTTAAAATTTTTATTACATAAATGTTTTGAATTGACGAATCTTGAAATTTGGCCTTATAAAACATTTTACATTTATATTAAAATTATTTGTGTTATAAAAAATATGAAAAAGGAAGATTAATACGTTTTGAAGAGATAAGGAAAGTATTTAATAATTTTATGATATAAATATTGCTTTTTTAAAACAATTGTAATTTAGTTGAACAATTTTAAGTTATAAAATAAAAAATTGAAAATAATACTACATTTCATAACAAATCATCTTATATTCAATATAAAAAAATATTATTAAAATAAAAATAATACCGAATAAAAATATATAAACCATTTATATACATCAAATTATGATATTATATATATAAATAAATATATATATATATATATATATAAATTATATATATATATATATATATATATATATATATATATATATATATATATATATATATATATATTGAAAATGTGAAAAACTTACGAAGAAAAGAGAGAGGGGAAGGAGCAAAATATTTAGAAATATATGATGATTGGCTATAAAGTTTAAACACGAAAAATAATTAATGATCAAGCAGTTAATGCGATTCAAAAAAAAAACATATCTGGACAGCTTGACGGGCAATGTCATTTATTTGATTGACATATTTCGGTTCGAAAATCGTAATCGCTT